>JAJOZX010001906.1:255000-345000 GCA_023014485.1 Bathynomus jamesi | reverse complement strand
GAAGATAGGAGAAGAACTTCGATTTCCATTTACGACCGTTGCTGCAGTTATAAAGAAATGGAAAGGCTTTGGGACAATAAAAACTCTACCAAAGTGTGGACAACCTTGCTAGATTTCAGAACGTACAGCTAGATGGATTGGAAGAATGGCTGCTACGAATCCACGATTGAATGCGGGTGATATTTGACAAACATTAAGACTGTCTAAGATCTATCCCTAATTTCCTATCCCTCTGCTGTCCGTCGTACATTAAGAAAGAATGGTCTGCATGAAAGAGTTGCACTTAGGAAACCTCTGCTACGAAAAACGCACAAAGAAGCTCGTTTAAAGTACGCCAAGGATCATCAAAATGATAGATTTGCATTCTGAAAGAAAGTTTTGGACAGACGAGACCAAAATTGAATTATTCGGGAACAACGAGCAATGATAGAGTACAGTATGTTTAGCGAAAATCAAACACTGCATTCAAGGAAAAAACATCCTTCCTACGGTTAAACATAGTGGTGGTAGTTTACTTGTTTGAGCATGTTTTAGTGCTTCTGGTCCGGGAAAGCTTGTTGTCATCAATGGAATCATGAATTCAAAGAAATATCAGGAAATTTTAGAAGAAAATGTATTGCCTTCAGTTCGGGATTTGCGAATGGGTCGCAACTGAGTACTGCAACAAGATAATGATCTAAAACATAAAAGTAAGAGCACCATGAAATGGCTTCAACAAAAGACAAGTTTCTCGAATGGTCCAGTCAAATCCCAGATCTCACTTTAATCGAGAATTTATGGTTTGATTTGAAAAAAACAATCCGCAATAGAAATCCTTCGAATCTGAATGAATTGCAACAATTTTCTTTAGAAAAATGGGCTAAAATTTCTACCGAGAGATGTTGAAACCTGTACAAAAATACCCAAAAGGAATCATTGAAGTTATTCAGTTTAAAGGTGGACACACAAAGTGTTAAATAATTTTGTAAGTAAATGTACGAAAACTTTTGCATTTTAACTTTTTTTTTTATTTTCCTCAAATTCCTTGACGTTTTACAGTGTATGTTGGAGTTGAACTAATTTTTTTATTTGTTCAATTTTTCCAAACGAACAGTGAACGTTTCATACCTATCCTATGCATGATATTGAAATGAATTAAATTGGATTGAATTGGATAACCTTTATCGATAAAATAAATACAATTTACAATTTTTTATTTTTTTCTTCATAAATAATTGTGAAATTTAGTTTATTCAATTTGGTCGTTAAGCTTTAGGCTTTACTGGGCTCTTAATTAAAAATAAAACAGATAGTTATCATTATTAAAAATATATAAATCATGAATAAGAATTATTAATTAGAGTATATGTTAATCTTAAATTATTATTATTGATATAAAATAAATACAGTCATTATTGAAGGTATGATATCAATACGATATAAAGAAATTAATATTAGACATGGGAAATGAACAATAACAAGTAATGTACATTTAATCCTACAGAGTGTCCATAAAGTCGCCCATCATAGGAACATAAGCAATATCTATTTATTTATGTTTCCATCAGGCCAAATATGTTGAAGAACATTCAGAGAAACCTGCTTTTTCGTCTACAAACATGTTTTGAGATTGGTGGGAATCATTTCGAACAAATAAATAAAACAAAATAAATAAATAAACAAAAATGTATTTTCCTATTATGCGTGACTTTATGGACACCCTGTAGATTACGCACAAGAAATGAATAAGTAATAGTAATGTACACTTAATCCTAAATTTTTATTAGTATTCCATTCGTAATCCAGATTTCAACTTGTTTTTAAACGAATTTACATTCACAATATTTTTTATATTTAAATCATTCCATAGTTTCGCTGCAATGAAAATGGGTAATTTTTGAGATGAAGACAATCTATATTGAGATATAACATGCTTTGATCTATTTCTGGTCTGATATGAGTGGATTTTTTGATGATGTTACAAAATATCTATTTACCCATTGTAAGTTAATGATTTTGTTCTTACACTCGTAAATAAAAATAAACTGTGCCAGTTTGATTACATCTTTGAGCTTTACTAGTTTTATCTCTTTAAATAATGCACTAGAATGATCAAAGAAATCAGCATCAGATAATAACCTTATTGCTCGTTTTTGAATGACAAAGATACTGTTTAAAGCTTTGTTAGCGGAGTTTCGCCAAACAAGGGTGCAGTACATTATATAAGGAAGAACAAGAGTACGACAGAGAGTTAATAAAACCTGCTTAGGGACTACATTTCTAAGTTTAAACATTATAGCAACGCTCTTTGAAATATTTTTGAGAAAAATTTACATGATCACTTAATTTTAAATTCTTGTCTAGCATTACACCAAGAAATTTTGTTACAGTACACTCCTTTATAGCTATTTCATTAACATTAAGTTCAAGATATACATTTCTTTTATTAGTAAAAATCATGAAATTTGTTTTATTGGTATTTAGGAAGAGTTTATTGGTGGTCAACCATTTCATTACATTAATAAATTTTGATTTCAATATATTTTTAGCTGAATTAACATCTTTGCCAAAAAAAAGACGCAGTATTAAGTAAAGGGTGATCCAGAGAAATGGGACCCAAAAGAAACCCCTGTAACTCTTAAAGTATAAGTCCTTTTATAAAATCATACACATCATTCGAAAGAGGATAGTTACAAGTTTGTACAGGATTGTATAGGTTTTGACAATACAAGACAAGATAAGATACAAAACAAAATAAAAGTGTTAGTTAAAACTAACCCTTCAAGATGACTGCATGGACTGTGGAACAGCTGCGTTTCATAACTGAGCAATATTATGAGCATGGAAGAAGTGTAGTTTCAGCTCAAAGATCTTTCAAGACAAATTTTCAGATGTCAAAATCACCTTCTAAGAAAGTAATCCGTCGGTGTGTCAGAAATTTTTCCCTAACTGGCAGCATTGGAAAAAGAAAACCAACTGGAAGAGTGCGCACAGCAAGGATAGACGAGATCATTAACAGAACTCATGAAATTGTACAGGATAATCCTAACATAAGCATCAGACGTGCTTCTCAGCTGTTAGGAGTTGGATATGGAACAACACCGTATATTCAAGCAAAATTTAATGCTCTTTCCATATAAATTCAAACAGTGCAACAACTAAACGATGGAGATTTCGCACGAAGACGACAATTCTGTCAATGGATCCAACAGAAGGTAAATGACGCCACCAATTTTCTAGCAACTTTGATTATGTCAGACGAAGCCCATTTTCACTTGAATGGAACTGTAAACAAACAAAATTGTCGTTTCTGGGCAACAGAAAATCCATTGAATATTACCGAAGTCCCGTTGCATAGTCAGCGTGTAACTGTTTGGTGTGGTCTTACTGCATCGCAGATCATAGGGCCGTACTTTTTCGAGGATTCCACCGGAAACACGGTCACTGTAAATGGTGATCGCTACGAAAAAATGTTGACCGATTTCCTTATTCCTAAATTAAGAGATCTTTGTCTAGAAAACCACTGGTTCCAACAAGACGGAGCTACCTGCCATACCACGAGGAACTGCATGACAGTTTTGTCAAACGTTTCCAGGCGAGTTGATCTCAAGATCTCAAGATTTGGAGACGTTGAATGGCCCGCAAGGTCTCCGGATTTTTCTCCCTTAGATTATTATCTCTGGGGATATTTAAAGAGTAGGGTCTACAGAAATAACCCAACGACCTTGCAAGAATTGAAGGCCGCCATCACAAATGAGATACAGGCCATACCACCGCACACTCTTGCAAAAGTGATGCAGAACTGACAAGCGAGAACACTGGAATGCTTGGCAACTAATGGAGCACATTTGAAAGGAGTCATTTTTAAAAAATAAATATTTCATAATAAACTTGTAACTCTACTCTTTCGAATGATATATAGTTTTTATGAAAGGAATTAAATATTAAGAATATTTGGCTTTTTTTTATGGGTCCCATTTATCTGGATCACCCAGTATATCTGATGAGCGTAGAACGTACAAAAGATAAGCACGAATATAACTGCAATATTTATCTGTACGAATACTTACGAGCACCACTATATATATATATATATATATATATATAGAGAGAGAGAGAGAGAGAGAGAGAGAGAACCCAACGCGTTCTCAGGGTTTCTCGCGTGTCTATTTTCTTTTTAAATCTAATTTGGGCATTGAAACGCGATTAAATTAGGCATAATGGAATTTGAACAAACAGAGAAAAAGTTCCAATGTCGAGTGGTAGGTGAGTGGTAAAGAATCCGAGATATTAAACTGGGTTTATTTCACAAGAAAGTCATAATAAAAATCAATGACGTAAACTATTGTCTTAATTCTAAGGTGCCCAAACACCTTCCAAATGAGAAAGGTTATTATAAATTAGTGGGTCAACTCTGGCAAGGACCCTGTGACCAAAGACATTTCTTTGCTCTCCCTTCAGGAAATGGACATGTACTATATATATATATATATATATATATATATATATATATATATATATATATATATATATAACTATACTAATACTAATACTACCCGGGTGATCAAAAAGTAACGCAACCCATGGGAAAACGATTTATTTCAGAGCAAGTGCTGGAAGTGGGCACCGTTCTGTGCTTCACACAAGTGGATACGGCGATTCATGTTCTTAAAGACCCTTTGCAACGTTTCCTGTGAAATTGCATCAACACACTTCTGAATCATCGCCTGCAACAGAAGGAAAAAATCAATTATGTGCGTTTCTCCATGGGTTGCGTTACTTTTTGATCACCCCTACTAATAATAATAATGTTTATGATAGTAACGGTAATAATAACACGAATAATAATAACAAGAATAGTGGTGGGAAAAAACTCACTGATACTTTTCAAAGGAATAAAAAAGGACAAAAAACTAAACTGGAGAAATATTAAAATTGTAATTACAAAATAGGGAAAAGGTTAGATATTAACGCATTCATCGCCAAAGACGAGAAATCTCGTTTTGAAGGAAAACATCATAAGTTTTATTTTGGTATATTTTGTTTAGAGATATTTTTAGTTTTACATTTTTGGTGAGATCTTGTAGGTGCGTTGAAACTTGCAAAAATGATGGCGGTGGCTGGTTACCTTCTTAAAAAGTGGTGGCAGTGAATGCGTTAAAAGTTTTTCCTAATTTTATTCTGAGTTTGGATTTTTTGGGGAAGCAATTTTACCTTATGAAGTAGTTTTCTTTAAATTCTATTCCGATTGAGTTTACAAATACAGTGTTTTTCCGTTCCGCTCTCAGTATATATATATATATATATATATATATATATATATATATATATATATATATATATATATATATATCGGGTCGGCAAAAACAAAGGGAGATCTCGATCTTTGACTGCAAAATCCAGTTATGGTCAGATTTCAATATTTTTTTCACACCCCACAACTAAATAAATTTCCTATATAGTGAGCGGATTTCAAAGAAAACTAATGAAAATTACGGATTTATTGAACATTTGTTTATGCCACTGGAAATTCTCCATTTACACTACTACTGCATTGTATGTGCAGATAAAAAGTTACAAAGTACTCACATATGGTGCTGCCTTGATGTTAAAAAAACTGTTCGATATGTTTACCACGAACTTCTTCAACCTTTTTCAGTCTAGGACGGAACTCATCTATGGTTTTATTGATTTGTTCTTGTGGTAGCTCATCCCATTTTTCCAGAAGAAGCTGTCGTAAATGAGCGACATTTCTTACTTTGACCCGATAAATTCTCTGTGACAAATTTTCCCAAAGGCCATAATCGACAGGATTTAAATCAGGACTGTTTGGTGGCAAATTTAATACCGCTGCCTGGTATTCTTTTGATATCTCCTGTTTTATCGATTTTCTTGAGAAGCTTGTCCAAACCTCCTGCAGTTGGCTTACGTTAATTAAAATCGCTTTCAGAGATGGGCAGTAATGTATTTGACATTACTGAAATATGTATTTAAATACAATTTGTATTTAAATACTGTATTTATAAATACATTTATTTTCGAGTATTTAAACACATATTTAGATACATTTCAAAAGTAACTGGTATTTATAAATACATTTATTTCAAATACATTTTCAATTACATTTCTTTGAAAGAGGACGTGGGACCACGTCGTAGGCGATAACAAAGGATTCTTACCACTCACCACAACGTTTCCAATACATACTTCTTAGATAGTAAATTGGCTTAGATTAGTAAATTATATTACTCCTGACAACGTAATGTATTTGATAAATACTTAAATACGTATTTAAATAAAAAATTTATTTAAATACTGTATTTTTAAATAAATTTTATCATGGTATTTAAATGCATATTTAAATACATTATTGATGCATTTTGTAATTATAAATACATATTTTGAAGTACATTTTTAAAAACATTTGCAAAAAATCATGAATTTTTTTTCCATTATTAGGAGTATTTTAGCCTCTCATTTTTTGTAAATCGAGAATTTAATTAATTACTTTTCCTGTAACTGTTCCAAACTGTACTGTGTTATGTTTATAATGATTTATGTAGTCCCTTCTTTCTGTTGCCTCTCTTTGGATTGCCTTTGTTGCGGATAGGAAGCCTCAAACTACTATAATAATAATAAACACTGAAAATGGAATGTATTTAGGATGTATTTAGATTGTATTTAAATGCATTTTTGAAGTAATGTATTTAGTATTTAATTACATTCCAGTTTACAGTAATGCATTTAGTATTTAATTACATTCCAGTTTACAGTAATGTATTTAGTATTTAAATACAAATTTGCATGTATTTAGTATTTAAATACAAATTTGCATGTATTTAGTATTTAGTATTTAAATACATTTTAAAGTATTTATGCCCATCCCTGATCGCTTTAATTATCAACTTGAACCTATGATTAGCAAGATTTTTCTGGAATATTCGCCATAAATCCAATTTCTAAGATAAAATGCTAAAAGATGGCATACAAACCATAACATACTAACATACTAAAATTTGATGGTTCTATGTACCGTATTGCCGAGATATGAAGGATTTAAAAGGTCTCCCTTGTTTTTTGCCGACCCGATCTACAGGGTGTCCGAGAATTATCTGTACAATTTTTGGCTGTTATTAAAAGTCAACCATGAAGTGTAGAAATTCCAGTCTTGTCCCATTTTACAGAGAAACTCATTAAGTTTTTTCTGATAACAAGTTTTGATAAGTTTTTTCTTACAATACGCGGGTGACAGACATTGATGATTTAAAAGCAAGAATCACAGCTGCTATTGAGCGAATTGATGTGGATATGCTGCAGCGTACATGGCAACATTTAGATTATCGATTGGATGTTTTGCGAATCACTAATGGTGCACATATCGAATGTTTGTAACAACGTTACTTTAATAAAAGAAACTTTTGAAAATACAAATTCTAAATAATTTTGTTTAAGAATTTTACGTGTGTTATCAAGAATTTTATTAAAAGATGAAATTGTACAGATAATTTTCGGACACACTGGAATTTCTAAAAAAACTTGTCAAAACTTGGTATCAGAAAAAATTTAATGAGATTCTCTGGAAAATGGGAGAACACTGGAATTTCGACACTTCATGGTTGACTTTTAATAACAGCCAAAAATTGTACAGATAATTCTCGGACACCCTGTATATATATATATATATTAAGGAATAAGAGGACGAGGAGATGGTACATGTTTATTTACAGACGTTTCGGAAATTTCAATTTCCATCATCAGTGCTAAAAATTTAAAATCAAATATAAAGAATGAATAAATATGATGAACAGAAACATAAAATATATTTAAATAAATGTGTGATAATTAATAGTATATTTATAGTATATATTTAATTAATTAAAATTAAAAATAAAATTATATGATAAAATATGTATAGGAGTGCGGTCAATATTCAAAATATAAAACAGTTATTATCGGGGTGAGGGACTAATTGAACAGAAGGGTGGGAATGACTGGTTGTTGAAAGAATCCATATTAGAAAAGTTGGAGTCATACGTGGTAAGGTATGAGAGTTTATCTGGCGATGTTTAAGTTAAAGGCGGAACTATAGTCGTAGACGGTTGGTTTAATATTGAGGATGTAAAGGGACTCTAGAATGCGGAGGTCGGTTAGTTGGTTGGTTGATGTGATAATTTTGAAGTTGGAGGGAAATAGTGGGTGGTTGTGAAGGTGGCAGTGATCCCTTATTGCTGATTTGGAAGGTTTATTTAAGGGATGCGATGTTCCAGTAGAAATACCGAGATGCTCGTCCACTCTTGTTTGATATTGGCGAATGGTGCTGCCAATATAGTTCGCTTTGCAGCAAACACAGTTGAAAACGTAGATAGTGGACGAAGCAAGGGGCTGGGATGTTTTTACATATGATAAATAAAAATATATTAAATGAAAATAGCACGTATCTTTTCTTCACTCTTTCGGATGGTACATATTGCAGACTCATTCACGTGATACTCGCGGCCAAGTGATGATATGCTCATACCACACGCAACTTATCTAGAATCTTTATTTTTTCGGCTAATGTCATAACCTTACGACTTTTCTTCTCTTCACTATCACTTGCAGATGCTTTACGTTTTGGTGCCATAATTCTGTCTAAGGGTAATAGCAAAACAACGGCAAAATACGACAAAAACAATCCAACACAACTTCACTGAACTTAACGCGGTAGCGGGACTAAGACAAAGGGTGATGCGAGAGGTGACGCGAGAGGGAGGGAGATGCGGGAGTGTTGGAGAGTGTAGGAGAAAACACTAGAGCGCGCATTAGCACGCGTACAGTACTACTGTATCAGAGCGTGTTTTGCAGACCATGTATAATCAAATTTTCCGCTTTCGGCAAATTATAATTGTTCACATTTATTTTTCCATGTATAAGCAAATTCGCGTGTGTGTGTGTGTGTGTTTGTGTGTGTGTGTGTGTGTGAAGCCAACTCATTCGCAGAGATACATAATTTATTATTTATCTAAATTTCGTTCAATGGTCTTCCAGTGAATCTCTTATTTGTCAACATAGAAATCAAAACATGTGTAATCGTGTTTAGTCGAAAGACTTCCTTGCACGCTATTGGTCGAGGGGAATATTTGGGAATATTATTCTCTGCCGTCGTTTTTCTATATAATCATGACCTTTCGAGGGGAATTGATTTTTTTCGTGGTTTCTGTTCTAAATAACTGTTTTCATGATGTCATGTTTAAACAACACAATGTAAGTACTATATAATAACAATAATCAGTCAGAAGGGCTATGCAGAAACCGGATAGCGCTCAAACCAGTCAAATGAAGCGCCTATTGCAATAATTCCTGTTTTTTATTACCAGCACCATCGGGAGTCGAACCCCCGACTTCAGTGTTTTCACTTCGTTTATAGAGAAAAGACCCACTGAGCTACGGAGGCTGAGGTAAATAAATAAACAGTTAGGCAGGCCACAAACTGGCACAGTTCTCAGGCCAACTAATGCGGCCCATTGCGCTAATTCCTGTATTATTATTATTACCAATATCATCTGGTTCGCACCCCCGACCTCGGTGTCTTCACTTCGCTAATAGGGAAAAGGTGTTACTCACTGGACGCTGGGGGTAAGTATATATATATATATATATATATATATATATATATTAGTTATTATGAGAACTACGCGAGTTGTCTTTGGCTGAAGTTTATTAAAAAGTTACGAAGTTCAATAAAATGGGACCAAATTAGTTTTTTAAGTTAAAATATGAGTTTTAAATGCTTTGTTGTCAGCATCCGTGTCTCAGTCGGTAATACTTTCCCTGTAAGCGAAGTGAAGACAATGGGGTCGGGGGTTCGACTCCCAATGATGCTCGTAATAATAATCTGGAAGTTAACGCAGTGGGTCGCATTAGTTGGCCTTTGCACTGTGCCACTTTCTTGCTCTCTTCACTGATTGTTTCTTTTAAATATTTATTCAATATTTATTATTTTTAATATAAAAATTTGAAGCCAATTTGTATCGCAATGGAAGTTAAACTTTAAAACACGTCGTGAACAATCAAATACACGTATTCGACACAATTCTAAATATACCAACGGTGAATTTTATGTATTGTGTGTATATTTTTAATCCATGCGTGTATTTGACATATTGAATGTATTTAATTTACCTCCCGTTCGGGTTTTTACACGATTCTTGTACATTATTTATAGTTTTGCAAAGATGGCATCCATACAGTTTCTGAAAAAAGTTAAACTGGAATGTAGTGATGGTATTGTTTAACCTCCTTCGTAACATCTAAGGTCATATGATGGAGGGGACCTACAGCTTTACTTAGGACGCAGAAGACGGTCTCCCATCCAACTACTATCCAGACTCAATGTAGCTTAACTTCGCTGATCGACGGGAAGCGGTGTCACGATATTGGCCACAACGTAGTCCATTTCGTCTAGAAGCAGCAATAATTAATTGAAGGATGTAAATACAAGCAAAAGCTCTGGAAAATGTAACCCTGAGGTTTTTGGTCTTTCAACCAAATTAGTGAATACTTGGTCGTGACAACGAATACCGAGTTAAAGTGAAAATTGTGTAAAACATTTTTCTTAGTGCCAATTTCAAAATTGTGTGCAGTGACATTCAGATTTCTTCAGCCAGCACGCTTTTGAAAATTCTTCCCTCAACTTATGGCAACATAGCGTCTTCGGCCAGTGGCTCCCTCCACCCAGGAGGCCTCCCTATTTCCTCCCGATCTTCTTCACGGCAGGCAGCGACTCCATCATCAACTACGATTTCCCGTGTTGTAAGGAAGGCTTTCTGTTCTCTTCTCATCGTGCAGCTCTTCTCCGAGGAATGACAACAGGCGGGACATCAACTATCAAATCCAACCAAACCAGTACTAGAACTCCTTTCTCACCCCGCTGGGCACTAAGGGCAACATGCACCCGCCTCCCCTGACTTTACAGGAAGTTCGACTCGGTCTACACGGCGCATTTGTTTCGTCAATACGTCCGCCAAATATATGAGGGTCATTTACATTTGACCGCTGTACGAGGAATCATTTGGTGGGAACCCTCTTTGGTGACGCGCCCCTTCTCACCTGCGAGTGCATCCTGCAGTACAACGTGTATATTCTCCTAACCCCTACACGAGGACTCAAAAGCGTTCTGAGCAAGCAAGCACGCAAGCAATCAATCAAGCACGCAAGCACGCAAGCACGCAAGCACGCACTCAAGCAAGTACACACGCAAGCAGCAAGTAAAGCAAATGTATAACATCGCTCAATTCGATGGAACAGCGGCCGCATGCGACGCCTGTTTGTTACTAGAACGGTCCGCCCCTTTTCATCCTCCTTCGTCAAGAGCCAAATTCATCTGTCGTCGAAAACATATACAACACTTTGTGGGCACACTTTAACTGCAAACACTCAAGTTCATTCCCGCAATTCTTTGCATTTAATCTTATTAGCTGCCGCACAATCTAATCAATTAATCATCAATTCAATATCATTTATTCTATGTATTTGCATTCGCTCCACTGTAACCGTTATTTGTGACTTTTATTATTTAAAGGTTTGTTTAAAGGAAAATCAAAGAGCCTTATCAATCATCTTCTTTTATTAATGACATTCATTATTTTGATCGAAAGAGCTGGTGAACCATCAAGCAAACATTAATTAATTCAATTAATCTAATTACATTTATTATAAGGCCTACCGTCAATTTCCCACCATAGGTTTATTAATTAATTAATAATAATTATTTCAAAATAAAAAATTTATATCTATAACATATTATAAAAAACAAAAATGACTAGCGGTTTGACAGTGGCACTTAACCAGACCTAGGTTTCTGTCTGGCGCTCGATGTACAGTTTCGGAAAAAAGTTTGCCCACAAATCAAACATCTTTAAAAAGCATAAAAATTACAAACTGGTATTATTCATTTGTATATTAGTCTTCTTGGTGATTGCAATAAAATTTCCAAAACAGAACCCATTCATTATTAATTAACAATTTTTTATGCATTTTTGAAATTTTGTTTGTATGTGAATTTTTTTCCAAAATATACATTGAGTGCCCGATAGAAATTGAGGTCTGGTTCAATGCCATTCTGAAAACCGCTGGTCATATAGAAATATATATATAAATTATATATATATATATATATATATATATATATATATATATATATATATTATATATATATATATATATATGCGTCGCTGACTACGAATCCATCGGCCCCCGGGTTCGAGACCCGGTGACGGCAGCCGGTGCGCAGCTAAACCCAGCTGTTCATCCTTCCACACAATAAAGAAAGTGGTTAGTAGATAAATGGGTACCCTGGGTGGCCTGGTGGCTAAGACGCTGGGCTGCTGGTGGGGCGTGGTTCTCATTCCACGTTAAACTGTAGGTCTAAGGTGGAGTGAAAAGCTTGACCTTCGTCAGAATGAAAAATTCGGGCGGAAGCTAACCGAAGGTTAACAAAAGGTGTGTATATATATATATATATATATATATATATATATATATATACTGTATATATATATATATAGTGTCTTTCCACCGTAATTTGAGCTTTAGTTATGGGTGTCTTAAGGGTGAAAATAATGTAAATACCATTTTGCATTTCATATCCCAGGATACAGAATATACTTTATGATAAATGGCTCAGAGGGAAAGATATTTTTTGCCAGGTGAATGTCATAAAATTTAATACAGGTACGATCACATCTTTGAAGTAAATATCTGAAGTGTTCTGAGTACAGGTGCCATCGTAGATTGCATAAATTTATCCTATAATATTGCATGATTTATATGTAATACTATGTAAAATATTTATATTTTTTACTATATATATATATATATATATATATATATATATATATATATATATATATATATATATATATATATACTGTATATATTAGGGATGTACAAAATATTCAGTATTCGGCCGAATAGTTTTTGTTTTTAATCGAATATCGAATATTTGATAATGAGGGTAAATAACGTAATTTAGGAAATGGAACTTAAAATGTACAAAATGCACAAAAAATGAGCAGAACGTAATTATAATTAATTACTACCGAAACAAAACCTAATAATTTAAATTTAAGACAAGTAGATTAGCGTGTAGAAAAATTAGTCGTTCAGCAGCATCAGGAGTAAACGATTACGTACGTCGGTAATTACATTTTTCGCAGAACTGAACAACAGTTCACTTCGTACGCTTGTGGGTGGCGTGGTGAGATATTTGCGAGCAAGTACTAATAGTTTTGGGAATCTTTCGCCATTATGGCGCCACCAATCAAGAGAGTTCGTGTCGCGACTGACTCGTGGCTCCTATGAATAGATATCTAATTCTTTTTGACAACTATGCTGACTACTTTTGATAGGTGGAGGCACATGTGATTGTGAGGCGGAGCAACTTCATCGAAGTAGCTCCATAAGTCAACCTTCGGCTCTTTTTTCGAAGGTTCTTGATCTTCTCGTGAAACAAAACCAGTTGCTTTATCGCCATGAGTTATATTAGGTGTAGGACTAGCATCAGGTAATGCAGACATAGGGATTAACTTATATTTTACAAAGTTAGATACTGCAATGCAGGCAGATTTCAAACGAGGATCTAAAACCTAAGCAATCATGCAAGTAATATCTGTCTTCCATTGCTTGAAGCGATTCTGTAAATTTTCTATTAAATCGTTTTTCATAGTATGAATGCCTGCATCATCAGTTATGTTACAAAATATACCACGAGATCCATTACACTGGGAGACACTATGGAAAGACAAGAAGAACCAGAGGAAAAGTCATTCGTTAATTTTTCACATGGACTAAGAAGCTTTACAACACGTTGAATTAGAGTCTACTGATAGTTAGTGAAGGTTTGTATATCATAGTCCCAGGCGTATGCAATAACTGTAGTTTTTTGTTGAAGAAGACGTTGTAGCATATGTAGAATGTAGAGTTCCAACCTGTAATAACACCTCTTATAAGTTTGTTTTCAGGTAAATTACATATGTTTTTTCTCGATTTCCTTACGTCTTTCACAGGCTAGACATGAATGATTAAAATCCGAACAGATTCGGCGCGCAATTGCATGTATATTTGAAACATACTTTTGGCAAAGAAGGGCTTCATTAACGGCAAGTGCTAAATTATGATTCGCGCAAGCAACAGAAGTCATTTTGAGAACGTGAACAGCTTCAGTAATATTACGGCCATTATCATGCACAACTGCATGCACATGATCGCTCTCTATTGACCATTCTTGCAATATAGAAATCAATGCAGTTGCAATGTTTTCATGAGTATGAGAACCTGGTAAATTTTTGGTGGCTAAAACATACTGCTTTTGCTCACATTTACTATTAATTCTATGTTCTGTCAAGCTGATAAAGGCTTCAATCTTTTACATTGACGCCTAATAACCCAAATAAAACTAATATTAGGTATCTGGTACGTCCCATATATATATATATATATATATATATATATATATATATATATATATATATATATATATATATATATAGTGTGTTCTTAGCTGTCTTAGGTTAAATGTCGTCATCCACAAATGAAAATTCAAAATGTTCCGGTTTCATAAGTTAATATATATATACACACACACGCACTGTTCTTTGATCCTAAGTACTGTAGCTTTCCCTTTGCATAAAATAAATTAAATAACATGCTACTCTAATTTCAAATAATAATAATAATAATGATAATAATAATAATAATAATAATAATAATAATAATAATAATAATAATTCAAAACTCAAAATTCAAAAACTTTATTCAGAAAAGAATACAAGTGACTGAGTTTTACAATTTTTAAATATTTGATATGACTAATATATTCATCTGAATATGCCCTTGAAAGCATGGAGGCATTTAGACAAAATTAATGGCATATAGTTTATTTATTACACAAAAATAGTGAAAATGGCAAATAATTGTAAGTGACAACAAAAAATAATAATATAGCAATAATAATACATATAATATAAGGTTTACAAAATGTTACATAATTTTCAATTAAATGATTTATTGTACATTTAGTAGAAAATATCACATAAAAATAGAGAAAATGATAAGTAATAGTAATAGTGACAACAATAATAGTAATAATAATAATAGCAATAGTAAATATAATATAAAGTTTACAAAATGTTACATAATTTTAAATAAAATTATTTATTGTGTATTTAGTAGAAAATAAATGATGCTTAATAAAATCTAAATAGATTACAAAATCAAAGGTGACTAATGAAATTAGCATATTTTAAATAGCTGATTACAAAATTTATTACCATGGTAAATATGGCAATAGTGAACTTATACATCAGTAGGAGCTAATGAAGTGCTTTTTGATTTGCGAAATACATTTGGTGATGAAGCGTGCCTGATATGCATCGGAATTGCATTCCATACATCTGCTCCTTTGAAAGAGAGTGCATTTCATGCAGTTTCTGCACTCTGGTATTACAACGATGGTGTATTTGCTCTTTGAATGAGTGATATATGTTGATTTTGTTGATAACTTGGAACATATTGAGAGCAACATTGAATTTGTATAAGTTATTTAGTTCTAAAATATTTAGCTTTTTTAACATTGGGGAAGTGTGACTTTGTCTGTTGTTATATTCGAGAGAGTTCGCAGACATTTTATATGAATTACTCCCAAAGGATGTTTTAAATGTGTATTTCTTTGAGCTACTTCATGCTATAATGCAATATAATAAAATGTGGATGGATGAAGGAATAATATAGGGTAAGGAGTGCATTTTGAAGAGGTGTCTTTTTGAGCTTAAATAATATGAAGAAAAATCTTAATTTGTATAAGTTATTTAGTTTTAAAATATTTAGCTCTTTTAACATTGGGGAAGTGTGACTTTGTCTGTTGTTATATTCGAGAGAGTTCGCAGACATTTTATATGAATTACTCCCAAAGGATGTTTTAAATGTGTATTTCTTTGAGCTACTTCATGCTACAATGCAATATAATAAAATGTGGATGGATGAAGGAATAATATAGGGTAAGGAGTGCATTTTGAAGAGGTGTCTTTTTGAGCTTAAATAATATGAAGAAAAATCTTAATATTTTGGATTTGATATGTTGTACATGACTTTTGAGGTTTACTTTTTCGTCTAAATTAACGCCAAATACTTTAACCTCATTCACTCTTGCAAGAGTAGTATTCCCAATTTTTATTTGGCAGTTTGTGTTAATATGTTTTGTAGCACTAATCATATAAGATGACTTTGTCGGGTTCAATAAAAGTTTATTAACACACATCCATTTATACACATTTTCTAATTTCAGAAAGTCTGCATTATGATGGGAAGAAGTAAGTGTGGTATCATCTGCATATTGTACGCAATTTAATGTGGTTGGGAAATGAAAATCGATGACGTGAATTAGAGATAGTAATGGGCCAAGAATAGCTCCTTGTGGGACTCCACTAGTTAGCATCGTCTTGCCGGATAAATTGTCTTTTAATCTGATGTATTGATTGCGATTTGACAGATATGAGTTAAACCAAACGAGGATATTTCCTCTTATTCCATATATGTGAAGTTTATTCAATAAGATTTCATGCGAAAGTGTATCAAGTGCTTTTGACAAGTCGTGGAAGATCAAGGCAATGTGTATTTTTGTTGTTTAAGTTTTAATGCACTTATGCACATTTTCTAATAGCGTGTTTATGGCATCTTCCGTTGCATGTCCACCTCTAAAACCAAACTGTGTTTCGGTTAAAATATTATATTTGACTAGGAATTACTGTAAGTATATTATACACAATTTTTTCAAATACTTTACTTAAAGTTGGCAATAAGGAAATGGGGCGATAATTGGATGGAGTGTTTGGGTTTCCCGACTTAAATACAAGGCATACTCTGGCTTCCTTTAGTTTAGACAGTCGGGGAATATATGATACCTAGTATTATTGATTCATTCATTAGTTTATTGAATAGTATTGCAATTTCATCGGAAACTAATTTGTATATTTTTACCAGCATCGTATTGATGTCAGAATCTTTATTTTTTAGATTTTTTATTGCTCGAGAGATATCGTATGGTAGGATTGGATCAAATAAAAATGAATTTGGATTTGGTTGTGTTATGTGTTGTCAGGATTTGGTTTAACCTTCTTTGTGTTAATTAACTCTTTCAGAGTGTTCCATAGCCTTATTTGATTGGATTTTTGTTCATTAATTTATGGACAATAATGACCTGCTTTTACTTCTTTAATGACTGACTGCATTAAGTCTGTTACAATAATTTTTGTATGTGTGTTCGGTAATGTCACATGCCTGGGGGTTTATAGCCATCAACCATTTTCTCCAATTTCAACTGATACATTAGGCTAGACAAGTCGTGTTGTGCCTCGTGAAATGTATCTGTTTGGATGACTGATCGATATCGTCCATCGGTCATAATTTTGAACACTCTTTCTTCTTTAATATTTCGGTTAGCCTGCGATTTTAGGGCCACAGTACATGCATGGGGATCATTGTTTACGATTTCGTATACTAAATTGCCGTAAGATTTGAGCTTTTTAAACTTACGTATAAGTCTCACAACATCTTCGACCGCATCATAGTGACCCGTATAGACGCACCTATAAGTGTACTAGTATACCTCGAGTCACAAGCCCCAATAGAAGTTGACAGATTTAGGAGCGTTGTCACTGACTTTTAAAATGGATGCGAATACACTTCAGAGAGTAATGAATAGTGAACGAATCACACGTTCCAAATTTACCGGTGTGTTTGCGAAGAATGAAACATTGAAATTGCCAACTACGAAAGATTGCGGTAGTCTTATTGTGAACACAGATGTTGTTGGTAGTGAAGGGATTCATTGGTTTGCAATCTATTTTAAAAATAGGGACCACATGTACTATTTTGATTCACCCGGGACTCAGCCCTGGAGTGACCCTGTTATTGTAAAATTTCTCTAGTAGATACATATCCTCGAAAGTGTATGGAATCTCTTCCGTCTACAAGGATATTTTAGTAATACTTGTGGGATGTACTGCCTTTCGTTTCTCATGCATATGTCACGTGGTAAGGAGTTTATAAATTTTAAAAAATTATTCGACCCATGTCATACTTAACGAAACGACGAAATGGTATGCAGACAAACAAAAAGCCGTTTTCTGATTGTGCGCACTCGTATAGTATGATGTTTTATTCGTATATATAATATATATATATTTGTATCCAGTAATGTTAGTTTGTGTATTTTGTAGCTTATTTAAGATGGTTATTGTACTAAAAACATGATTTATTTCATTTAATAAATTGATGAAGATACGTTGTCGTCTTACCCGGAAAAAAAACTCGAAACATAAGGAAAAAACTGACATTATTTCGTTAGTGATGTGACAATCGCTGGGTTGACTGCTCGGCAAATCTTCTACCTCCGTATTCAGGTCCACGACATGCTTTTCTTCAAAACGAAAACATTGTATAACACGAGTCAAATCCTCCTCGGACCTTAAAGGAGAAAGAATAATTAATTAATTCATACTGGATCATTTTTAATAAAAACCCAATTGTTTAAAACATATGAAGAGTATTACAATATGAAGATATCTTCGACCCACTCAGAGAAGTTCCTTTAAGAGAAAATACCGAATAACATTTATTATGGAATTTATAGAATTATTTAAAACTTGCAAAGGATTGCTATAAAAAAATTCAACGAATCAAAACAGGACTCTAGCTTAATATTAATTGCAAATTAATCTATAATTGCGAATACCTACTATTTAAATGAAGCATTTTAAATGTGATAAGTTGAATTACTACAACCCTCCATATATATATATATATATGATGAAATAATCCAGAACAGTGTTCTTTCTCCTAATTACAGGCACACTAAATAAATAACAACTTCGCGAATAAATGGCTACAAAAAAGAAAATTACAGGCACATAATTACTTACATTTCTGCAGCAGTCCCTTGCGTCAGATCGTAAGGAGCGTCATTGCAAATATCATTAACGGTTTGCGTTGGAAATAATGCATCCCGGTCGGCTGCGTTAAAAAGATTAATTGTAGGCACCTCTGCAATGTCTCCATCTTGATATAAATCCGGTAAACTGTAAAGTTCTTGATTCATGACGGAGAGAATGCTTATTCACTGGTGAAAATAACTACTGTGAATCCCAGCTGAAAATACTGATTTTTATATGCATGATCTCCAAGCACCAACCCTAAAAGACTAATAGGCGGTTCGTAAATTTGATGATTGGTTGTCAATGTAACGGCGGAACATGTTTATTTTTTTTGTACCAATCGTAACACCTATATTACGGGTCCACGCTTTGAACGTCCTGATTGGTCGACTAACGGTGTCTTAACTTCTCTCCGTAGATTTAATGCTCACATCTCAAAGTGTATTGCCACTTGTAATCTCTGCCACGATGGTTTCAAATATTTGCAATATTATTTGCGCCCATACTATTCTCGGTTTTCCCATTTTGGAACCCACCCTTCATGCAATATCCATCACCTTTTGCAACATTGATCAACATTTGCCACTTGCAATCTCTATCAAGACAATATTTTGCCTTATTATTATTTGCGGTCATACTATTCGATCCTCAACTTTCCACAGTTTGATTCATCTATTCGGCTTGACTTTCTACTTGCCAATTCTCGCGTAGGAGTGTGATTAAATTGTGTTTAGTTCGTGAAAATGAATGTCTGGTTGGGCTGGTAGATAAATGGGCACCCTAGGTATCCTAGTGTTTAAGACGCTGAGGTGCTGATCGGAGGTTCAGAGATCGAGTAAGGACGGTGACATTTAATTTCTTGGTGCATACAATCCCCGATGAGCCGGGTGTACATATGTGAGGTGGAGAGTAAAAGAAGCCAACTCATTAATTACTTCATCAGATTAACTCGAGAGAAGGGGCGATAAGCTTAATCTTCGTGAAATGAGGAATCATCGCACGTAATAATAATAATAAAAATAAAAATAATTATAATAAAAAACCTTTCCATTTTTCTTTTTCATTCATTCATTTCATTTCATTTCAATAACAGAGACAATGTAAAGTTTTAACACAACTATGAAGAAGATACCACACAAATTACACGCAAAGAAAAATAAAATAGATTTATATATACTGTAGTAGCATGGGAACAAAATTGAAGGAGTGAGCGATGGTTTCATCATGGGTGGTCTAGCCGAAAGTGGTTCGAGGAACTTTTGTGGTTTTTAGAATGGCATCGGGGAAACGTGTTTCTTTTCTATGGTGAGTTAGACGCTTTACCCGAGTGAAGTCGTTTAAATGTAAATGGTTTTTTTTTTAATAATATTTATCAGTTATTTAATTTCGATTTCGCGGAATTCTATTTATATAAAGATAATATAAAAGTACATATAGATTTATTTAAGAATGTATATATATATATATATATATATAGTGGGGTGATTGGGTTATGCAATGAAGGGGGAGGGGATTATGTTTCTCTCGCGTAGGAGTGTAATTAAAATGTGTTTAGTTCGTGAAAATGAATGTCTGGTTGGGCTGGTAGTTAAATGGGCACCCTAGGTACCCTAGTAGTTAAGACGCTGAGGTGTTGATCAGAGGTTGAGAGATCGAGTCCGCGCGATGACATTGTAATTTCAGCCGCCCATGCTGGAGTGTAGTTCGGATTCAACGTTAAACTCTTGGTCAAAGGCGAGTGACAAGCTTGATCTTTGTTAAAATATACAATTCGGGGAGAAGGAAAACCGATTTAGCTTATTATTCCTACTGTAATTTGCACCACCCTATATATATATATATAGTATATATGAGGCCTTCCGAAGCAAAAGTACAACAAGCACCATTTTTTTTAATCGCCAGAAAACGCGTTGAAAGTTATGCGACCTTCGGACAGAGATAACGCATTATTTTTCGCGGGACTTTCGACCATACGAACATTGGTGTTTCTGCAAGTCATCCATACCATATGATAGTATACGGTCTGAAGAACCTCTCAGTGGGTATAACTCATTTTTGCCCCGAATGGCGCTTGTGCTACTTTTGCTTGGGAAGACCTCATATATATATATATATATTATATATATATATATATATATATATATATATATATATAAGCACACCGGACAAAAAATTAGTCACCCCTAATAGCACCGATAGTAGGAAGTTCAAGGTCACACAGAGGGCGCTGATGTAGCATTGGTAAGTGACAAGTAGCGGTGATGTAGCACACAGGATCAGATCTGTTTCGTGAGGTGGTGAAGAACAAAGTGTGTGTTGGATATAGTCTGCAAAATGGGTCGTGAGGCAGACTTTACTCAGTGGCAAAAAGGAGCCATCGTGTTTGGCAGAGCCCACGGACACAAAATGTCTGAAGTAGCCCAATTTGTTGGTGTGTCAACGCGTACTGTCCAGCGAGTTTACAAAGAGTGGTGTAGTTCGCAATCAACTGACAATCGACGGCGTAACTCTGGCCGGAAAACAATTCTCGACAATAGGGGCCGCCGCCATGTTTCTCGTCTAGTAACTGCAAATCGTTTTCAAACCAGAGAACAATTGCTCCAAGAAACCAATGAGGTTCTCCAGCGACCAATTTCCGAACGGACATTGCGACGAGAACTGCATGCGATGGACATCTGGAGCAGGGTACCACGGAAGAGGTCGCTGTTAACAGCAAGTCACAAATTGGCACGTTATAAATGGGCTCAGAGGCACAAAAACCGGACTGCGGCAGATTGGAAACGTGTAATTTGGTCCGATGAGTCCCGTTTTTGTTTGTTCTCCAATGATGGGAGGTGACGAGTACATCGCAGGTCCAATGAAGCCTTTAATCCTGAATGCGTCGAAGGTGTTGTTCAGGCTGGAAACAGAAAGTGAAGCGCAGGAATAGACACCCACGAACTCTGGCGGAACTTCGGGACCGGCTGATGAACGAGTGGCAGCAAATCGATGTTCAGTACATGCACAACCTCGTAGAGTCTCTGCCTCGCCGGATTCGTGCGGTTATCAAGGCCAGAGGCGCCGTCACACGTTATTAGGTACATTCTGAGAGGGGTGACTAATTTTTTGTCCGGTGTGCTTATATGTATGTATATATGTATGTATGTTCAGAAAGGTTTGAAGAATAACCGGAAGGCAAATTATATTAAGTTCAACTCAAAATACCATTTTATTATATAGCTAACTTAAACTTGAGATATGATAAATATGAAAAAAATTGAAGGAACTTTTTTATAGCTACTGTATTCAAATCTAAAATTTGATATTGATATTTTAAATGATAAGATACTATGTTGAAATTTAATCAAAATAGGTACGGTACTATGGTCTAAATTTTGCGGATATCCAATGCAAGGGTACGGCTGACTCTTCCAGTTTTGTAGAATGGTCCTCTACTCCATAGGGAGGTAGAGGGATGCAGCCCACTCTGCCTCTCCTAACCTTCTTCCCAAGGAGATTTCTCTGAAATTGTTAGTCTTAGTTTACCTTGGGGCTAATTTTGATTTAATATGAGTAGGTAGCTAGGCCTATGAGTGAGTGTAAGATTTAATATAACAGAACCATAACTAGATTCTAAAAGCTGATTTCCAGCTCTAATATTTCATTGTGTTCCATTTTAAAAATATCTTTAAATTAATAAATTGGCCAGATAAAAAATTACAATATTAAATTTAATGGCAAAAGTTGCCTGTGATAGTTCAATATGATAGTAGTTCAATATGAGTATATTGAACTAAATATGTAATATGAAAATATATTTGGCCGAAATTTGATTTTACTTCAGATCCTTAATAAGAATCTGCATAAATTTAATAATGACCCTACCTAGCTCAAAAATCCAAGAATGTGGAAAATTTCTGCTTTTGTTGCCCTTATTTGAAGGGAAGACCGTTCGGAAACCTGCGGGTCGTATTATAAATTTCTTAAAATGGGTTGAGTTTAGTTAGGGCCTACCCAAACTGATTAAGTTTTGAATTTAAGTAACCTGGCCAAATTAGGTCGGTTATGGTAATGTAAATTTATAAATATTCATCCATATACTAAATTTGAAATAGATCATAGCCTAACAAGGCTTGTTGTTGTCTGGGCGAATTGGCGCTAAGCAGCAAAGGTCTGAGTTAACTACGAATCATTAAAATGACTACGGTAGTAATGAAATATTGAGGAATCTCCAGTTTACTTTTACGGTCATGACTGCTGGAATTAATGATAAAGCGTTATCTTTAATGGGAAGTATTGTTTTAGTCTAATGCATCAAGTTTGGCTTAACAATCCTTACCTTCCCCATTTAATTCCTTCTTGGTTCAGTGACTGCTCCTGCTTGGAAATCTTAGGGTCGGGACTAAGTTAGTGACGACCAGGGGCCCCGTATCTCCTTTCCGCCGTCGTTGTGGTCAAATTCTTTGTTTTACCCGTCCATGATCCTATAGTCTTGCGTGGGAAAAATTTATAACTGCAGTGGGGGTTGCTTGCACGGTAAAATTCTAAAATTCCAGCATGAACGGTGAAAGTGTGAGCGCCGAGAGCAAAATTACTGTCGGTAGGTCCGAGCATCGCAGGGCGAGCTAGCTATTTTCGAGGTGTCTTCTGCTTTTTAATTTTGCCTCTTCTGCGGAAGTCATTGCGCATTTTTTGGAAAGGGAAAAATTCTCTCCTACAATATTTGTTCTTAATTTTTATGGCTCCTATTTTTCTTGTAGGTGTTATGATGATTTTAAATTTCAGGTTAGGATGTTAAAGCCATTATGATGTTATGCATACCGTACACGAGCTTTGTATATAAAACAAGCCTTATTAAGCATACAATTAATTTTTTAATTTAATCTGGTTTTTGTTTTGTTTTTTACAGTACGGTACCGTACCTTTTAAGGTTGAAAAACTTGAGCCATTTTAAGAATTAAACAACAAAAATTTGCTTAGGCAAAGTTTTCAATAATATGTACACACACACACACACACACACACATATATATATATATATATATTTTGTTGCATATGGGAATATGATAAGGAAACTCATTACTTAATGAAAGGCTAATTTAGCCTATAAATAATTTGTTCATGGAAAACCATCACAATACAATTTAAGATCATTAGTAATTACAATAATGAAAACAATAAATAGGAGTCGAGAGAGGTTCTCTCTGTGTGCATAGGACGGATTTAGGTCAAACGGACCTTTGCGGTCAACTTTTTTGACCGAGGCTTCACCTGAGTTTCGTGTGTTATTCCGATTCTTCTTTCTTGGAATAAAAATTTTTTTTTCATAGAAAGGATCGCGGTCAAGTTTACAGATTTAAAATGTTGTATGAATTAAAAATTTTAGTTTTTAAATAATTATTCAGTGTGTGAGATTTTTTCTTTTAAATGTACAAGTTCATTACATCATGAATAAGATATATATATATATGCGCCTCGGTGGTGTAGTGGTTAGCGTCGCTGACTACGAATCCAGCGGCCCCGGGTTCGAGACCCGATGGCAGCCGGCGCGCAGCAAACCCCAGCTGTTCATCCTTCCACACAATAAAGAAAGTAGTTGGTAGATAAATGGGTTAAATAAATCTTCTTGATTTCGCAGATTTTTATTTATAAAAAAATATAGAAGATATATAGAAAGGATTATCAAAAGTAAATAGATACTTTCGGTTTGGCTTTAGAGTAATTTTTATTTTATATATATATATATATATATTCCTCGTTCGTATTTCTTATACTATTTTTAAATTTTGATCATATGTATTCCATCGTTTGTATAGAACGAACTATTGTATATTTATTTTCTATATATTTCGTGAAATTGATTCCAATAATTCGTCTAAATAAACAATGATGTAGTGGTGTTTTATTTAATTCGGTTTAATTGTATTTCTTTTATTGTTAATATTGGGATTCGTTCAAATAATTAGTTTTCTTGCTGAACAAATTTAAGGAGAAAGTCACTCTTGCCTTTAATAAATAAATAAATAAGTGGCAACTCATCTAAATAAAAATTAAAATAAATGGCGCAATCTGGCAACTCACCCTAATAAGGTACACGTGAACATAATTAAAATAAATGGTGCTCTCTGGTAACCCCTCCATATATAAATAAGTGGTATCTGGCAACTTACGACCCTCTATATAACAGCTGCTTGGCCCCTGGACGCTCATTATGCGACGGACTCCGGTGCAATAAAGAACTCTCTCTCCACTCTCCTTCTTAGGTTAAGGCTTAGGTTAGGTTTCCCTTTGGGGGGGTGAGGACATCCCACCTTCTCCCCCAAAGACCCTCCTCCTTCTCCTTTCTCTCCCTCTCTTAGGTTAAGGTTACGCCTTTGTGGGGAGGTCATCCTCCCTTCTCCCCCCAAAGCTCCCTCCCCTCCCCCTTTGCAGCATTGATTTGTTGCATAACCCCTGCCCCCTCATTACATAACCCCCTTGTTGCATAACATTGTGCAACATTCTTGCACTCTCCCATTTTGCGGTCATACTACTAAGCGGGACCGCACCCAGATCTCATCTCGCAGACACGAATTTCTAATGCTATTGTGAAGTCTAGTTGGCTTTGTAATAGCTAATTTAAAACAACTTGCAGTCATGATGTTGTGAAGGAAACTTGCGTTACTATTTGAATGTTCTTTTGTGAGATCAATATTTAAACCTGCAATAGCGCAATTGTTACCAAAAATAATTGGAGGTTAGAATTCTATCGATACTTGTAATAAAATTTGGCACGTTACCAATTGGTGGTCGATAAATGCCTAAAATTGAATACTGGGTGTTATGAATAAACATTTCAATTGTAAGTACTTCTGAGGTATTGTCAGATCTTCGATAATTTTACTCTTGTGTATTTGTCTACAAATTCATCAATGTGCCTTGGGAGACTGCAAATATTTAAGTTTAGGAAAGACAGATTGCCATTATTGTATTTCTTGTTTAATAAGTTGTCTACTGAGATATAGTCGGAGTTGACTACGTTTTCAAATTCAATAATTTCATTTACAGTATTGAGAGTATTTACAGTGTTGACCATGATGTGAAGATTTGGGTTATACGGTAATAGAAATAATAACAGATAAGAAAAAAATATATCGCACATACAAAAAAATACATATACTGTACATGCGTACATACACACAACTTACATATATCCAACAGTATATGAAAAAAAAACATATATATATATATATATATATATATATAAAATTCATTTTCGTCTTGAAAACTCACTCCAACATAAATGACAAATACAAATACAACAGACATCTGTGTACAGAATCCTTACATTACTTTGCTAGACGCGTTGTCATGACGACCTTTATCATTACAAAGCTCGCTAAATTTGGCACTGCAGCTGATCTTGATTATAAAGAAACACAAATAAAATGCTTCAGAAGAGCATTTGGGCCTGATTGGAGCTTCCATTTGAGGCATTTCAAGGTGTGCGAAGAGGAATGTTGAGAGAAGGAGAGAAAAATGTTGTGTTTCGACATTCATGAGCGCAGAAGAGCGGTCCATTAAAAAGAGGTGAGAATGCCATAACAAATTAAGCGTCAAGGCATGAAGATTTAAACCGTTGTTGTCTATCTGTCTGTCTGTCCGCCTGGCTATCTATCTGCATGTATATTTATCAACATGTCTGTCTTTTTGCCCATTTTATCTGTTTATTTATGTGGCTTCATCAGCACCATGCTCTCCGTCTACAATTTACAAATGAAATGTATTTAATAGATAAAAGGAATCCAATTTTCCTCAAACAATCATTAATATCTTATATTATGCGTTAACAACGAAACAAATATTATTAATATTAATATTACCGTGACATGGTATTTATTATGCTTGAATTAAACCCAATATCTGAGGCAAATTCTCATTAGAGAGTAATTTATATTGGGTTTCCTGATGGCAGAAGAGCTTTCAAGTTTGAATTGAGGCAGGCTAATTGTTTCCGAAGTCTCCTACTTGTCGGGTATTTCATATGTGCAATGACTCAACATGCACACGTGTTGACGGTCTTTAACATTTTGTCGAGCGCTTATATTACAAACAAGAGTTTGTGTTGCATATTGCTTTGGTTTAAGTTTTAAAATGTTTATATGGTGTAGAGCAGTGGTTTCCAGCATTTTCTGGCTCAAGACACCCGAGTGCCATCTCACTATTCAATATCCAGTTCCACTCTCCTCCCCACTCCAACACCTCGTAACTTCAAACTGTATCTATATATTTTCCCTATAGACGTAATAAATAGCGATTGTTTTTTCATTTGAAATTTGCATATGTTCAGTAACTTTTCAATTTTCATTTTTTGGGGGAAAATTTTCTTGGAATTTCGTGGCACCCCGAGGAGACACTCGTTGCACCCCGGTTCGGAGACACTGGTACAGAGGGACAAAGTTCACCTGAATAATGTTGACTTGCATAAAGTCGCCACCGAGAATTAAACATTCTTACGGTCAATTTAATTCACGTGAAGTTATTTTAAATTAAATTAGGTTCGTTTTAGTTGGGTTAAGCGTCATTATGCCCGGTTAGGTTAGATCTTGTTAGGTTAGATTAGTCAGTTGAAAATCTGAAATGTGTGGAGGTTAGTCCCTCTAAATTAAGATGTTGAACTTTAAAGTTTTCAATTTTATTAAAAATCTTAAATGCATGAACCTGCATTTGATCTCACTGAAATAAGGTCAACCTCCTTTGTTCATGTAATCCTCCGTCAAAACGGATTACATAAGCAAAATCGAATTTTATTTGGTCGATGTTCAACCTTATGCGAGTCGAGCTTATTCCAACTCGAACTTTTTCTAATAGCGTCAAATAGAGTTCCTGTGTGTCATAATCTTTAGAAAATGCGTGACGACAAATGAATCACGTTGGTTAATGAAAAAGTGGAAAAAGGAACAGACTGATCGACATGGCAACATGATCTGAATGATGGACACCGTTTTGTCGACGACTCTCTATAGCTCAGAAAATATTATATTAATTAAGTAATGTAAAGATATACTGAAATATAAACTTTTATTAATATACTTTATAATGATAACCATTTCTAGCAGTACAAATTTCGTTAAGCGAGACTAATTTTTTAACCATTTAATATACAAAGACCTTTTCTCAGACTGAATAAAATCGTCTGGCATGAGTCAAAACAAAATTATTGATATGCCGCTAGGAACTATAGGGTTAATATTTAAGGGCATCTATTAAATAGTACTCATAAACACAAGTTATACACACAAGTTACGCTTAAAGGATTAACACGAGAGTGTGGTTACCGAAAGAAACCTGAAAAAATGTCTTTTTTAGTACCTTTAAAGGTGTATATATATATATATATATATATATATATATATATATATATATATATATATATATATATATAAATTTTTCGGTTGAAAAGCCAATTCGGTTAATTTTTCTGACTAACTGAGAAATGCCCTGTTAGGTTACTATTAACTGTGTTAGGTTAGGAAGATCCCGGGCTGGTGAACGGGCCAAAATAATATGTGAACTTTTTCAACGTCACTGAAGAAACAAAAACACAAGGGGACATCTTCCCCCTATCTTTTCGATGAACTATCTGCCGTTGAAACCTACTCAAATGCGTCTTAAATCAACCAACCAACGAAATTAACCAATGGGATACATTTTTTATAAAATGAAAATTGGATTTGCCGTTTCTTCCTGTATTGATGGGTTGCAAGCATACAGTGGTCTCGTTATAGGACAACGCCCTCGTGGTTCAAATTCTTTAATTAATGCTTTAAGCGCGTTATCCCATGATTAACGTGTCAGACTGTTTCCTTGACGACAGACCGAAGTTGTAATCGTGGCACCAAATGAAGGTAATAAAATATAAGTGTGAAAATCAAAAGTGACGCCTTTAACTTCTCGCTTTTTTTCGACTAAAGGATTTGCGCTAAAAAATAAATAATAAATAATTAATAACTAAAAATAAATGCGATAGACAGTAATTATTATAAATAAATTGTCATAAATAATAAATAATTAATAACTAAAAATAAATGCGATAGACAGTAATTAATTTATAAATAAATTGTCATAAATAATAAATAATTAATAACTAAAAATAAATGCGATAGACAGTAATTAATTTATAAATAAATTGTCATAAATAATAAATAATTAATACATATAATAAATACTAAATGATTACTTAATAAATGGATAATAAATAAATTAATTATTAATAATAAATCCAATAAATAATATTAAAAATAAACTATTAATAACAAATCAATCAGTGGATTAACATTTTTGGTGGCAGATGGATAAAGTGGATTAATATAGGATATTTATAAATTTCAGCCCGACTATTACGATTCCGGAATCTACGAATTTGAGGTTAGAAGTTGGGATAAAATTTCACGAATTTTTATGGTCTAAAATCAGAATTAACAGTGAAGTTCAGAACTGATCCTTTTTCCTCGGTCGGAATCGGAATTGAATACGACTGCTTTTTCCGTTTTCGGAATGGAATTTGGACTTAAACAACGATGCGAGACATTAAAAATATGAGTTAATTTCTTTTGTTGTTGGAGAGTAAATTTTTAGGGTGTAACACGTAATCTTGCAATTTATCATGATGTTCCAAATTCAATTTACAATAATTCAATAAGACATACTGTAACTAAAGTATAATCAAGCTGAACCAGATGTTAAGTCAGATTTATGTTAAAATTATTGCGCGGACGGTAAGGTGAGGATCAAACAAGACTTTATGAAGACCTTATGAAGACCTTACGAAAACCTTATGAAGACCTCATGAAAGCCTTATGAAAACCTTAATATGTTCAAAATTAAATGAAATCTTATTTAAGCCCGGATTCGAACTTTGCTTTCTTTTTTCGTAAGGTTATAATATTATAATGTTATAATGTTCCAGACCAACAAAGACCCTAGGATCCACTCATGGCTGATCTACCTAACTGTGGTTGTAGTTGTATATTGCGCATGTCCTCCGTGGTGGGGGAGGGGACCTACAATTTTATGTGGGTTCCTAACCACAAAAACCTTAATTTTACTACCTTAAACTATACTCAATCTATCAACATATGCGTCTAATCGACTTTTAAACATGTTTATAGACGTGCTACTAATTACTTCTACCGGCAAGCTATTCCACCTATTTACTATTCTATGTGTAAAACCGTTTTTGGCAACTGCTGTCTCGAACATTCTACTTGTCAACTTACACCCATTATTTCTAGTTCTATTATAGTGTGATATTTCCAAAAAGCTATCTCTATTTACGTTATCGAACCCATTCATAATTTTAAAAACCTGGATTAGCTCACCACTTAGCCTCCTAGTCTCGAGTGTAGTCAATTTTAACTCCTTAAGCCTTTCGATTTTATCTATATTTTTGCGCATATGTAGATTCCAAAATTGGATCGCGTACTCTAAATGGGGTCTAACTAATGATTTATAAAGAGGAACAATAATATCACACGATTTGTACTCAAAATTCCTAGCTATAAAACCTAGCACCTTGTTCGCCTTATTGACCACTGCTGTACTTTGTTTCGCCACTTTTAAATCACCAGTGACGATAACTCCTAAATCTTTTTCCTGTTCTACGCTTGCCAACTCCTTCCCTGACATACTATACGCAAAATTACCGTTACGCGAACCTATATGTAAAATTTTGCAGTTATCGACGTTAAATCTCATTTGCCACGTGACTGACCAATCAACGATTTTGTTCAGATCTTCCTGGATTTTACGTCTCTCTTCATCATTAATTGCCCTACCACCCAACTTCGTGTCATCCGTGAACTTTGAAACTGTACTGACTAGGCCGACATCTAAATCGTTAATATATATAAGAAAAAGCAGGGGGCCCAATGCAGAACCCCGAGGAACACCGCTCGCTACATTAGCCCAAGACGACTCCGCCCCATCAACGACCACCCGCTGTTTCCTACCTCCCAACCACTCTTCTATCCAATTTATTACTGCACCCCTGATTACATGAGCCTTAGTTTTTTTCAATGAGTCTTTTGTGCGGTAGTGTCAAACGCTTTTGGAAAATCTAAATACACTACATCTACCGCCCATGACTATCGTAAACGTCAACCACACTTTTGAAAAAATTCTAAAAGATTAATTAAGCAAGATTTGTTTCGCCTAAAACCGTGCTGCGTATTTCTAATCAAATTATGCAATTCCAAGTGTTCGACTATACGATCCCTAATTATTGATTCCAGTAGCTTACCTACAACAGACGTTAAACTGATTGGCTGATTCCTGCCGCACCTTTATCGACTTTCTTAAAAATAGGTATTACATTTGCTGACTTGAAATTATCTGGTATGCACCGCTCAGAAATATACGCATTAAAAATCTTTGTTAGCGGCACAACAATGCTTTCTTTTAATTCTTTTATTTATATGGGATATATGGAATCCGGCCCCGGTTAGAAATTTTAGTCGAGTTAGCTGGTTTCGAGTGACTTACTGAGAGGACAAACTCTACCATATTGTGATCGCTATTGCTTAACGGTTCTATTACTTGAAGATCAGTGATTAGCCTATCATCCGTAGTTAGTACTAAATCTAAAATACTGTCCAACCTCGTAGGTTCCCCAACCGCGTCTCCCTGCATTATATCGTAATCCACGTTGGTGCAATTAAAGTCACCCATAACTAAGGCCTGCTCACTACCTATTATTCTCTTAAGTTCACGATATAACGCTTCGTCCGTATCAGCTGGTTGATTAGGGGGCCTATATATAACGGCAACAACAAGTTTGAAATTGTCCAATTTAAGTTCTGCTATAATCGAATTTATCGGTTCTGGAATTCTGTGCTTTACTTCTATAACGTTCGCAATATTATCTTTGATGTACAACATAACACCGCTTCCTCGCCTACCTATTCTGTTTTTAACAAAAAGTCTATACCCTCTAATTTTATATTCCCCTACAAAGTCACGTTTCAGTGCTAAGCCACGATTCATTTATCAAAATTAAATCAGTCTTTACGAGCAATTAAAGAAAAAATTCGTTTATTTAATTTCGTAGGCCACGAGCATTTAAGGATAGAACCTTCAAATTGTTGTTTTAAGGTACTAGAATTGGAATGAAAGTTTTTCAGATTGGAATGAGAATTAGACTCTATTCTTCAAAGAAGATTGAATTATTGGTGGAATATGATGATAAAAACCCACTCTAATAGACAGAGTTTATTTCCACAACAGTTTCGATGCCCACTGGCATCCTCTTCGGGTGGATACAGGAAAATCGTTTTTCTGTATCCACCCGAAGAGGATGCCAGTGGGCATCAAAACTGTTGTGGAAATAAACTCTGTCTATTAGAGTGGGTTTTTATTATCATATTTTGACCTTCACGTAGAAAAAAGTGAATTTTTTTGCATTTATTGGTGGAATAGTTTCACTTGAAAAGGTTCGACGTCTCGTTCACAGTCAAATTTGCAGAAGTTTTATTTTGAGTTTTCTTAAAGAATCTTAAAACCTTAACATTTTCTTGGACTTGGATGTCCCCTAAACTTACATAAAATCGTCTGGCGTTAGTAATAATAAAATCAGTGAAGTTGACGCTGTGGAACAAAGGATTAATCTTGGCTCCTTAACAGCAAAGTTATTCTTCTTCAGAGAATAAAAATGCTGCACTTGTTTTTCCAGTTTTATTGTGGCTAGTAATACAGCATGATATGGCTATAAGCACAGTTGTTCCATTACTTTGTGTACAGAACAGGAAGAAAAATCCACTAGATACATAAAACATAAAAAATTACTAATCAGTGATGACTGGGTTTTGTTTTTAAAACTTATTTAGTATTTCCCAGAAATAATAAAATATCCAAAAAAAACATATCACCAATAGCAATTTTTTACTCTTTTTAAAAGTTTTATGTTTGTAGACGAACTTTTTTCTGAAACTGTACATTTTGCGGAAACAAATTTGTCAATGAAAGAAAATCTATAGAAAAAATAATGAGCTTTCCAAAATTTAGCAGACCTTCACAACTGGTTACAAAAAGTAATGTGACGAATACAAAAAAAAATGGATACCGAATACAATATACGAGTAATTCCAAATGGTTAGTTTTTTAACCACTATGAATTACTGGTGAAATCAGACATTTTCATTATTTTTTTCCTATAAATTTTAATTAGGAAAATAAACGTGACGGGGGAAAGCGAGTGTTAATACAGAATTTTAACACTGGATCGTGGAGAAAGCTTCTAGTTAACTCTAAATCACACATTACATTTTTTAACACCACAACAACCTTGTTCTAAATACTCCGTCATGAGACTGCCACTGCCTATGCCTCCGGCATCATCGTATTTCCAAATCTCTTCCTATGATGCCAACTTTATATTTAATTTTTATATTTCAAACAATTATATTTTACATATGTTAATTTCATATAATTAAATCAATTTGCTACACTCCAAAAAACATTAAATTTTAAATTTAAAAACCATACACAACAATTTATATATATATATATATATATATATATATATAATATAATATATATATATATATATATATATATGATACACAGACCGTGCATGGAACAAGGAACTCTTCTGGGATAATTAAATCCACTATAGTCCGAATAAGTAATGGTAAATGACAAATACCATAGTTTTTCTTTTTCATGATGCAAGCCCGACGTGGGCAACGGGTCTCTCGCAAAGAGGTCCCATAAATATAGCTTCCCTCACCAGCTATCTGCAAAGCAGACAGGATCCAGCTTTGGGACATGGATCTAGGGTTTAAAGCAGCCTAGCCCCACTACATTTAGAACCTCAATATAGTGTATAAATGTAGTGGGGCTAGGCTGCTTTAAACCCTAGATCCATGTCCCAAAGCTGGATCCTGTCTGCTTTGCAGATAGCTGGTGAGGGAAGCTATATTTATGGGACCTCTTTGCGAGAGACCCGTTGCCCACGTCGGGCTTGCATCATGAAAAAGAAAAACTATGGTATTTGTCATTTACCATTACTTATTCGGACTATAGTGGATTTAATTATCCCAGAAGAGTTCCTTGTTCCATGCATGGTCTGTGTGTATCATAAAAAAACTCAGGGAACCATTCTGAGTTCATTCCCATCATGAAACGGACATGTTATGTGCCTTGAAAAGTGGACGCTCAATTCTGCCAGTTGAGGTTTAAGTTTTGGTTTTGGCTAAAAATATAATAGTTACCCCTTTTTCTTTGATTTATTCAATCCGACGTGAATGCAACGAGTCTTTTACTTATATTGAGGTTCTAAATGTAGTGGGGCTAGGCTGCTTTAAACCCTAGATCCATGTCCCAAAGCTGGATCCTGTCTGCTTTGCAGATAGCTGGTGAGGGAAGCTATATTTATGGGACCTCTTTGCGAGAGACCCGTTGCCCACGTCGGGCGTGCATCATGAAAAAGAAAAACTATGGTATTTGTCATTTACCATTACTTATTCGGACTATAGTGGATTTAATTATCCCAGAAGAGTTCCTTGTTCCATGCACGGTCTGTGTGTATCATAAAAAACTCAGGGAACCATTCTGAGTTCATTCCCATATATATATATATATATATATATATACACACTCGTATTATGCAGGAAGGAGGGATCAAGGGCGAATGCCCGCAAAAATGCCTCCCGCCCCTCCCTAGAGGAAGGAGAGAGCCAAAATCAAGGTTCAAAGTTTTCGAGATGCCTGGACACTGCGTTTCAGAGTGAAGGAGGGAAGATGGATTGAGAGAGATTGTTCCAGAGTTGGACGGTTCAGTAGATGAAAGATTGGAAATACCTATTAACCCCGAGAGAGTTGGACAGAAAAGGAATGAGAATGTGTCAAAAGTCGGGTACTGCGTGCTCTCCTTGAAGGAGGAGGCATGCAGTTCGAGAGTTCAGAAGAACAGTGTCCGTTATAATAGCGATAGTAACGAGAGAATGAGGCAACATTGCAGCGAAGATAGAGGGATTGAAGACAGAGAGTGAGAGGTGGGGAAGTGATGAGACGAAAAGCCCTTGATTCCACCCGGTCAAGTAGAGCTGTATGGGTTGAGTAAACTCCACACATGAGAAGCGTACTCCATACAGGGGCGGACGAGACCCCTGTACAAAGACCAACTGAGTGGGGATGAAGAAACTGCGAAGTTGGAACAGCATACCTAACCTCTTAAGAGCTGTTTTAGAAAGAGAGTATATGTGATCTTTCCAATAAAGATCAAGAGAACAAGAAACATCAAGAATGTTTAGAGAAGAAGAAGGAGGATTGAGTTGTGCATTGTTGAATATAAGAGGATAGTCGTGTGGAAGATTGTGACATATAGACAGATGAAGGAACTGAGTTTTTGAGGCATTAAAAGCCACAAGGTTTCCTCTGCCCCAATCAGAGATTACAGAAAGGTCAGAGGTAAGGTGCATCATAGCCGTCCCACGCGAAGCAAGCATGGAGTGACTATTGAGATGGGCGCTTTGTGAGTGAAGTGGTTGGAGAAGTGAAGAGTGGAATCATCGGCATAGGAGTGCATGGGACAAGAAGTGCGACTTAATACCTGTAGGAGAAGAACAGGCCACCATCAACCGCAGCTGTAGATGGTCCAGAAAGGAAATTAGAAATGAAGGCACAGATAAAAGAATAAAAACTGAAGGAGGGCAGTTTGGAAACTAAGGATTTAGGCCAGACTCCATCAAAAGCTTTTTATATACTTAGCGCAATACCAAGGGTTTCACCGAAATCTCGAAAGGAGGATGACCAACAGTCAGAGAGATATGCAAGATCGCCAGTAGAGGGTCCCTTGCAGAACCCATACTGACGATCTGAAAGAAGATTGTGAGAAGAAAAGTGTTTAAGATTCTTCCTATAAAGAATAGATTCAAGAACTTTAGAAAGGCAAGAAATCAAATAAGTTCTCTCAGTCATTCAAGATAGAGAAGTTGTAGACTAGTTCACCAGGGATGTCAGTGAAATGGAGAAACGCCAAAGGTAGTGGTGAACATTGAAAACACCTAAAATGGAGATTTCAGCAAAAGGAGAGTGGAATACAATGTACTCCACTTTGGAAGGGAGGTAGCCAAAGTGTTTTGGATAGTCCGTAGAATTAGAAGAAAGGAAGAAGACAGAGCAGGTGTATTTAGTTTGAGGTTGGAACGTAAGCTGTAGCCAGAGGGTGTAGAATTCGGAGGATTCAAGTTTGGGAATACGATAGCAGGTAAGGTCGTTGCCTACAAAGTAAGGTCGTTGCCTACAAAGTAAGGTCGTTGCCTACATATACGCAACATCCACCTTTTGAATGATATTGAGTAGAGAGAAAGTAGGAGAGAACAGAAAAGAGATTGATGTCAGTCGTCCTAGACACCTGAGTTCCAGTGAGGAAGTGAAGGTGAGGTTTAGAGGAGAAGTGGTGTTCAATAGATTGAAAATTTGAGGAAAGGCCACGAATGTTGCGGAAGTTTATGAAAAGTGAATCAGGCAAAGGCCTAGAACATCTCGAATGGGTAGTAGTAGAACCAGCCCCTCTGCCCGGGTCTGCGTTCCCGGTATCGGCAGCGAGGGAGCCAGAAGTGAGGACATTTGTAGTACTTTCCACAGGGAACTCCGAGGTTCTTGAGGTCGATGCCATTTTTTTTTTTTTTAATTTTCAAGAAATTGCGAAGTGTGTAAGATGCATTCATGTGTAGTGAGGAATAGAGAGAGAAGTGTGTTTGAGAACACACTGGACTGCTGGACTCCGCATAAATGAGGTACCGAACATATACTGTATATATATATATATATATATATATATATATACACAGTGTGTGTGTGTGTGTGTGTGTGTGTGGTATATATATATATATATACAGGGTGTCCAATAAGTCATGCATCATAGGAGAAATTCATATTTTTTCTATTTCTACAAACCATAATTTATGCTCGGGATGCCAATTTCCCGTCCACCATTCTGTTCACTGTTTTTTTATGGAAATGGTGAAGTAAATCGACAGAACACCCGCTAATGGTCTCAAAACAACCCTCACTAGTACAGTAGTACCTCGCTTAACGCTCAGGATGCGTTCCTAGAAAATGGAGCGCTAACTGAATCAGCGCAAAACGGGGTCATTATAGTATGTTTATATAGAAGATAGGTGAACATATAAATTAAAGTAAAATAGCAATGACTCTTTTATTAACATATAAATGAAAGTAAAATTGTAATAACTCTTTTATTAAGGAAATATTGTTTATTTAGTGAGCAAATATTATGGAAAATGCATTACAGTATATAGCAAATACGATATTATTATTTACCAAATTAATTGCACTTATATTTCAGAAGAAGGGCCGGCCTTCGGTTCTTCAAGCCTTGGTTTTTTGGTCATGAAGCATCAAGAGTTAATTGCCGTTTTTTAAGCTTTCTCTCACGAAGTATTTCTTGGTAGCAAGATATCATTTCAAGAACACCTCGCCTTGCCTTGGAACTCCGCTCATAATCTGAATCGTGTTCAACAAACTGATCCATGATTTCTGTGATTGTGGTGATGCTGTTGCTGAGGAATTCTGTTGTTAATTTTTTTACTGGTGTTTCCTCCTCAGGATCAGATTCAGGTCTATTCTCAGTGCGTTGCTCTGCCAGTTCTTTAAGATCATCGTTGCTAAGACTCTCGCCATGAGATTGTAGCAGTTCCTCAACATCGTCGTAGTTGCAGAAGCTCTTATCTTATCTGCATTTTTTAGAATTGTTCTTATCGTGGATGTTGCCAAATTTAAAGAAGCACCCACTTCAACTTGACGCTCACCAGCTTCTAGACGACGTAACACTTGTAATTTCACATCCAGAGAAATACTTTTCCTTAGCATCTTTGATACACTAGAATCACTAGCACACTTTCTTTCTGACATGATGGGTAAAGCACTCTAAAAATATATGCCAAAATATACAAAAAGGCTTTCCGCAACATGCACTTCGTACGAAAAGCACTGAATGACAAATTGACTCACTTAGAAATAATCAGCGATAATGTCCACACGCTTGAGTTGCCAGAAAGCGCTATAGCGAAACAGCGCAGAGCGGGGCAGCGTTAAGCGAGGTACTACTGTATACATCTTCAAAGGAACAAGGTGCATCTCTGGTGATGGTATGGTGTGGCATTTGGAAGGATCGCATCATAGGCCCCCTTTTTTTCGATGAACATGTCATTGGAGGCACCTACCTACGTATGCTCAAGGAAGAAGCATTTCTCAGTGTCTTGAACGAAGAAGGAAATTTCCCAACATGGTTCCAGCAAGACGGCGCTCCTGCACATTACAGCACCGAAGTAAGGGAATACCTGTAACAACAATTCCCTGGTCATTGGATAGGACGTCGAGGGCCTGTGGAATGGCCAGCTAGAAGCCCGGATCCCACGCCACTAGATTTTTATCTCTGGGTCCACTTGAAAGCGCTGGTATACGCAGAGAAAATTAGGAGTGTTGAACATCTGCGGCAGCGCATTATTGGGGCATGTAACATCATTACTCCTGACATCATTCACCGTGTGCTTGCTGACTGGGTATTACGTCTGAATTTGTGTATTGAAAACAATGGTGGACATATTGAGCACGTTCTGTAAATAAAAGCTTTTGTTTTGTTTTTTTATCATTTTTCCTATGATTATATATATATATATATATATATATATATATATATATATATATATATATATATATAAACTTTAATTGCAATAACCGCAACAATATAAAATTACACCAACCCGCAAGAAAAAAATATAAAATTAATTATAAAACAGCATTTAAAAAGGCTAATTAATTTCGGCTGGTCACAACCAAGCCTTTTTCAAAGCCATAAACTAATTAAAATATCTAAAAAAAGTTATAAAACTTCCGTTCTGCGGAAGAGCTAAGGTTAAAATGACTGTGAAGGCATAAACACGGACAGAGCGATGGCAGCTGTTGTCCTACAGTATGGATAGCTTTATTTTTAACATTTTTAAATATTTTAGGGCAATTTCGGGTCATGACCGGCTGCCAGATGTACAGGATTGATTTTTACTTATAGATTTCTCAATTCGAAGATTTTAAATCTGAGCAATAGTTTGCCTTTGCTACCTGCCAGACGTACGACAGCTACCATCTCTCTGTCCGTGTTTATGCCTTCACAGTCATTTTAACCTTAGCTTTCCCGGAGGACGGAAGTTTTATAACTTTTTTAGATATTTTAATTAGTTTATGGCTTTGAAAAGGGCTTGGTTGTGACCAGCCGAAATTAATTAGCCTTTTAAATACTGTTTTATAATTAATTTTATATTTTTTTCCTTGCGGTTTAGTGTAGTTATATATATACGAGGGTGAGCTGAAAAGTAACGACTCATAAATATTCATCGGCGAATTCATCGGGCGAGGCAGTGTAAAGAAGGAGAAGCAGGGCAAGAAGATTTGCGAGACCATCCGCGAAGTGGAAAGCCTGTAACGGCAATCGACGAGTCTCATCGGAACTACGTTCAAGAACTGATTCGTGGAAATCGTCGCATTAAACAAAATGAAATTTCCGCAATGCTCGATATCTCCAAAGAGCGAGTGGGACATATTATCAGTATTCTCGGCCAACCGAAAGGTCTGCGCTAGATGGGTGCCTCGCATGCTCACTTCCGAGATGAAAACTGAGAGACTACGCATTTGCCAAGAAAATCTGCAGCACTTCGAAAATGAAGATGAATTTCTGCACAGCATTGACAGGAGACGAGACGTGGGTCCACCATTAGGACCCTGAAAATAAACGGTAATCCCTGGAATATCGGCACAAAAATTCACCGCAACCAAAAAAAATTCAAATTTAAAAAATCGGCTGGAAAAGTGATGACTGTTTTTAGGATGTCACTGGTGTTGTTCTCGAAGACTTTACGGAAGAAGGGACAGCAATCAACTCTACACGTTATTGAAACTCTAAAAAAATTGAAAAAACGGATCAGGAGGGTTCGCACCCATAAAAACGCAGTCATTGTTCACCATGACAACGCACGGCCTCACACCAGTGTTCAAATGCGAGAAGCAATTGAGGATCTGCAATTTACCGTCTTGCCGCATCCACCATATAGCCCCGATTTAGCACCATGCGATTTTCACCTTTTTTCCTAAACTTAAAGAACATCTCCGTGGAAATCGCTACGAGTCTGACGAAGAAGTTAAGGCCGTTACGAAATTCTGGTTTCGTAGTCAAAGCTCCGAGTTTTACCGGGATGGATTTCAAAAACTCATTTATCGTTGGCGTAAATGTATCGAAGTAGATGGTGATTTTATAGAAAAGTAAATGTATCGTTTTGAAAAATAAACTCTAATGTACATATCTGCTTTTGTTTCGATAAAATCCTTCAACCCGTTTAAAATTTATTTGAGGGGAGACATTATTTTTCGGCCCACCATCGTATATATATATATATATATATATTATAATATATATATATATATATATATGTGTGTGTTATATATATACATATAAATGTAAAAATGAACAATGAATAATCAATATTCATTTTTACATGAGGACCAAAATCGCTTAACGCGAGTTTGGATAAAAATTTTATTTGTTGCTTTCTATTTTTGTTTCAGTGTCACAACCATGCGACCTACCATTTCTATGGTTTGGTCGTGTCCATATTTCCATTTTTATTTGTTATAGAATTTGTTATAGTTGATTGTGGTTGTTTTGCATCTCACCCTCGTCCCTAGATTATGCATACACATTGCATATAACAGGATTGGAACCCGTAGTTGTACTTCTTAGTCCTTAATACCCACTCTTTGTCTCTAATTCGTTTCTTTTAAATCCTCCCAATAATGACTTATGCACTATGACGTCATAAAATAACTTAAATTTCCTTCACGGAATTAGTATTTCGACATCTTCCGTATTCAATGTATGGTAAATTCTTTAATATAAAAACTTCATTCTCTATACGTCATTATTCATTTGTGGTGTTATGCAGTATAAATATTATAATTCAACCATATTCGCCCATACGTCCATATCTTACCTTGACCATTATCCTATATCAATTCTATTACATATTCATTTTTACTCGTGTCAGTTTATGAAATGCAAAACTCTATGCATTCGTATCTGTTCGTTCGAAAACGCGCAAATACGCTCTCGTGTATAATTTTTTTATTTTTATTTTTAATTATTTCGCCTCCCGCAATGAACTCGAAAATGCTTAGGTAAGTGATCAAATTCCGCTAACTACGGCAGAAGCGAACGCTTCTAAGATAAAAATCTCCTCTCGCTCTGATTCAAATTTATAACATATTATGAAATAATATAACATATTATGTTGTATATTATGTTATATACCGTATGTGTCCATGTACTTTGTGTTGTACTAATAACAATATATAAATATAAAAACACTGTAAGAATTGTAAGTGACCAATGTACTTAATAATGTAATTGATGTAATGTACTTTAATAAAATTGCAATTAAATGTAATAATTTAATATAATGTAATGTACTTTAATAACGATAATTAACGATAATAAGCGAATGTGAATTAATTGGTAATTGTAATCGTAATTGTAATGAACCAAAATTACAACGTACTCAATGATGTACTTAGATTGTACTTATTTACTACTACGAAATTATAACGCCTTCAGAAATGTATACTCGGTGAAAATACGATTAGTTTTTATTTTGTTTTTAAATTTTTATTTGGAATCTTTCATCTGATCATGTGTTTAAAAGGGGGGGACTTAACCTTCAACTGCATTCCCCCAACATTTAGACTTATATGATACATGTAATTGTAAAACTAACTTCACTCTTCTTTGGTCACTACTACGAGACTCCCTTGTTAGCAGCCTCTCTGCGAGGGGGGCAGAGGCCCCTTGCCTCCTTAAATTTTTAGATTCCGGCCTGAGGCCTGAGCCATGGTCGAAAGAGGTCGAACCTCTACCCCTGTAAATTCACAGCACTACCTGTACATTTTTAGAAGTAAATTACAGTGAGAGAAACTTTTTATTTTTCTCCTTCGAGTTTGGCTCTCTTCAGAGAACTTAGTAAAATAAAGTAGAGAAAATAGTTCCCGATAAGTTATAAAAAGAAAATCGGCGAACCTTCAGAGAAAGTATCAGAGTATTATAGGAAGAGAAAAAAAGAAATGAGAGAAAATTAAAATGCTATAGAAGAAAACTATCACAAGAAATATCCGTTGCTGCCTCCCAACCAGAACCCCGTCGACTCCGAGACAACCCAAACATCATAGAAGATATTGCTATAACAATTGGCGACCCTTTAACCAGGATAAGAAACTGACGACCCTTGCATCCAGGATTCTTCCAGTCTTCCAGACCCTTGAACTAGAACCAACACCCAGTTGACCGGCGTGTCCGACTTCTAGTTCGTCACATCCACCCTTGAACCGGTGCGTCACGACTCCAACTTCTCCACGCCTAGTTTTCATCCAAGAACAAGTGGCCAGCAAGACACGTCTTCAGGACACTTCTCTAAGGATTTCGCCGTAGAAATTTTGTTAAGTACAGAGTTCGTTTTTTTTAAATAATTTATAAACACCTGGAAAGTCAGTATTATTAACAGTTAATAATGATTATCAAGCTAGAATTTACAAGAAACACAGTGAACATTCCATACACCAGTGATACATTTTTTTAGTGAAACAGTTAAAAGTCACAGAGTTAAAAGTCACAGAGTTATTTTCAGTTTTTCACTTTTATAGTTAGTATAGAATAATTTTACTTTATGTACCAAACATAATAGTACCGTACCTTCGCGTACATTCGAGTGAAATGTTGTTTACATTTTTTATTTTTGTTTACAATTTTTCAAATTATTGAAGTGAATTGACTTGCAAATTAAGAAAGAGAGAGTTATTGAGAGATTTATAGAGATACTTGAAGCAGTTTCAAGTTCCAGTTTCAGTTTTCAGATTCAGTTGGTTGTATCCAAGAGGGACAACCAAACCCCAGAGAGTTATATACGTGATAGCAGTTCAAGTAAGTCGGTTGCACCAAGAGGAACAACAAAACCCCAGAGATTAATAGTCTTCACTTGATAGCAGTTCAAGTGCAAGTCAGTTTCATTTTCAGTAGACTCCACTTGATAGAGTTCAAGTGCAGTCAATTTCAGTCAGTCAGTTTGAAGATACTTGATAGAGTTCAAGTTAGACAGTTTCAGTTTCAAGATACTTGATAAAAGTTCAAGTCAGAAGGTTGCATCCAGAGGGACAACCGCCCCAGAGATTATAGAAGTACTTGATAGCAGTTCAAGTCAGTTGAAGTCAGTCAGTCAGTCAGTTGAAGTCAGTCAGTCAGTCAGTTTGAAGTCAGTTCAAATCAGTTCAAGTCAGTTCAAGTCAGTTTGAAGTCAGTCAGTTTGAAGTCAGTCAGTTTCGAAGTTTCAGTCAGTTTCGAAGTTTCAGTCAGTTTTGAAGCTTCAGTCAGTTTTGAAGTTTCAGTCAGTTTTGAGGTTTCAGTCAGTTTTATTTAAAGTTAGTTTTATTTAAAGTTAGTTTTATTTAAAGTTAGTTTTGAAGTCCCACGTCAGTTTGAAGTCCCAAGTCATTTCAATGCAGTCAATTGAATTCAACTTTTTTTAGTTGTTTAAGAGAAATTAGTTTAAGAGAATGTAATTTAAGATAATTTAAGTCAACCTTCCTTTTTGTAAAAGAGAATTTAATTCAACCTGAATTGGCAGGCTGTCTTTAATTTAACCTTTTTTTTTGTTTGTAAGAAGGAAATTGACGATTTGTCTTTACTTTTCATGCCATTGTTGCGTACATAATATATAGGTAAAATGACATATTTTATTGTTTGCAACCAAAACCGTTTTTACAAATGTTTGTAACGAGTTTTATAATTCTTGTGATTATATGATGACAGTAATAGTGTAATAATTAATCGATCATGTACCTAATTTATCCTGCTCTGTACGGTCGGGAAATTTACCCGTATGACCACACATACCCTAAATTTCAGTTGTGTTTTTTATTTTTCTTTAATTTACTTTTAATTAAACTTCTACACAATAAAACATGTATTTCTCTATATGCAAACAAATTTTCAGACTAAAATATCAAATAATTCAAATTCTATCAACATTTAACGAAAGAGTATGATTTTTCTACTTAACATGCAAAAAATTATTAAACCTTTTTAATATTCTTTTTTATAAAAATAATTTTTAATGTAAAATTTACCTGAAATTATTAAAAAAATTGTTTGAAATGCTTTCCTTCCATTTCAATAACTTTTTTTATTCTTGGCCGAAATTCATCTATGGCTCGATTTACTTTTATTTTTAAGTATATTATATGTTTAGTTCATTAAAATGCATAATTGATTTATATTTTTAATTTGTCTTAATTTTCTTAATTCAATTATCGTTCCGATACTTCTGGTTAATGTAATGGTTATATAGTTCATATATAGCTAGGAATGTTACTAGTCGAATTTAATTCCATCTTCAAAATTTAATTTTTAATACCGCTAGATTTACTTTCATTAATTGTAAGTTCTTTAAGTGCGTATTTATTTTAATTACCTTAATACGCACAACTGATTAATTACCTAAAATCGATAATTCCGATTGAATTTTATTACTTTTGACACTGTTAATTCAAAAACCTTCCAAATCCATACACATACACACGCATGTAAACTTGTTCAAATGTGTACGTTTCTCCACAAACATTACGTACAAAAAAAAAAAAAAAAATCTGCGGATACTGATTACACTTTCACCCATTTGGACTATCACCAACCACCACACTTTGTACCTAGTACACACAAATACACACTAGACCACAGGTCTATACATCATCCATTACGTAATTCTATTTTTACCTACAATAGTAAAAAAAACACTAGTGTATAGATTGTACGATCATGGTAACTGAAAATTCCTGAACTTCAAAATTTATATTTTCCCTTTTACCCACTAGTCATTATGTATGTAATTTTTTCCAACAGAAAATAAATTTTTGTTAAAAATTAAACAGAATTAAAATTTTTGTTGAAAATTTAAAACTATCATTGATTGTTTAAATTAAAGGGTTGTCTAAAATTAGTTTTAATTTTCTATTTACTCTGCATTGTACCCAACCACACGAACTCACTTGTTCTGTATAAAATTTGTAATGTAAAAGAAAAATTCGTCATCATCTAACTTGAATTTGATAGGATGTTATCTTTATGTTATTGTATTGTATTAATTGTACCTATTATATTATTGTATAAATATCATTTTAAAAGGGAGAGCAATGTAAAAATGAACAATGAATAATCAATATTCATTTTTACATGAGAACCAAAATCGCTTAACGCAAGTTTGGATAGAATTTTTATTTGTTGCTTTCTATTTTTGTTTCAGTGTCACAACCATGCGACCTACCATTTCTATGGTTTGGTCGTGTCCATATTTCCATTTTATTTGTTATAGAATTTGTTATAGTTGGTTGTGGTTGTCTTGCATCTCACCCTCGTCCCTAGATTATGCATACATATTGCATATAACAGGATTGGAACCCGTAGTTGTACTTCTTAGTCCTTAATACCCACTCTTTGTCTCTAATTCGTTTCTTTTAAATCCTCCCAATAATGACTTATACACTATGACGTCATAAAATAACTTAAATTTCCTTCACGGTTTCCATACCCTCAACACTGAATCACGTGTTTAGTATTTCGACATCTTCCGTATTCAATGTATGGTAAATTCTTTAATATAAAAAACCTCATTCTCTATACGTCATTATTTATTTGTGGTGTTATGCAGTATAAATATTATCATTCAACCATATTCTCCCATACGTCCATACCTTATCTAGACCATTATCCTATATCAATTCTATTACATATTCATTTTTACTCGTGTCAGTCTATGAAATGCAAAACTTTATGCATTCGTATCTGTTCGTTCAAAAACGCGCAAATACGTTCTCGTGTATAATTTTTTTATTTTTATTTTTAATTATTTCGCCTCCCGCAATGAACTCGAAAATGCTTAGGTAAGTGATCAAATTCCGCTAACTACGGCAGAAGCGAACGCTTCTAAGATAAAAATCTCCTCTCGCTCTGATTCAAATTTATAACACATTATAACATAATATAACATATTATGTTGTATATTATGTTATATACCGTATGTGCCCATGTACTTTGTGTTGTACTAATAACCATATATAAATATAAAAACACTACGAATTGTAAGTGACCAATGTACTTAATAATGTAATTGATGTAATGTACTTTAATAAAATTGTAATTAAATGTAATAATTTAATATAATGTAATGTACTTTAATAACGATAATTAACGATAATAAGCGAATGTGAATTAATTGGTAATTGTAATCGTAATTGTAATGAACCAAAATTACAACGTACTCAATGATGTACTTAGATTGTACTTATTTACTACTACGAAATTATAACGCCTTCAGAAATGTATACTCGGTGAAAATACGATTAGTTTTTATTTTGTTTTTAAATTTTTATTTGGAATCTTTCATCTGATCATGTGTTTAAAAGGGGGGGACTTAACCTTCAACTGCATTCCCCCAACATTTAGACTTATATGATACATGTAATTGTAAAACTAACTTCACTCTTCTTTGGTCACTACTACGAGACTCCCTTGTTAGCAGCCTCTCTGCGAGGGGGCAGAGGCCCCTTGCCTCCTTAAATTTTTTAGATTCCGGCCTGAGGCCTGAGCCATGGTCGAAAGAGGTCGAACCTCTACCCCTGTAAATTCACAGCACTACCTGTACATTTTTAGAAGTAAATTACAGTGAGAGAAACTTTTTATTTTTCTCCTTCGAGTTTGGCTCTCTTCAGAGAACTTAGTAAAATAAAGTAGAGAAAATAGTTCCCGATAAGTTATAAAAAGAAAATCGGCGAACCTTCAGAGAAAGTATCAGAGTATTATAGGAAGAGAAAAAAGAAATGAGAGAAAAATTAAAATGCTATAGAAGAAAACTATCACAAGAAATATCCGTTGCTGCCTCCCAACCAGAACCCCCGTCGACTCCGAGACAACCCAAACATCATAGAAGATATTGCTATAACAATTGGCGACCCTTTAACCAGGATAAGAAACTGACGACCCTTGCATCCAGGATTCTTCCAGTTTTCCAGACCCTTGAACTAGAACCAACACCCAGTTGACCGGCGTGTCACGACTTCTAGTTCGTCACATCCACCCTTGAACCGGTGCGTCACGACTCCAACTTCTCCACGCCTAGTTTTCATCCAAGAACAAGTGGCCAGCAAGACACGTCTTCAGGACACTTCTCTAAGGATTTCGCCGTAGAAATTTTGTTAAGTACAGAGTTCGTTTTTTTTAAATAATTTATAAACACCTGGAAAGTCAGTATTATTAACAGTTAATAATGATTATCAAGCTAGAATTTACAAGAAACACAGTGAACATTCCATACACCAGTGATACATTTTTTTAGTGAAACAGTTAAAAGTCACAGAGTTAAAAGTCACAGAGTTATTTTCAGTTGTTTTCACTTTTATAGTTAGTATAGAATAATTTTACTTTATGTACCAAACATAATAGTACCGTACCTTCGCGTACATTCGAGTGAAATGTTGTTTACATTTTTTATTTTTGTTTACAATTTTTTCAAATTATTGAAGTGAATTGACTTGCAAATTAAGAAAGAGAGAGTTTATTGAGAGATTTATAGAGATACTTGAAGCAGTTTCAAGTTCCAGTTTCAGTTTTCAGATTCAGTTGGTTGTATCCAAGAGGGACAACCAAACCCCAGAGAGTTATATACGTGATAGCAGTTCAAGTAAGTCGGTTGCACCAAGAGGAACAACCAAACCCCAGAGATTAATAGTCTTCACTTGATAGCAGTTCAAGTGCAAGTCAGTTTCATTTTCAGTAGACTCCACTTGATAGAGTTCAAGTGCAGTCAATTTCAGTCAGTTCAGTTTGAAGATACTTGATAGAGTTCAAGTTAGACAGTTTCAGTTTCAAGATACTTGATAAAAGTTCAAGTCAGAAGGTTGCATCCAGAGGGACAACCGCCCCAGAGATTATAGAAGTACTTGATAGCAGTTCAAGTCAGTTGAAGTCAGTCAGTCAGTCAGTTGAAGTCAGTCAGTCAGTCAGTTTGAAGTCAGTTCAAATCAGTTCAAGTCAGTTCAAGTCAGTTTGAAGTCAGTCAGTTTGAAGTCAGTCAGTTTCGAAGTTTCAGTCAGTTTCGAAGTTTCAGTCAGTTTTGAAGCTTCAGTCAGTTTTGAAGTTTCAGTCAGTTTTGAGGTTTCAGTCAGTTTTATTTAAAGTTAGTTTTATTTAAAGTTAGTTTTATTTAAAGTTAGTTTTGAAGTCCCACGTCAGTTTTGAAGTCCCAAGTCATTTCAATGCAGTCAATTGAATTCAACTTTTTTTAGTTGTTTAAGAGAAATTAGTTTAAGAGAATGTAATTTAAGATAATTTAAGTCAACCTTCCTTTTTGTAAAAGAGAATTTAATTCAACCTGAATTGGCAGGCTGTCTTTAATTTAACCTTTTTTTTTGTTTGTAAGAAGGAAATTGACCGATTTGTCTTTACTTTTCATGCCATTGTTGCGTACATAAATATATAGGTAAAATGACATATTTTATTGTTTGCAACCAAAACCGTTTTTACAAATGTTTGTAACGAGTTTTATAATTCTTGTGATTATATGATGACAGTAATAGTGTAATAATTAATCGATCATGTACCTAATTTATCCTGCTCTGTACGGTCGGGAAATTTACCCGTATGACCACACATACCCTAAATTTCAGTTGTGTTTTTTATTTTTCTTTAATTTACTTTTAATTAAACTTCTACACAATAAAACATGTATTTCTCTATATGCAAACAAATTTTCAGACTAAAATATCAAATAATTCAAATTCTATCAACATTTAACGAAAGAGTATGATTTTTCTACTTAACATGCAAAAATTATTAAACCTTTTTAATATTCTTTTTTATATAAAAATAATTTTTAATGTAAAATTTACCTGAAATTATTAAAAAAATTGTTTGAAATGCTTTCCTTCCATTTCAATAACTTTTTTTTATTCTTGGCCGAAATTCATCTATGGCTCGATTTACTTTTATTTTTAAGTATATTATATGTTTAGTTCATTAAAATGCATAATTGATTTATATTTTTAATTTGGTCTTAATTTTCTTAATTCAATTATCGTTCCGATACTTCTGGTTAATGTTAATGGTTATATAGTTCATATATAGCTAGGAATGTTACTAGTCGAATTTAATTCCATCTTCAAAATTTAATTTTTAATACCGCTAGATTTACTTTCATTAATTGTAAGTTCTTTTAAGTGCGTATTTATTTTAATTACCTTAATACGCACAACTGATTAATTACCTAAAATCGATAATTCCGATTGAATTTTATTACTTTTGACACTGTTAATTCAAAAACCTTCCAAATCCATACACATACACACGCATGTAAACTTGTTCAAATGTGTACGTTTCTCCACAAACATTACGTAAAAAAAAAAAAAAAAAATCTGCGGATACTGATTACACTTTCACCCATTTGGACATATCACCAACCACCACACTTTGTACCTAGTACACACAAATACACACTAGACCACAGGTCTATACATCATCCATTACGTAATTCTATTTTTACCTACAATAGTAAAAAAACACTAGTGTATAGATTGTACGATCATGGTAACTGAAAATTCCTGAACTTCAAAATTTATATTTTTCCCTTTTACCCACTAGTCATTATGTATGTAATTTTTCCAACAGAAAATAAATTTTTGTTAAAAATTAAACAGAATTAAAATTTTTGTTGAAAATTTAAAACTATCATTGATTGTTTAAATTAAAGGGTTGTCTAAAATTAGTTTTAATTTTCTATTTACTCTGCATTGTACCCAACCACACGAACTCACTTGTTCTGTATAAAATTTGTAATGTAAAAGAAAAATTCGTCATCATCTAACTTGAATTTGATAGGATGTTATCTTTATGTTATTGTATTGTATTAATTGTACCCTATTATATTATTGTATAAATATCATTTTAAAAGGGAGAGCAATGTAAAAATGAACAATGAATAATCAATATTCATTTTTACATGAGAACCAAAATCGCTTAACGCAAGTTTGGATAGAATTTTTATTTGTTGCTTTCTATTTTTGTTTCAGTGTCACAACCATGCGACCTACCATTTCTATGGTTTGGTCGTGTCCATATTTCCATTTTTATTTGTTATAGAATTTGTTATAGTTGGTTGTGGTTGTCTTGCATCTCACCCTCGTCCCTAGATTATGCATACATATTGCATATAACAGGATTGGAACCCGTAGTTGTACTTCTTAGTCCTTAATACCCACTCTTTGTCTCTAATTCGTTTCTTTTAAATCCTCCCAATAATGACTTATACACTATGACGTCATAAAATAACTTAAATTTCCTTCACGGTTTCCATACCCTCAACACTGAATCACGTGTTTAGTATTTCGACATCTTCCGTATTCAATGTATGGTAAATTCTTTAATATAAAAAACCTCATTCTCTATACGTCATTATTTATTTGTGGTGTTATGCAGTATAAATATTATCATTCAACCATATTCTCCCATACGTCCATACCTTATCTAGACCATTATCCTATATCAATTCTATTACATATTCATTTTTACTCGTGTCAGTCTATGAAATGCAAAACTTTATGCATTCGTATCTGTTCGTTCAAAAACGCGCAAATACGTTCTCGTGTATAATTTTTTTTATTTTTATTTTTAATTATTTCGCCTCCCGCAATGAACTCGAAAATGCTTAGGTAAGTGATCAAATTCCGCTAACTACGGCAGAAGCGAACGCTTCTAAGATAAAAATCTCCTCTCGCTCTGATTCAAATTTATAACACATTATAACATAATATAACATATTATGTTGTATATTATGTTATATACCGTATGTGCCCATGTACTTTGTGTTGTACTAATAACCATATATAAATATAAAAACACTACGAATTGTAAGTGACCAATGTACTTAATAATGTAATTGATGTAATGTACTTTAATAAAATTGTAATTAAATGTAATAATTTAATATAATGTAATGTACTTTAATAACGATAATTAACGATAATAAGCGAATGTGAATTAATTGGTAATTGTAATCGTAATTGTAATGAACCAAAATTACAACGTACTCAATGATGTACTTAGATTGTACTTATTTACTACTACGAAATTATATCGCCTTCAGAAATGTATACTCGGCGAAAATACGATTAGTTTTTATTTTATTTTATTTTTTTTTATTTGGAATCTTTCATCTGATCATGTGTTTAAAAGGGGGGAACTTAACCTTCATCTGTATTCCCCCAACACTTAGACTTATAGGATACATGTAATTGTAAAATTAACTTCACTCTTCTTTGGTCACTACTACGAGACTCCCTTGTTAGCAGCCTCACTGCGAGGGGGCAGAGGCCTTTTGCCTCCTTAATTTTTTTAGATTCCAGCCTGAGCCATGGTCGAAAGAGGTCGAACCTCTACCCCTGTAAATTCACAGCACTACCTGTACATTTTTGGAAGTAAATTACAGTGAGAGAAACTTTTTATTTTTCCCTTTCGAGTTTGGCTCTCTTCAGAGAACTTAGTAAAATAAAGTACAGAAAATAGTTCCCGATAAGTTATAAAAAGAAAATCGGCGAACCTTCAGCGAAAGTATCAGAGTATTATAGAAAGAGAAAAAAGAAATGAGAGAAAAATTAAAATGTTATAGAAGAAAACTATCGCGAGAAATATCCGTTGCTGCCTCCCAACCAGTACCCCCGTCGATTTGAACCACCCCAGGGCCATAGACGGAGGGGTTATAACATATATATATATATTAACCCCCTCCGTCTATGGCCTTGGGCGGTTCGAGGTTCACGGGGGTTTTAGTTTGGTGGCAGCAACGGATTTGTTACCTCCTTGGAGTAGCTGGTACCGTGTAGGAAATCACAATAATTTCTCATATACTACTCTCCGATTTTTTCTTGTAGTGGATCGGAGGATTCTGTAAACTGACTAAATTCTCTAATGGTTCCCCGATTCTTCTTTTAGTGTATCGGGAAAATTATTGTTTTTCTATTTCAAGACTAACTTCTCTGAAGGAAGCAAGGCTCGAAGGAGAAGCGAAAGATATTCTCTTATTGTAGTTTACTGCTAAAATGTTACAGGTAATGCTCAACCTCTAAGTCAGAGCAGAGAGAATCAAAATGATCATGATCACTGGTGAAATTTTACAAGTTTAGGTACATAAATTTCTGATGTTATTATGATCTGCCGAGTTAACTAAGAATGGAAATTGAAATATGCATTTTATTATAGATTAAAATTAAACATGCATATGAGCCAAAATTAAATGCTTAAAATTTTAAATTAAGTGTTAAGCAAGACATGACTTCATCTTTTACAACTAAGAGAGAATGTATGAACAAAATGAATATTGCAGAATTTAACACGATTACATTATTAAGCTAAATCTAAAAAAAAAATATTAAGTAATTTAAAAAAGAAATAAGTCATCAATTATTCAACAAAATTAAAATAGAATTTTTTTTTTATCCAAACTTGCGTTTTATATACAATTAAACCGTTACGCGAGTTTGGACTTTATATGCATAAATTAATAAGAATTATTCATTATTCATCTTTACAAAAATGAATATAAGAATTATTAATTATTCATTTTTACAAAAATGAATATAAGAATTATTACTTTTTCATTTTTACAGGGCTCTTCCCTCTAGAATGATATTAATACAGTAATATAACATCCTAACTAATCCTAACTAGATGATAACTAATGGTTTTTATAATACAGATTTATATACACAACATAAGTCGGGGGATTAAGTCTAGTTCAGGTGGTACGAGGACGCACTCTTGGCCGTACATAAATAGTTTGACATAGTACAATTTTTTTATATTTTTTGCCTTTGTGAGAAAAGTCTTTTCACTACAAATATACCGAGGGTAATACCACACACAATGAAAATACTAACAGCAAATATTGAAAAAGATTGTTACAGGTTGCAAAAGGTTATTTGGTTACCATCCAAAATTTTAAAACGACTCAATTGATCATTCCATTTAGGGGCATGAAGTTCGGGTGGGATGGTCACCGGCTTCTTGGGTAAATTCAAGATTTCCATAATAGGTTTGAATTTAGTTTCAGACAGAAAGGAGTACGAGTTGTAAGCAATGTAAGACTATTAAAGAATTTCTGCAAGAAAAAGAAATATCAAATTAATACTGTCACACTCACTTGTCAAACACCTATAAACAGATATCAATATGTAATTAACTTACTTTTAATTCAAGTTTCACGAAAAAATGATGATAACAGCACAAATAACCTTCAATTCTCACTGCCACATGTGCACTGAGCTTGGCGGAGCAGCCGCGCTTTGCATATTACTCACTCTCCCCCCACTCCCAATCTCCCATCCCCTCTGACTCACGGACTGCATATGTTATCGCACCAAATCACTACCATCACTGAAACTAGCATTAAATCAATGTATGGTTAACTAAACTCTTTCTTATCTCACTTACTCACATCAGCTCTAATAATTTGGCCACCCTCTGTAATTGCCATTAATTTACATTCCACACATGTTGTAATCTTAAATGTCAACCTCAAGTATGCAATAACACAGTCTACAGCAAACTAAGCTGTTAATTATTTGCATAAACATGGATGAAAGACCAGCATCTTGGATGACTCCTGATGGGCAAAGCGATCGTTAAAACATGAAATATGCCATATATTAAAATCGCTGGTGGTCAATCAAGCAATGCTTCAATTGTATTATAATTTCACATGCTTGTTTCTAAAGCCCATTGGCAACTTTTCCACACTCAAGTAAATTAAAAATCCAAAAATGATATTTTCACTCCACACACACACACACATCAACACACACACACTCCACACACACACACCACACACACACACACACACACATATATATATATATATATATATATATATACACACACATATAGTAGAACTTGTCCTTTGAGTAGTCAGTCAACTTTACAAAAAACGCGACTAAATTAGCTAGTGAGAGTAAGTGCTTTTCAACGTGATAATATAAGTAAACTGACCATTATGTACTAATGTCATTTGGCTAACATGGAATTTTTCTGGGTTATTTTTTAGAATCGTAATACGACAATTTTGTCTGTAAACAAGTTGGAATTTAGAACAAAATTGAACCTCTACAGGCAAAATGTTTTGTAGGGTAATTTTAGGATTGTGTGTTTGAAACCTTAACATTTCGTATCGCTCCTCTAAAGAAAGTTAACAGTTAATAATTTACAGTTACGCATATATTTCAATACTAAGCATTTACAATGTTTTTTTGTACGAGCTACCTTATACAGTCAACTACAAAAATACGAAACAAACTTAATAACATGCACAGTTAACACAGAGCAAATTTAAAAACACCGGAAACATGACCACAAGTTAATACGCATACAGTGAAAACGTAAACCTGTTTCACTGGACTAAAAGAAAAAAGATTGGCTTTCCTGGTGTTTCTGTTAAATTAAGTTACATTAGGAAATATTAACAACCCCATTTGGCGACTTTATCGCCAATGGAGATGGTGTGACATTGTTTCTCAAATGAAGAAACCCTTTTCTCAAATGTGGATTTTCACTTTTGTGCATTTGCATTGCGGTTCACGGATGAGATTGGGAATAATATTGAGTGGAAAGTCATCATTTAACTAATATATATTTGAAACCAAAGTCACTCGTTAATTACGAAACTAAAAATGTCAGCTTTAAAAATACCCAAAATTTGCTATTTCGACCACTCGCTTTGTTGATACGCCATTGAGGATTGATGAAGCCGTTTTGCATGTGGTGATGCACAGTAATTTTCACGTGAATTCCCTATAAACAATCTTTATTCAATTACAGAAGGTTCTACACGTTTAAATTGTAAAATGAAATATTTAGTCATGATTCAAGATAAAAATAGCTTGAAAATAAATTTTTTTAAATTTTCTTAAATTATTATTGATTGAGGAAAGATTTTCATTTTAAAGTTATTTTGACATGTACTATTTTAAAATATTTCGAATGTACGTACATTTAAATGTGCCCTACCTCGTTTCCCGTAATATTAGCGAAGTTTAAGCGACGTTGTGTGGCTGGGGTCATTTTTCTTTTCCTTTCGTTTTTCCCACTGTTATCCGTCTCAGCTCATCATTCTGGATTTAGTTCTTTGTGTTTACATTTTCTGATTTAGCGAAAATTGTGATGTTAATAATAAAAATAGGAATTAAGTAATAAAATAATAACGTAAATGAATCATTTTAGTTGTGTAAAAAGATTCTGACATGCATTTTTTAATATGGCAAAGTTTGAGCGTAAAATTTGATCGACGTTAGGAAGTAACTCCTTTTCAAATTTGCTTTTTGCTTTTATATATATATATATATATCCCCCCCACCCCCACCCCCCGGGAAATTCTGCACGCACCTGTGCAAACAATGGACGTAGATAGAAAATAAGACAAAGTTGAAATACAAGTTACAAGATTGAGAAATAAATTAATTACAAAAAGTTAGCTAATATTATTTTCAAATACAATTTTTATTGTGTGGAAGGATGAAGAACTGGGTTTGTTCGAGTATTGTTTTAATGGCGCTGAAATTAGATGAACTTTTTTCCGTGGTGGAGGGTTTATACACCTTTTAGATGATCTTTTTTCCGTGGGGGAGGGTTTACACGCTTTTTAGATGAGCTATTTCCGTCGGGGAGGGTTTACACGATTTTTAGATGGACTTTTTTCCGTACGAGTATCCCTACTTTGGATCTACGCTATCGCTGAAGGTCGGGGGTGGGATATATATATATTAGTGACAGAAACACATAAATTAGAGACGATGCGAAATTTGAGACACAGAATAAGGGACAGATATTGAGTGAGATTTGACCAGAAAGGTGTACAGAGGTCAGCTGAAATACCCATGGTATACATTTGTTTCCCCATATCAGAAATTTGTCTTTGTTTATTTAATAGTTTTAATAATAATATTATATATATATATATATATATATATATATATATATATGCTGAAATATTCCGTAGGTAGCAGTGAATAAAAATATTTCTCAAAACGCATTTATTGGCAGCGAATACGATGTAAAATGGGGGGGGGGGGGGGGGGTCGACCCGGTTCCGATTAACGCTGCCGCGCGCGTTACTCCTCAATAACTAAAATTTCTCACTTTTATTTATTTTGCATTGAAAACTTTAATTTCCAATAAACATGATATTTTTTATACTTATATTTTCTTTTATGCTGACCGTAATGTGGGAAGGAGGATTTAAAATAAATAGGTCAATAAAAGTAAATTGTCTTTTTTTTTGTAAATTTCTAAACTTGTAGATTTCTAGAATCTAGATAGATATATGTTTCGTTGTTATTATGCTGAGATAAAATACTGTGAATGTAATTCGTTTAAGCCATATATAACGGGTTTAAAATTTCGCGTTTAATTGCAAGAATACCACAGGATAGAGTTAAAACAAATATTCTTAAATACGTTTAAGGATATATATATTAGGGTGATTCAAAAATATCGATTGTTAGATTTTTTCCGGGCCACCCTCTAATTATATTTAATTTGGTAAAAACGTAATGTATACAAAATTTCAGGTGATTCTAATGTATTTTAGGGGTCGCTACCATATTACCATAATCTAAACTGTTACTTTTCTGTTTACTTTCAGGAAATTGAGTTTTGAACTGTGACGTTTTTCTTATAATATCTGTTCCGTGTGGTAAGTGCGTTAATGCACATAGAGCTAACAGTGCTGAGTAAACACAACACTCTTGTAACCATTTACACTCTGTTGTGACCGAATATTGAGGGCAACCGGCACTTGTACACTACTCTCTGTACAGCTATAATGCAGTAATCGTCTGACTGTCGTGAGTGTAAGAGGTTCTGCTGTCGACTCTCGTCATGGAATCCCCGCCATCTTCTAGCAGGGGTATTGCTATGCACACAAGAAAAGATACTAATGTTTGGCTTATTGGACAACCATCAGATACACTTAAAACAACGGTTTTTCCATCAAAGCGAGAAACTATGGCTTTGTTTATGGCTTACAGAAACAAAAAACAAACAATTCGAGAAGCCTATTTGTCTACTGCAAATGATGTGTTGGCAGTATGGGGAGGAGCACGAATTCCAACTAGAAAGAAGTCGCACGTTGTTGACAAAATTGAGAAACTGTTCAAAGAATGGCAAGGATTAAAGAAAAATAAAGAGACTAAGGCGAAACAATCAAAAAGTCTATTAGATAAGCAAACCAAATGGAACCAAGAATTAGATAGCCTGTTTGATATAGCACATGCAGATGCTATGAAGCTAATTGATATTGAAGAAGATAAACTATTTCTAAAACTCCAGCGAGAACAGGGGCGAAAAGGAAAAATGGATGGGATTGATAAAGAGTTTGCAAAGAAAGAAAAGTATACTAAGAAAAAGGAAGAACAATGAAACATAAGAAAAGCAAGAGAAATGTCGAGATTTGAAGAAACTGTAGTTCTTAGTGACTCAACTAGCAGTTCTGGTGCTGAAAGACAAAATACAACATCTGATGAAGAGTTTACGGTTGATCCTAGTGAACCATCCACCTCAAAACAGACTGTACGAAAGAAACAAAAATTGCTTGATGATACATTGCTTGCGGCCCTTGATGTAACAAAAATGAGCAATAGAAGTGCATCATTAGTGATGATACCAACGATTGAAGGTCTTGGAAAAAATTCAGAAGAATTCAATGTCAGTTATTCATCTATAAGAAGAGCAAGAGAAAAATTTTGGAAAAAATTTGGAGAAAATTTAAAGAAAGAGTTTAAAGCTGATGTTCCTTTAACCATTCATTGGGACGGAAAACTAATAAAAGACATAACAGGACGAGAAGTTGTTGAACGACTCCCTATACTGATTTCAGGAGATGACATTGATCAACTTCTTGGTGTTCCAAAAATCACTGCAAGCACATGAGAATTAACTGCAAATGCCGTCCACCAAGCTTGTTTGGATTGGGATATCTCTGACAAAATAAAATGCATGTGTTTTGACACCACAGCATTGAATACAGGTCGTAGAAATGGTGCCTGTGTTCTTCTAGAACAGAAAATGAACAAACGTATGCTGTGGCTGGCCTGCAGACATCACATACTAGAAATAGTGTTAGAAGCGGTTGTTTCGCATTCATTGCCTGCATCTTCAGGACCTGATATTGCAATTTTCAAACGATTTAGAAAGAAATGGTCAAAATTAGACACAAAAAACTACAGAAACAGCATTAGAGATCCAAAATACCATACCCAGTATTACTGATATAAAAGCAGAAGTGATTGAGTTGCTACCACTCAAACTTGAAGAACATCAAACCTCGTGATGATTACAAAGAATTGCTGGAACGACAATCATTTTCCTTGGGGGTACCAAAGAGGAGTTTCATTCAGAAGACAGCTGGCGTCACCGAGCAAGATGGATGGCAAAATCATTAGCCATGAAAATTTGGTGTTTAAAACACAATTAAATTAACACCCAGAGAAGAAAAAGCCTTAGAGGTATCTGCCTCTTTGCTGTAAACATATATGTTAAATCCTGGTTTACAGCCGTCAGTTTCAGTTCTCGCTCCTCGTCTCGATTTAGAGATGTGAAGAAACTGCAAACTGTACACACTAAAAGATGAGCGCATTGCAACTGTTTGCCCTGAAGAAAATGATGAATCATTTATGGTAAACTTTCAAAGGAGTTAATAGTAATAGATTGCTTTCTTTGATGATGGCGTGCTACACCAAACTACAACCGATGAAGCAAGCATTGCAAAACGGGCGCCGAACCAAATCAGAGAAAAAAGCGGATATTGACCCTGAAGTTTTTGAAAAAAAGAGAACTGGAAGACTTTGTTAGTGCAAATACAAAAGAATTTTTTAATAGACTTGGCTTACATCAACGTTTCTTAATAAGAACTCTGGAGAGTGGAATGAAGATGATTGCAACAAAACGTAAAACAAGTCATAAGGAAAAATTCAAGTGTTAATGACAAATGCAGAAAGAGGAGTAGATAGTCGATGAATACAACAAACAAATCACAAATGATGAAGAACAGAAACAGTATCTCCTCGAAGTGGTAAAGAAATATAGAGCTGCTCTTCTAAATAAAAACAAGAAGACAATATCATCATTAAGAAATTAACAGTGAAGTATAATGAACAAAAGGTTATTATTAGTACGGAAGTCTTATTTTATTACAGAAGAACCTGTCAATTTGAAAATGTAGAGTGGTTATGATAGGCCTATCGGGGAACTTCCACTTAAAAAAAAAAAGGTAACGCGCCGTATGCTTTACCAAAGGTGGTGTGGAAACAGCATATATTTCTTATTTTGGTATGATTTTCAATTATGGTAGCGACCCCTAAAAAATTAATTTTTTTAATTCAAATTTGCATGCATTACTTTTTACCAAATTAAACAATCAGAGGTGGCCGGAAAAAATAAAAAAATTCCAAAAAAATTGTTGGTCAATTTTTTAATCACCCTAATATATATATATATAATATATATATATATATAATATATATAATATATATATATATATATATATATATATAATATATATATATATATATAATTATATATATATATATATATATAATATAATAAATTAGGGCTGGGACTTTGCATGCATCAATTTGTGTGGTGGTGGTTGTGCTCGTATGACGTTTGTTGGTGATTGTATAATGAAATTATAAGTGAAAGGGTGCGATTATTGCCCATATTTGCTGTGTTTTTCGTGAAAATAGTATGTGCGTTCTGTTCAGAATTTTATATAGACATTTTCTCGTTCATTCTATGTTGTCCTGATAGTAGCTGTATAACTATATAAACATATATGAGAAGCAGGGTAAAGACAATATACTTCAAAATATTTTAAAGTTTGCTTATTAATTTTAAATTTATATTTTTATTAGTCAAGGATTGATACGATGTGTTTAATTGCGAGACGCGAATTTAATTACACAAAATAATGCGTATTCAAGATTTTGGCCAATAATGCAATTTTGGATCATAGGCTCATTGCATCGAAACGCACTACTGGTTGGAAAATATAAGTCGGCCAACAGGCCTCAATTTAGTCATACACACACTGACTGACGACTATTTTTGCATATTGTACAGTTAAATGTACACATTACTTACGTACTGCATATGATTACTTCTATGATGTTTTATATATATAGACTATATACATATATATATATATATATATATCGTAAAGAAACGACGCTTGTATAGGAGATATTCCGCGCAAGACGAGAGAGAGAGAACGGAACAAATGAAAAAATGAGGTAACCACCTGGGAATCGAACCCGGGATCTTCCGATTGCCGGTCAGACGCGATACCATTACACCATGGACCTCACTCTTCCAAATGCCGTAATTCTTCTACATACTCGCAGAAACCAATGCCCCAAGGGGGCACCTCCCGCATGCCGTAACATTATATACATTCAACTGCAAAGAACACGCAGTATAAATAACGTAAAGAAACGACGCTTGTATAGGAGATATTCCGCGCAAGACGAGAGAGAGAGAACGGAACAAATGAAAAAATGAGGTAACCACCTGGGAATCGAACCCGGGATCTTCCGATTGCCGGTCAGACGCGATACCATTACACCATGGACCTCACTCTTCCAAATGCCGTAATTCTTCTACACACTCGCAGAAACCAATGCCCCAAGGGGGCACCTCCCGCATGCCGTAACATTATATACATTCAACTGCAAAGAACACGCAGTATAAATAACGTAAAGAAACGACGCTTGTATAGGAGATATTCCGCGCAAGACGAGAGAGAGAGAACGGAACAAATGAAAAAATGAGGTAACCACCTGGGAATCGAACCCGGGATCTTCCGATTGCCGGTCAGACGCGATACCATTACACCATGGACCTCACTCTTCCAAATGCCGTAATTCTTCTACATACTCGCAGAAACCAATGCCCCAAGGGGGCACCTCCCGCATGCCGTAACATTATATACATTCAACTGCAAAGAACACGCAGTATAAATAACGTAAAGAAACGACGCTTGTATAGGAGATATTCCGCGCAAGACGAGAGAGAGAGAACGGAACAAATGAAAAAATGAGGTAACCACCTGGGAATCGAACCCGGGATCTTCCGATTGCCGGTCAGACGCGATACCATTACACCATGGACCTCACTCTTCCAAATGCCGTAATTCTTCTACATACTCGCAGAAACCAATGCCCCAAGGGGGCACCTCCCGCATGCCGTAACATTATAAACATTCAACTGCAAAGAACACGCAGTATAAATAACGTAAAGAAACGACGCTTGTATAGGAGATATTCCGCGCAAGACGAGAGAGAGAGAACGGAACAAATGAAAAAATGAGGTAACCACCTGGGAATCGAACCCGGGATCTTCCGATTGCCGGTCAGACGCGATACCATTACACCATGGCCTTGGGGCATTGGTTTCTGCGAGTATGTAGAAGAATTACGGCATTTGGAAGAGTGAGGTCCATGGTGTAATGGTATCGCGTCTGACCGGCAATCGGAAGATCCCGGGTTCGATTCCCAGGTGGTTACCTCATTTTTTCATTTGTTCCGTTCTCTCTCCCTCGTCTTGCGCGGAATATCTCCTATACAAGCGTCGTTTCTTTACGTTATTTATACTGCGTGTTCTTTGCAGTTGAATGTATATAATGTTACGGCATGCGGGAGGTGCCCCCTTGGGGCATTGGTTTCTGCGAGTATGTAGAAGAATTACGGCATTTGGAAGAGTGAGGTCCATGGTGTAATGGTATCGCGTCTGACCGGCAATCGGAAGATCCCGGGTTCGATTCCCAGGTGGTTACCTCATTTTTTCATTTGTTCCGTTCTCTCTCTCTCGTCTTGCGCGGAATATCTCCTATACAAGCGTCGTTTCTTTACGTTATTTATACTGCGTGTTCTTTGCAGTTGAATGTATATAATGTTACGGCATGCGGGAGGTGCCCCCTTGGGGCATTGGTTTCTGCGAGTATGTAGAAGAATTACGGCATTTGGAAGAGTGAGGTCCATGGTGTAATGGTATCGCGTCTGACCGGCAATCGGAAGATCCCGGGTTCGATTCCCAGGTGGTTACCTCATTTTTTTCATTTGTTCCGTTCTCTCTCTCTCGTCTTGCGCGGAATATCTCCTATACAAGCGTCGTTTCTTTACGTTATTTATACTGCGTGTTCTTTGCAGTTGAATGTATATAATGTTACGGCATGCGGGAGGTGCCCCCTTGGGGCATTGGTTTCTGCGAGTATGTAGAAGAATTACGGCATTTGGAAGAGTGAGGTCCATGGTGTATTGGTATCGCGTCTGACCGGCAATCGGAAGATCCCGGGTTCGATTCCTAGGTGGTTACCTCATTTTTTCATTTGTTCCGTTCTCTCTCTCTCGTCTTGCGCGGAATATCTCCTATACAAGCGTCGTTTCTTTACGTTATTTATACTGCGTGTTCTTTGCAGTTGAATGTATATAATGTTACGGCATGCGGGAGGTGCCCCTTGGGGCATTGGTTTCTGCGAGTATGTAGAAGAATTACGGCATTTGGAAGAGTGAGGTCCATGGTGTAATGGTATCGCGTCTGACCGGCAATCGGAAGATCCCGGGTTCGATTCCCAGGTGGTTACCTCATTTTTTCATTTGTTCCGTTCTCTCTCTCTCGTCTTGCGCGGAATATCTCCTATACAAGCGTCGTTTCTTTACGTTATTTATACTGCGTGTTCTTTGCAGTTGAATGTATATATATATATATATATATATATCATTAGTAGTGGTAATAATAATAATAATAATAATAATTTCACGCTTACTTAGGGGAAAATTAATCACTGGGGTATTGACAACTATTTTGTAGGATAGCCTAATGACACGCGATCTAGAAGTTATAAAAAATAATATCTAATGATTGGAAAATGAAGTTGGATTAGAATTGGTTTTGGGCAACCATACAAAAAAAAGAAGTTGGGGACCACTGATCTAATGTATTTAGGGTTGCTAAACGTTCCGCATTTGAACCCAAAATCAAGCATTATTAAGCATTGTTTTAATAAAAATTTTCTAATTTTGTTTGTTGTAACTGTTGGCGAAAGTTAATTAAAAATTTCTGGAGATAAAATTCCAGTAAATACGGTTTGATTTTACGTGATAAGTTTTCTTTTTGATTTGAAATTTATCCACGCACGAAGTGTTCATTTATTTTTATTTTGGAATTGAAGTGTTTTACACCAGCTTTAGACGCACGGGGAGAGCATTAGGGTACCCTGAGTAACAAGCCCTGTCATTTATTTATTATATATATTATTTTTCTTTAATTCCGCACGAATTGTGAAATATATTTTCCTGTACTAATATTTTGTTAATACCGTGCTTTGTATGATTATATATTTTCCGTTCTATTACACTGGTATGCATCAATTTTGCTGTCAAGGGTTTTGTAAGTGATTCTTATAGAGTTTTTCCTGCTGATTTCGAATCTGCAATCCGTGTTTCTCAATCAGCTCAGGTTATCCGGCTATGTGCCTCATAAGTAAAATTAATTTTTCGTGATTTTGTCAAAGCGGAATTGGAACAGTACATCTATCATCACTTGTTTCACTTGTATAATATCTTTTTTTTACTTTTCAGGCATATAGATAAAATATTTCATAATGAATAGAGCGTGTAAAAATGATCCCAATAGATTCTGCTACATATGTGGGACGGTTACCATGCCAAATAACCAGTCCGCAATCACTAATTTGTGAAGACAATGTTATAGAGCATACTTTGGAATTAAGCTAGGGGACCAGGACAAAATTTCGCCCCTCATATGTGCTGCAAGACGTGCATTGAAAATTTGAGAAGATGGAGCAAAGGCAGAGCGAAATCTTTGCCTTTTGGAATTCCCATGATTTAGAGAGAAGGAAAGGATCACGTGACAGATTGCTATTTCTGCATGACAACCTCCAAGGTGGGCTTATAACTTTATTTTTCTTAAATATTTTTGAAATCCTCGTATGAAACTTGACATAATATTCACCGTAATGTAATATTCACATATATAGCATAATATTCACCATAATGGTAATCATACATTTACATATACATATTGTTATAGAAAATACATTTACACATACATATTGTTATACAAGTTACATTTACATATACATGATTGTATATTTTCTTTCTTTTTCATTCATATTGTCCCCGAAGGGACAATATGAATGAAAAAGAAAGAAATATACAGACTCCATCGACCTATTTCATATCTTACCGACCGCAGCCTTCCCTCACGAGCCGCCACTGTCTGAATGCTTCTTCTATTTCATATGCAAGTTTTATATCCATGTTTTCTGTGTTTCTATTTTCAGGAGTTAACAAGAAGAATAAACACATTGTTGTATACCCTGACATTCCTTCTGCTATGAGACCTGTACCCCATGGTCCTGGAATTCCAATACCCGACCCACCTCAAACCCTGGACTTCGATGATTCTGATGATGAATCAATGACCAATGCCAATGACCAGTCCCAGTCGTATATACCTCAAAATATCGCTTCAAATGAGCCGAGGCCTCTCAACCAGGCCAAACTTAATGATCTTACCAGGGATTTAGGACTTTCCAAATTAGCTGCCGAGATCTTGGGCTCACGACTTCGAGAGGACAACTTGCTGGCTCCGGGAACAACATTCTCCTTTTTTTTTGGTATAGGAAACGAGAGGAAGAATTCCGCAAGTTTTTTGCAGTGCACGAAAATACCTCTTACTTAGTGTACTGCTGCGATGTTGAGGGGCTAATCGAATCCTTGGGCCTGCCATATAACGCATCAGAATGGAGGCTATTTATAGACTCGTCTAAACGAAGTTTGAAAGCAGTACTTCTCAACATTGGGAATAGGGTTGCATCAGTCCCTGTAGCACATTCCGTACAACTTACTGAGAGCTACGATAACATGAAAATTTTACTGGATGCTCTCGTATACGACCAACATAACTGGAGGATCTGTGGAGATTTGAAGGTAATACTAATATCATAAGTAAACTATTGCTATTGACTATGTTGTTTTTCCAAAGGTTATTTAAGAGCGTATAAGAACACTTAACTTCCCCACAGAAGTGATACAGTCCAATGCTATAGAATTTTTTTTCTGATAGAACAAATTCTCTAAATTCTTTAAATATTTATTATTTTTTTCAGATTGTGGCATTTGTATTGGGAATGCAAGGGGGATACATGAAATACCCATGTTTCCTCTGCAAATGGGATAGCCGAGCGGATGAGAAGCACTATGCACAGCGTGAATGGGCATCCAGAGAGAATTTTGAACCTGGTCACATAATGTCGTTTCAGTGCCCCTTGTACCACCAACAAAAATTTTGCTCCCACCACTTCATATTAAGCTGGGCTTAATGAAAAATTTCATCAAATCAATGAGTAAGGAGGGTTCAGCATTCCGATATCTCGAGAGTAAATTTCCTCATATATCTGATGCTAAACTAAATGCTGGGGTTTTTGATGGTCCGCAAATTCGAACTTTGATCAAGGATACTCAGTTCGAAAACGCAATGACTCCAACTGAGAAGAATGCCTGGCAGGCATTCAAATCAGTTGTCACTGATTTTCTTGGCAAGCGTAGAAGTCCAGAATACGAGTCCGTTGTCGAAAACTTGATGGAAGCTTTCAAAGCTCATGGGTCGCGCATGTCCATAAAAATGCACTTTTTGTGGTCCCACTTGGACTATTTTCCTGAAAATTGCGGGGATTATAGTGAGGAACAGGGTGAACGATTTCACGAAGATATCAAAATAATGGAAGAGAGGTACCAGGGAAACTGGGATATCAATATGCTGGCGGACTATTGCTGGTGTTTGAAGCGAGACGTGCCCGAAGAAAATCACAGACGGAAAGCCAAAAAAACTTCATTCCTTCCTCAATAAACTTTTTTCCATATTCATTGTATGAATAAAAGTATTTATTCACACAATGTTTTCATTTTTCACGAGTGTTCTTATAATATTACTCGTATCTACAGTGTTTAAGCTAAAAAAATCAATAAATTTGGGGATAAAATTGGACTTATAATAAATGGCCAATAGAGAAAAAAACCGACCTGATTGAGGAAAACCAATGTCATTTTCGAATTCAGCATGGTCGAATTATATAATATGAGTTGAACAAACCCTCACAGCAGACAAAAAAAATTCATATGCATACCAGTGTTATTTGATCATATATATATATATGTCCCATTGCATATCCACTAATTCATAATCAGAACGATGTATTGGTGTTTTATTTATTCCTTGTACACGATTATATCACTTGTTTCGGTTTTCAGAATAATTAGTTAATTGCTATGATATAGACTATCAATGGCGAGTTTAACGTTTTGCATCGTAGAACTTAAAGACAATATATTTAAATTGTGTGTGTATATATATATATATATATATATATACACACACACACACACATATATATATATATATATATATATATATATATACCTTACAACCTTACAACCTTACAAAGGTTCCGCGCGATGACTTCTCATTTCGCGAAGGTCAAGCTTGTCGCCCCTCCTCTCGAGTTGGCCTGGTGAAGTAGTGAGTTGGATTCTTGCGCTCTCCACCTCACATAGCCAGGTACGCCCGGCTCATCGGGGATTGTTCTGAGCCAGGCGTCTAGTCTTCTTTCAAAGATTTCCACTGCAACTCCCAGGCTCCCTTCGTGTTTCTTAGGTCTTTGGGCAACTGATTAAACAGTTTTGGTCCTCTCACTACAAAACTATTTTCTTTCAGGGTTATGGATGTTCCCTGTCTCGCCTTCAATTTGGGAATACGACACAGTCTACCGCTTCTACTTTCCACCGTTGTTTGGGGAGTTATGGGATTCAGAGCAAGATTAGGGACTAGTTTCTTCATTATTTTCCAAGTGTAAATAATGGTGTATCTCTCTCTTCTCCTTTCCAGTGAATATAGGTCTAGTTCTCGTAACCTTTCCCAGGTTTCTTGGCTGTGAAGCTTCTTTGGATCCCCTCCAGCTGTCTAATGTCTTCTTTTTTATATGGGGATGTTAGGACCGAGCAGTATTCCAATTTGGGTATTATCAGGGTTTTCAGTAGAGGAATCATTACATTCCTATCCCTTCGTTTAAAGGTTCTCAATATCTGACCCGTTATTCTCTTTGCTCTGTTTACTGCTATCTTATTTTGTGTTTCAAATTTCGCATCATCTGTCATTAGAACCCCTAAATCTTTTGCTCTGGAATTTCTCTGAATTTCCTGTCCATTTGAGGTATAATATTCCTTGGACTTTAGGTCTTCTCTTTTTCCGTACCGTAATAGCTGAAATTTCTCGGTGTTAAACTTCATATTGTTGTCTTCAGTCCACTTGTAGATTTTGTTTATGTCGGTTTGTAGAGATCCTATGTCTTCTGGGTTTCTTATTTTTCTACTGATCTTTGTGTCATCCGCAAAGGATGTTACTGTGCTGTCTCTGGTAACGTCCTCATCTATGTCAGTTAGCATGATTATGAAGAGTAGTGGAGCTAATACTGTTCCTTGTGGTACCGAGCTGAGGACCTCTGATTCTGATGAAGATACTCCTTGTACTGTAACGACTTGCCTCCGCTCACTAAGGAAATTATATATCCATTTCCCTACTTTTCCTGTTATTCCCATATATTTCAGTTTATGTATTATGATTCCGTGGTCACACTTGTCGAATGTTTTAGCAAAGTCTGTGTGTAGTACATCATACTTTTCATTACTTTCAAGTGAATCAATAATGTTGTTGTAGTGTTCCATTAGTTGTGATAGGCATGATCTGCCTGATCGAAACCCGTGTTGGTTATCATTGAATTTTTTCTGAGTTTCCAAAAAGTCATAGATTTTCTGGCTAACTATTCTTTCAAATATTTTAGTGAGATGAGATGTAAGCGACACTGGCCTATAGTTTTTGGCCTCGGATCGATCTCCTCCTTTATATATTGGGACTATGTTCGCGCTCTTCAGGATGCCCGGTATTTCTCCAGTGTCTAATGATCGTCTCCATATCCAGTATATGGGCTCAGCGATTGCATTCTTGCAGTTTTTGATCAGTGTGGCATTCCATTTATCCGGTCCTGCCGCTGAGTGTGTTTTTAGTTTCCCTATGGCTTGTGTAATATCATCCGTCGTAAAGTCGAAATCCGTTACACTTTCCCCTTGTGGTTCTTCTTCAAAGAACGCGTTTCTATCGCATATCAATTTGTCAGTTTTTGGGATACTGAAAGATGATTCATAGTGAGCTTTTAATATTTCAGATACTTCTGTTAGATCATCAGATAAATCCCCGTTCTCATTTTTTTAAAGGTCCGATAGTCGCTTGGTTTTTCGACTTTCTTTTTGAGAAATTATAGAAGTACTTTGAGTTAGCCTTTATCGCTTCTATAGCGTCATCTTCTTTTTCTGTATGCTTCTCGATTTGTTCCTGTATGACGACATCGATACTTTGTAGTTTATCATTTAATATTTTTCTGATGTTATCTTTACAATTACTTAATTTTGCAGTCACTCTTTTTCTCTTTCGGAACAATGCCCTCCTTTGTCTTTCGAACCTGCTTCTCTTTCCTCTTCGTTGTATCTTTGGGACATGTTTTTCCACAATTTCCAGCGTGAGTGAGTGAAAATTAAAAATTTCGAATTTGCTTCTTTCTGTTGTGCGTGTTCTTTCCTTTCCTGTTGCCTTTATATTAGTTGTTATTTCAATGATATTGTGGTCTGATATCATAGTTGGGGATATTTCTACATTATCAATTAGATTGCTGTTGTTTGTGAATACCAAATCTAGGCAGTTGTTTTTTCTTGTATTTTCTGTTATTTCTTGCGTTAACATAAATTCATCAGCTAAAGCTAGTAGCATTCTTACCTGCTCCTGGTCTTCTCGTGTGCCCCCCTTGTCCTGGTGTATACATATATTTTTTCCTATCCTTTTATATTTCATGAATGGGAAATTAAAATCACCACAGAAAAAAATATTTGGGGTTGGAGAGTATAGATCTTTTACTAAGTTTCTTACCTCTGTAATGGAATCTGAAAATTTTGAGGTTGGTGTGTTTGGGGGTCTGTACATTACAATTAGTACCATATTTAATTTTTCAATTTTTGCTGCTACACATTCTACGTAGTTGTTTGAGGTACTTATAGCCATTTCTGCTCTGTGCCTTTCGCGTGTGTAAATAGCACATCCTCCTTTACGTCTCACTGTTGTGTCGGCTCGGAGGATGTTATAGTTGTCAATTTGTATTTCTTTTTTTTCAATACAGGACTCACAATTTTCACCATTCGCCTGGCAGTCCTTTAGATGAGTTTCCGTGAGGCATGCAAAGTCTGCTCCGGCTTCTTGCATGAGTACTTTCAGGTATGCAACTTTGTTCGTGGACTGGTTTGATTTAAGGCCCTGTATGTTGGCTAGGATTATTTTTATTTTTTCTCTTTCTTTTTCGCATACAGGTGGTTCCGCTTTGTTTTCCAATGGGGGTGCCGGTTTCGTTGCCTTGTGGTCCTCCGAGAATTTACCTCTTTTTATCTTTGTCGGTACCTGTTGTCCCGATGACGCATGAAGTGTCTTTGTTCGTACCTTCTGTCCGGCTCTCGGATTTCTATATTTATATTTGTCAGCTGGTTTTGTAATTGCTGGAGAGTATTTACTATTTAGCAGCTAAAATGTGTTGGCTGCGTCTAAAAAATTGCTTTCCAATGGGGGTGCCGGTTTCGTTGCCTTGAGGTCCTCCGAGAATTTACCTCTTTTTATCTTTGTCGGTACCTGTTGTTTCGATAACGCATGAAGTGTCTTTGTCCGTACCTTCTGTCCGGCTCTCGGATTTCTATATTTATATTTGTCAGCTGGTTTTGTAATTGCTGGAGAGTATTTAGGAGCTGAAATGTGTTGGCTGCGTCTAAAAAATTGCCACTCTTCTTTGATGTTCGTTTTTTCTGTTCCCTCGTTGCGTTCCTTTGAGGGTGGTGGTATCGGCATTTTTTTTCGTATTTGCAACTCCCATATCTTTCATAAGTGTTGCAGACCGTAAGATGGTGGAACATGCATTTCTTATCAAACTTGCAGTATCCACTTGTGTAATGTATTTTGCATAATGTGGGATGTGCATATATGCATTGCCCATCCCGATATCTGCAGTTTCCTTTCGCGTAGTATTTGCATACGATATTTTCTATATATATATTTTCTATATATTTTCTATATATTTCTATATATTTTCTATATATATATATATATATATATATATATATATATATATATATATATATATATATATATTTCCTGTACTAATATGGTTATACATTTTGTATATTTTCAAAATAAATAATATATATGTGTATTTTTCCTGCACTAATATTTTGTTAATACTATGTTTCGTATTGAAGTAACGGTGTTTTATCTAATTCAGATTAGATGTATTTCTTTTAAAATAAGTAGTTCTCTTTAAGGAGAAAATTCACCTGCTTTGGTAACGAATTAAATAAATGGTGGTATTTAACAACTCCCCATAATATAAATTAAAATATATGGTGGTACCTGGCAACTATCCTCATATAAATAAATAAATGGTTGGATTTAGCAACTCTCCCTAATATAAATTAAAATATATGGTGGTATTTAGCAATCAAATGGTTGAATAATATATGGAATAATTAAATAAATATTAGAACTTAGAAATATCTTTAGTGTTTAAAAAAGCCATTTACCTACTTATATTTTACCATAAAGGTTTGAAATATAACCTAAATATGACTGTAGCATCGTATATCAATGTACCGTTGATATGTGTGGTCAACTTTGGTTATTTTTGGTGTGCAGTATGGTTTCTAAGTTTCACATAGTTACAAATGCTGGAGTTTTGATTGTGAATGCATGAGTGGAGGAGGCAGGGAGGAGAGAGGAGGATGAAGACTTCATACCAGACTGAGTCTGGTATGAAGTCTTCGTCCTCCTTCGTCCTGGTCAAATATAAGTAGGTAAATGGCTTTTTTAAACAACACTAAAGATATTTCTAAGTTTTCTAGATAATATGACATCATTTGAGCATTACATGACATTATTTGAGCATTAGTAGTTTTTGAATTGTTGACTTTACTAAAATTGACACACCCTAAATTACTGGAAATCAAAGGTGAAGGAGATAAGGACACACAGGTAGGAGACTGCAGTGTCAGACCCAGGAAGACTCCTGACATCAACCCAGATGCCACCAAACTCTCGGAGCTTATTGACTGGAACTCTGGCATGACTAACCCTCCTCTGACCTGCTCCCTCACCCACCACTGCTGCAATCAAGGAGTTTCTGGATAGACTACTGGAAGTTCTTGCATGGCCCACCCACACACACAGTCAGTAGAGAGGTGTGTAAGGATGACAACTGAAGCAGCACAACATGTTTACTCACAAGAGAGGAGGGAGGCGTACATCAATGGCCAGGTGGCCAGTAGGGAGCTCATGTCCAGGAGCAAGAGCAAGGCAGACATGGCATCCTTGGCAAAGTTCAAGAAACATATCTATATTTCTAAGTTTTAATAATGAAATACAATCAAAATATCTTTAATTGTATGTATGTAAAATGTAGTTATTATGGCATCCTTGGCAAAGTTCAAGAAACCTATCTATATTTCTAAGTTTTAATATTGAAATACAATCAAAATGTCTTTAATTGTATGTATGTAAAATGTAGTTATATATGGCATCCTTGGCAAAGATCAAGAAACCTATTTATATTTCTAAGTTTTAATATTGAAATACAATCAAAATGTCTTTAATTATATGTAATTTATGTAAAATGTAGTTATATACAATAAAAAAAATACTTGCAAAAATTGCTGATTTTTCGTAAACTTCAACTTCAAATATAAGTAGCTGGGAGTGGTTAAATCTGGATTTTAAAGCCATATTTCGATTTAGCACATAAAAGTGCATCATTTGGTCACTAGTAGTTTTTTGAATTGTTGACTTTACTAAAATTGACATACCCTAGTGTGACATACCATCCGCAGACAGACGGCTTAGTGGAAAGACACTCCGCCAGTCCGCCATGTTGTCGATGCATCCACCCGTACATGGGATGATTCCCTCCCTATGGTACAAACAGCCACGAACAACGGCTATAACGTGTTCATCGGGGACATCCCTCATTTCGTCTTATATCACTACGACAAACGGCTACCTTTTGATTTGCCTGACCAAATCGACCCGGCTGTTCTAACACCCTCCGAGATGGCAGAAGCAAATCAGCAATTAGCCGAACGACCTTTCAAAATATTTTACATGATCCGCTATGCCCTAGGGCCTAGACCAGGGGTGGGCAACCTTTTTAAGTGAGCGTGCCAAAATCGTCAAATCTTTGATGCAAAATTTTCTCACGTGCCAACCGAAATTTTGGGGAACATATTATTATTTGGTGCCTTTTAAGTATTGGGAGAACCTTTTCAAATAATAAAAAATTACACTGGAGCAGTAAAATCAAAGAATATTGTAAGAGTGATTATTGTAAGTCATGTAAGATTGAATAAATGTAAAATTTAGTGACGGAATTTTTACTTGAAGGTCGTTCTACCCTGTTGATAGCGAGGATATTTTTTATTAGCATTTAAGTGTAATTATAGCTGCCATATACAGCCACACAATTTAAAAACGCAATTTTTAACATCAGCAAAAGAGTAAACAATAATTCTGATTTTTTTTTGTTTTTTATATATCAGATCAATCAGCCATAAGTTTTTTCAAGTTTTCCCAATACATTACAGTGCCCAATCTCATAATCGTTTTACTTGACTAAAGCACAATGAAAGAAAATAAAATTAAAGATATTCTTTTATTGATTCTTAATCCCTTATGAATAATACATAAAAATTACAGAGAAAATAAAATGTTATTTTACCTACATAATATATTAAACAGAAGTTAATCTTTACCATTTTTTAGCAGAAAACATCAAATCAAAACTAGAGAAAGAAAAATGTGGACGTTTTATTTATTTAGCATCAATGAGACTTCTGCTGCTGCATCACTGATGACAGATAATTTATATCAGGTTTATATTTTGTAACCTTTAGAGATATGCATACGCTACTACGTTCATCTGTAAGGCTACTCCTATTACGAGACTATTACGGAGATAGATGGCTTGGAAATAGGATGTTTGTTTCATTTTCTTATTACTTATTATTACTAAAACGGTTGTCAGTGTTTGTTTCTTTATTGCATTTTTATTTGGTATTGCTCTACTTAATAAAATTGTATTTCATTAAGTTAAAATATAAAACTCAGCGAAGAATTTGGATATTTATTTATTTAATTTTTTTTAAGGTGAACCCGGGGAATCGCGTGCCGGAAAAAAGTCGTTGGCGTGCCACGTTTGGCACGCGTGCCAAGGGTTCCCCACCCCTGGCCTAGACTAACGAAACTAACAGATGGAGCAAGAGCAACATAGGCGTCATCCCCGACAACGGACTATAATTGTCGGTATGCGCTGTTACATAAAGAGCGTGAAACCGCAAAGTGCTCATCGCAACTTATACCCAAAATGGGATGGCTCATATAGGATTATGAAAAACCTCAGAAAAAAACGTTACGAAATCCTCGACCTCCGAGACCATTCCAAACTAAAGATCATTCACGCTGATAACTTGAAGATGGCTGCTGAACAACACTTTCCCAAAAAACATCTGCCAGGTGATCGAGCAGCCTACCCTTCGAAAGATCGAGGTATTAACAAGTCCAGCATGGGCCACAAAACAGAAGTGGTCACTGCGGAAACCACTACTCGTGACGAAGATTGGTACCTCGTAATACTACCACTACTCGAGCCAATCTCTGAACAAGAAGAGGTCCCAGAATCCAGTAGGAAGATATATAATTGTAGTACAATATGAGTTTTATCAGCTTGACTATTTCCTTTTGTATCACACATTCCTAGCTGCACTAGCTAAAATTAGTTAGCTAATTACAATATATATATATATATATATATATAATATATATATATATATATATATATATATATATATCTGGGGGTAGCTAGCGCTTTTTAATGTGTAAGCACCGAGGTGTGAAGCACGAAGCTGTGGAAAAATGTGGAAACAGCCTATCCCCAACCCTACACTGTTGAAGGAGGAAATTAAATACAGATTCCCATTAAGTTCTCTCTGATGCAATAAAAACATATATATATATATGTATATATATATATATGTATATATACATTTTAACTGCAAACACGCAGTATAATTAACGTAAAGAACGACGCTTGTATAGGAGAATATTCCGCGCAAGATGTAGGAGAATTTGATCGAGTGAGACCCAGGGTGTAATGGTTATCATATCTGACCGGCAATCGGAAGATCCCGGTTGGTTAACTCATTTTTTCATTTGTTTCGTTCTCCCTCCTCATCTTGCGCGGAATATTCTCCTATACAAGCGTCGTTCTTTACGTTGATATATATATATATATATATATATACACACACACACACACACATGTCAGTACTATATTACATTTTGATACAAAGGATAGTAGGGGGAGACACTGTACTAATATTTAATTCTTTTAATTCTTGCCAAAGGTTTATTGGATTCTTACTGACAAACTTCCCAGCCACAGCATCCCAGCTTAACCCATCCTCCTGATTTTTTATATACCTTATTGCATACTTGAATCTGGCACTAGCCCTATTTTTTGTTGTAATATAGGGTCTTGCCATGGCTTCCCTTGTTCACGCCACATTAAAAATGCATCTCTGGATGCATTATGAAGTTCAGTCGCATAAACGTTCCATCCAGGTCTACATGTATAATTTTTCTCCTAAAGGTATTCAAGTCTAGGTTAGCACTATTGAGAGAGGAATAATTTTGTTCATACATATCTTTAAATTCCGAAATATGTTTGAATTGTACAGTTTACATCCTGACAAGCTAGAGTAACGGTATTTAATTACTTTTGCTAGCAAAAAATATCCAGTAGACTAAACTAAAATGAAAGATGGTAATTGTTACAACACAAGCATGCAAACATTTTTTAATATAGTGGATTACCGTACAAATGAACTGACTACGGACAACCAGCTTGGGTAAGTACTGTAGATTTGACTTAGTGAGAGAAAGTAACTGAAGCACACTTATGAGCAAAACAATACGATTGTAATGTTGTATAATAAACCTGAATCTGAAATGCCAAATTTAAAAAAAAAAAATCAATAATCCATTTTTACGTTCTCTGTTAAATTTATCATTATATGGTTGGGTGCTGGATGTTCTAATAGGATTTATTGTGTGTATTTTACAAGGATACGTCATAGATAGTCAAAAGTTTATTGGCTAGTAAGTATATATGGAAATCGTTTTCATTATTAAGAATTTTGTTATATAACATTTTGAAGTGTAGACAAATCTCAATCAACTCTTATATTCATGTTTTAAAAACTAATTTAATTTGAGGTCTTTAGCTGGAGTCAGCCTGGTTCCAAATTCTCATTTAATCAGCCATCTTTTATCGCTACACTGTACTCCCTCTTCACATTTACGTATTTATAATAATAATAATAATAACACAGCTCAACAAAAAAAAATTTTTGTTTCGTTGCCAAGGAAATTCGTACGAATTTAGGGTATTTTGGGGTTGCTGAATTCCAAAATGAAAGTAGTTTTTCCGATTTGGCTCTAGTTCTTGAGATAATGAATACCCTCAATTAATAGGAAACGTAACCATAACGCGTGCATATGGGAACCTACCGGAACATTCTAGATGGTGAGACCGAATAAAATGCCATTATGTATTTCATGTGTTTACTTTTGCATGATTTGAGACAATTTCAATGCGATTTGTAAGTAGGCTCCGCCTGAACATTAAATCTTTTGCATTTTTACGTGTTTCAATGGGGTACCAATTATCTCATAAATTAGAGCCAATCTAGCAAAACCGATGTCATATTCGGAATCAGCACCACAAAGTTACCCCAAAATCACTCTAATATGATTGGCAATAAAATGAGTGTTGACCAGTGTAATCTATATTATAGTGGAGGTAAGTGCGATATATATACAGTGTGTCCGTAAAGTCATGGTGGGATTTTAAATAGCTATATTATTGCAACGAAACATGATAATGAGATGAAACAATGCCAAATTTAAGAACAACTCTCAAAGTTGTATCTTGTAGTTAGTCTAGGCTAAGCTTAACCTTTATCTCGTAGTTAGTCTAGGCTGTCCACATGCCTATGTTGAACATGAGCGTAATAGCCCGAAAGTTAATGTGTGGTGTGCTCTAGCACGAGATCGAGTGATTGGCCCATTTTTCTTCGCGGAACCCACTGTGACGTCACACAACTACCTCGCTATGTTGGAACATTTTGCAGTACCCCAATTTATTGACAATAATGTCATCTTTCAGCAAGATGGTGCTCCTCCGCACTATGCCAACGTTGTTCGAGAATTCCTTAATGAAAAATTTCCACAGAGATGGATAGGAGGAGGAGGATGGAAGCCATGGCCTCCACGCTCTCCGGACCTGACACCTTTGGACTTTTATTTGTTGGGTTACGTCAAGCAAAGCGTGTACAGTGTAACCATTAGGGATATTCATCACTTGCACGAGCGAATCACGGAAGCTATCGCATCCGTCACTCCTGATGTTCTTGGGCGTGTGTGGCTGGAATTGAATCACCGCCTAGATGTCTGCAGGGCTACCAGAGGAGCCCATATTGAACTACGTTAAATAAAGTTATTCTTTTAGAGTTGTTCTTCAATTTGCCTTTTTTCATCTCATTATCATGTTTCGTTGCAATAATATAGCTATTTAAAATCCCACCATGACTTTACGGACACACTGTATGTAACCAAAAAGAAACTGTAGAAAAGAACGCAATCATGAAAATCTTAAGCTTCACATTTGAGCTCATTGTATCAAGATTGTGAAGCTTTAAATTTTCATGGCTGCGTTCTTTTCTATAGTTTTGTTGACCAAATAATTGAACCGACAGTAATTGGGAAGGCAGCCATGGAAATCTTGAGCTTCACATTGTGTCAAGAAGATTTGTGAAGCTTAAGATTTTTATGACTATAGTTTTATTGACAAAATAATTGAACTCCCAGTAATTGGGGGGCCGCAGGCTCCCCAGTTACTGTCAGTTCAATTATTTGGTTAATAAAACTATAGAAAAGAACGCAATCATGAAAATCTTAAGCTTCACATTTGAGCTCATTGTATCAAGATTTGTGAAGCTTTAGATTTTCATGGCTGCGTTCTTTTCTATAGTTTTATTAACCAAATAATTGAACCGACAGTAATTGGGGCGCCGCAGGCACCCCAATTACTGAGGCCCAAGGTGAGAGGGATAGGAATGATGTTCAAAATAAAATACGCCGTAGGCCCACAATTCGATTCGGTTTTGGCCGAATGCCCAAGTACCGCAGATCTAGCGAAATCGGGGCGTAGCGCCGATCTTTTGCTGAAAGTCCTGACAGAAAGAAATGAAAAGGGGGTATTTGTTGTTGTTGTTGTTTAGCCGATCAGCCCACCCTGATCGAGCAAGCCGGCGGCACGCAGGTAACCGATCGCCCTCTCCGGAGTGGACCAGAGGTTCAGCGCACTAGTGATGTTGTGTTGTGTTCGTTGTTGTGCTAGAGCGGTACAGTCTGTCATAATGTGTTCAACTGTTTGTGGTGTGTCCTGGCACAGGTGGCAGGTGTCGTCTATGGAGTTGTCTAGTCTGTGTTTATATGTCCGTAAGTTGGGGTGATGTCCACATCGAATCGTGCTAAGTTTACTCGACCCGATCTGCTCAGGCTGATCTCTGACCTGTTAATGGGTGGCGGCTTCGCACCTAGGACCGCATTCGGACCGAGTCGTGTCAGTGCTTTGTTGGTTAGGTGTGTGTGTGTGTGTGTGTGTGTGTGTGTGTGTGTGTTTTCTGTACTGTGTGATGTCTGTGGGGCGTGGTATGGAATGTAGTATTTGGTTATAATGTCTCTCTGGTGTTACCTTAATGGTGCGAGGTGTTGGTGCATGATTGTACATGTAGTGGGAAGGGTGTTGTGGGTTAGTTGTCGCTGCTGCCATGAATTATGTTCCCATCATGTCTAAATGTTCCCTAACTTTCAGTATTTTTGTTTCTGTGTGCAGGTGTTCTATTGGTGTTGTTTGAGTGCATCCTGTAATGATACGAAGTGCGTTGTTTTGTATTGTCTGTAAGGTGTTTATGTGTGTGTTTGAGGTAATGGGTGCCCAGCATGGGCTAGCATAGTCCATAACTGAGCGAATATATTGTTTGTATATGAGTGATGTTGTTTCCTGCTGGTGTCCAAAGTTTGTGCCTGTTAGTACCCTAAGCGTGTTAAGTCTTGACGTACATTTGTTTTTAATGTCCTGAATGTAGTTTGCAAAAGATAATGATGTGTTGTATGTGACCCCAAGTATTTTGGTACTGTGAGTGTGTGGAATGTTGATGTTGTTTAGTGTAAGCTGTGGAATTACCTGGTGTTCTTTTGTATTGCTTGTAAGCAAGGTGATGGTTGATTTTGTGGGCGCTACTTTGAGTCTATTGTGTGTGAGCCAGTCTTGTATACTATTTATGTATGTTTGTAGGTTATTTGTAGCGGTGTCGATGTTGTTGTGGGTGGATGTTAGATTGATGTCATCTGCATATGATGATAAGGTAAGCTTGTTATCTATGGGTGTTGGAATGTCATGCATGTATAAGTTGAAGAGTGTTGGTGAGCGAACAGAGCCTTGAGGGACCCCGTTCGGAAAAAGCTTGTTTTTGGATGACTTGCCATTAAATGTGACATGTAAGTATCTTCCTGAAAGATAGTTGCTCAGCCACCTTTTGGTGTTATTGTGCATGTTTGTGTTGAGTATTTTGTTTATGAGAGGGAAGCGTGGGATAGCATCAAATGCTTTACTAATGTCTATTGTTGCTAATAGTGTACGTTGAGCTGGTCGTCTAGAGTTGGTGCCATCCATGATGTGCTGCGTGAGGTTAGTGAGTAATGTCGTGGTTGAGTGGTGAGGTCTGAATCCATGTTGAGTAGGCGATAGTGGTATGTGTGGGTTGGTGATTTGTAAGATTAGTCTTTCTGTTACTTTGGAAGGTGTGCATAGTAAAGTAATGAGTCTAAAGGAAGCTGGTTCTGTTGGATTTTTGTTTGGTTTGAGTAGTGTAATAATTTTACCTTGTTTCCATATGTCAGGAATAATACAGTGTTGGTATGAATATGTGCTGATATTTGTGAGAGCTGGTATTCCTTGTGGGCCCAAGTGTTTAAGGTGTATGTTAGATATATTGTCTGGTCCAGTAGCCTCCGAATTCTTAATGTTTTTGATGATCTTGGTGGTCTGGTCTGTATTGAAGGGTGTAATGGTCGTGTCGAGTCTGTAGGTTTTCTTGAGTATTTGTTGACAGTTATGTCTACAAGGAGATTCTTCAGTAATGAAATAAAGATAAGTTTATGATAAAGTGTTCTTTTTTATATTTTATAACAGGAAATAATACCTTGAGGTAAGAAAATTCATTTCCCAGATGAAGTAATTGGCCGAGGGCTCCAAGCCTTCCGCAGGAAATAGCAAAAACCGCCCATAGGGCGGTATTTTTGCTAGTAATAGTAATAATAATAATAATAATAATAAGAATGGAAACACTGTCACACAGCATACTAGTTTATAAAATCAAAATAAAAAATATTTTAAACGTTCTTTATAAAAGTTCCAAACAGTAGCGGGCTGCTAGTCAAATAAGTAAGGACTACCTACACCTAAATCTACATATAACCCCTGGAGTTCTGGAAAGGAGTAGCATGAAAGCAATGCAAGATGGGAGATACACTTCTTTTCCCGGGATAACTTAAGCAGATTTATTGTACCTACTTGACAAAGATTTTAGGCCCTCTTATGCCAAACTAACTGCTATATACTGCATGTTTAATATAGTTTCCTTAATAAAAATAAGTCACACCAAAAAGTCTCACATCTCAACTTGTATACGCTTCAAACAGTGCAGTATTTGTTCAAGAAATTACAATACAAGTTACTAATGGAAATAAAACTGTCCTATATTTGATGCAAAAGAATAAAGTTCTCCTTTATTATTTTCTCTTTGTAGTCTATGAAAACTCTTGATTAAAAAAATACCTACAATTTATGTCATCAAAATGTCATGCATAAACTCACATTCATGAAAGAGCCTCTCTTTTTCTTAAACGTAAGTAAGTAGTTACTATTTACTACAACATGTTACAAGTTACACCAGACCTACTTATCTCTTACAGCGCAATTATATCAACACCAAAACTGTCCTACACAACTTATTACTATTTATAAGTAAGCATTCATGAAAACATCCATCTTTTTCTTAAAACTAAGTAGCTGCCATTTACCACATCATAGGCCAAGTCACAACAGATCTACTGGTCTCTTATAGCACAATTATATCAACTCCAAAAGTGTCCTGCATAACATAGCACTGTTTATGCAATTTATAGCTTTTTATCATATGTGAAAGCATCTAAAACTTTATAATTCTTCTACTCGATAGTTTAAAAAAGGATTTCTGGTAGAGCGGGGTTTGATCAAATAAAGTATCATACTAATGTAAACACAAGATACGACATGCATGGAAATATTGAACGAAGGTGCCATAGAAAGATTACAATACCCCATTAAAACATCGCTCCAGCGGGTAAAAGATAACAACATGAAGTTGAACGAAGAAAAATTATACAATACTGTTATTGATATCTGCAACAATATATTAGTGATGCACCGATACCTCAATTTTGCCGATACCGATTAATCGGCCGATACCAATTTGCCGATACCGATTAATCGGCATCAATTTAGAAAAATACAAAAACCCAATGTAATGTACAGGGTGTACATAAAGTCAGGATCTATTTTTGTGAAATAATTATTTTTTTCTATTTTTCTTTTCAGAAGCCCTTAGAATGAATACAGAAGAGCGTATGGCAATAGTAATTTGGCGAATCGAGGGAAAGAAATACAATGACATCAGAGAGAAGTTTAGAAGGAGATTTCATAAGCCGGGGCCAATAGACAAGACAATATGAAAATTGGTGAACAAATTTAAACGAACGGGATCTGTAAATGATGAAGCAAGATCAGGACGACCGTGTATGTCAGATCTTACCGTGAATGCAGTACGCGGAATTATCACTGAGGAGCCACGTACGTCCGTTCGTGCTGCATCACACAGACTCGGCCTCCCGACGTCATCTGTGCACAAAATTCTGAAAGTTAATTTGCAGAAGAAAAGCTATCATTTGCAGGTTTTACATGATTTACATGAAGAAGATTTCCCTCGACGAAGTGCTGTGTGTGCTGATCTCGTAGAACAAATCTGGAGTGATAATTTAATGGACAACATTCTCTTTAGTGATGAAGCCACTTTCCATACGTGTGGAAAAGTAAATCGCCATAACTGTCGAATTTGGGCAGATGAAAGACCGAATGATTTCGTCCAAAATTGGGAAAGAGACTCACCTAAAGTTAATGTCTGGATGGGTTTAACAAAATCTAAGGTTTATGGTCCTTTTTTCTTTGCTGAAGCTACAGTTACGGGGCTTATTTATCTGGACATGTTGCAGCAATTCCTTGAACCTCAGCTGATTGGGGATAGGATTGTTAGTACCGTCGTCAATCAACATGATGGTGCTCCTTGTCACTATGCCAAAATTGTTCAGGATTATCTAAATGGACGTTTTCCAAATCGCTGGATCGGACGCGGAAGCAACAGACCTTGTGAAGCGAGATGACCAGATTTAACCCCTTTAGATTTCTTTGCATGGGGCTTTATCGAGTCGCACGTCTATCAGACGAAGATTACGAGTCTTGAAAACGTACGTACACGCATACGAACTGCTGCAGATAACATAACCCCGCAAATGCTCCAGAATGTGTTTAGAAATGCTGCGGAACGATTTGAGCTGTGCAGGGATACTGATGGGCGTCACGTCGAATCCTACTCTTAATTATTTAATAAATGTTACCACTTTATCATTTTATGATTGAATTCCATATAATTTCCAAGTGCTTCACAAAAATAGATCCTGACTTTATGTACACCCTGTATATTAATTAATATTATATTATTTATTATTTACTTTTATTTACTATAATAAAAACTTATTACTTAATTAGCGATGTGAGCTTGTTTTTTGTTTAATAAAAGTTTTTTATTGATACTCCAAAATATTATTCACTGAGAATATTCGAGAATTTTCTTTTTTCTTAGTTTTAAGAGAGTTTAGATTGTTTTACAGCTTTTTATAGAATTCTAGAATATTTCAGAACCTTATGGAACTTTCTAGAATGTCTTAGAATATTCTAGACGATTCCAGAACATACTGGAATACTCCGGATTTGGGAGAAAATAGTACCTATATAAAGGATGCAAATTATTTCCTTGGTTAGTTGTGGTTGTGTATATCAAAAGCAAGTATCTACATGTGATTGTGATATTGTCTGTTGGCCTTTTAGTAGGCCAGGTAGTTCTTTTTGAAGTATTTTTTTTTGCCATTTTGGATAATAATTTGAATAACAAATTGAAAGTGTTATTAAACTGGTTTTCTTAAGCTTAGCATTATTTATAACTGCTTGATCAGCTTGAATCATTCAAAATTATTTCAAATTTGTACATTTAAGATTGAATATTAGTATTTTTTAATATTATTTTGGTTATTTACAACAAAAATATAGTACCCTATTTTATAACATTATAGCAAATAGAGCAAGCATCTACACATGATTTTCTTGTTCCTTAAGGGAACAGGGAAACCTTGATAAGGTAGGGGAAATTTACGTTAGGTATAATAAAAAGTCCATACATAGCCTACATACATACAAATCCATATATACATACTGGTATAGATACTAAAATACATATTATTGCAGTTACTTAAATAATTACTTATATAGTTACTAAAATACATACTGATATAGTTACTAAAATATATTTTGATATACCGTAGTTACTAAAATACCGTACATACTGATATAGCTGTGTGAGTTAGTGATATTGTTATGTGGAATTGGCAATTAGTTCTTTAATGGCAGGTGTGATTGTGGTATGATATAATTGGGTGTTTTCCGGTTTTCTTTTATATTTCAATATACATATCGCTACGGTTTTTCCTGTAACTGCATAACGGGAACCATAACAATAGCTAATAAATACGTTCTGATATATAGTTACTAAAATACAGTACTAATATAAATTAGTTAGTTTATTTATTTATTCACTCATCCTATCATTCACTTGACTTAGAATTTCTCCATTTTGACAGGAACTGAAGTTAAGTTGTATCAGAATAGTTGAAAACCCCCTCAAATATTCTATAAAAGAAAATTATAAAAAATTCTCGGTTCAGAGAATATTCTCCTAAATTATTCGGAGAATTTTACAACACTAATATGAGCTATGTCTAAATCTTCCAAAACCAGCCCAATTTGGGATTTTTTTGCCATCTGTTCAGAAGATAATAGCAAAGCAAAGTGTAAAGTATGTGGTGCGCTTATTTCTAGAGGAGGAAAGGAAACACATAAAATGACATCAAACCTCAGAAGCCATCTTATGTCTCAGCACAAAGCTCTTTTTAACAAACTTGAAACTCTCAACAAGCAACAGCATCCAGTAAAAAAACATCACTAACAAGTCAAAGCATACTCATGTCCACTTTTCTGTCAAAGAAAGTTACTGACTCTCCAAGTGACGAATCATCAAATAAAGATAGAAAAACTGAGATAGTTTCGTTGGAAAAAACAGGCCCCTCCAATAGGAAATCATTAGAAGAAACTATATCAGAATCTGAACATGTTGAACCAGAAGTACATGAACTACAATCATCAGACAGCAAGTTAACAAGTCAAGATAAAACTCTGTTACAACCATCATTGGAGAATCTACTGGAAAAGAAAAAGAAATGGGCAATCAATGATAATAGAGCTAGAGTTATTACTTTGAAGATTGGAGAAATGATCTGCTACGATCTGCAACCCTACTCAGTTGTAGAAGACATTGGCTTTAAAAATTTGATAAGCCATCTTGAGCCTAGATACACTATACCATCGAGAAAGCATTTTGCAGAAAGTGTCATCCCCTTCATTTACCAAAAATGGAAACTACTCTACGTACCAAGCTTGATAATGCGTCATATGTCAGCCTTACTACAGATGGATGGACGGCTAGTCAGTCTGCATTCGTTTTATAGCTTAACAGCCCACTGGATAAATGAGGAGTTTGGACTGAGCAAGCTGTCTACAAATGTCCCATTTTGAAGGCTCACATACTGGAGTTAAAATAGCAAAGTTTTTAACAGACTCCCTCAAAAAATGGAACATCAATAAGGAAAAGATACAGATGATCGTAACCGATAATGCGGCAAATATGAAGTTGCTATTAGAGAGAGTGGTCTAGAAGACTCCTCATTTTGTTGTGTTATACATACACTTCAATTATGCATACAAGATAAAGTTATTAAAGAACAAAGAAGCGTAAAGGACATGCTTGCGGTTGTACGAAATTTGGCAACTCATTTCCATCACTCTAGTTCAGCAAGAGATGCTTTAAAGGAAATACAAAATGAAATTAAAATACCGCAGCATGCTATCATCCAAGACGTATCAAGTAGGTGAAATAGCACCTATTATATGCTAGCACGCATTGTTGAGCAAAAGAAAGCAATAATCCTATATTGTATAGGGAAAAAGCATACTTGCTTAACAGATGACCAATGGGAGCTTGCCGAAACACTTGTCATGGTTCTCAAACAGTTTGAAGTAGCGACCAAAGAGATGAGCTTTGCAGATGCATTAATTTCTCAAGTCATTCCTTTTATTGTATCAATGGAAAAATATCTGGATTTTGCTGTGACAAATGTCAAAGGTATTCAAACCATTCTTGAGGAAGTCAGAGGTAGTTTTAAAGAAAGATTTAACAACTATAAAGAAGAATCTAAACTAATCCTAGCAACAGTACTGGATCTACGGTTCAAAATGAAATATTTTGTTACATCAGAAGACAAGGAGAGAGCCCTAACAGAACTATATAATGCTTCATACAAATTTGCAAAACCAAAAACTGATGGTAAGTCAAATAATATTTATATTTTATTCTTATTTTCCCAGATTACAATTTTATTTTCATAATTTTTTTTTTTAAATTGATTCTAGGGTTCAGGATATTAACTTTTCAACTCAGTCAGTAGTTATTTTCATTAGCCAAAATACCTATTCATTGTTATTTAAAATAAATAGATCTAATGTTCCTTCAAAATTAGTTCATCTATTTCATTATTTTTTAAATTGCAAAGTAAATTGGTGCACTAAAGTGATTTATTCTTATTGGCAAAGTTGATTTTTTTCAGATTTAAACTAAAATCTCAAAAAAAAAAAATGATTAGGTTTTATGACATACAGTTTCCAGTGTTGTATGAACTTTAATAGCTATACTTAAATTACAGAATACAGCACAAGTTTAACTGACTCAGAGTTTTCAGACTCTGGTTCTACTGCTTCTGGATCAGATGCTGAGTCGACAACCTCAGGTTCACCCTTAAAAAAGCTAAGAATGCAAGATCTACAGATCTACAGAAGCTAAGGCTAACAAAGACCCTAAGATCCACTCTAAGGTTAGCCCGAGAGAAAGGAAAGAGTAGGGGGTTAAGAGAAGAGAAGAGAATAAGGGGTTAAATAAGGAGCAACACCTATCATTCGTGGGTTAACTTTCATTCAGAAAAAGAGAAAAAAGAATCGCCATCATCATCCACCGGCCACTGCCGACAAGTCAGAAAAATAGTCGGAGAGAATAGGAGAGGGGTGAAAGATGAAAAGAAGTAAAATAAGAACGCTTACAAACCATGCAAACACAGTCTTAACTCACAGTCATACCATGCAAACTACAAACATGCAAGAAAAGAGTTACAGACATGCAAAGTAAAAAAGTAGGTAAAGTTAAACAAAAAGTGGGTTAGTTTACGCTACATCTACGTTCGTGTTAGTCTAATTTTTTTTTTTTTTTTTTTAATTTTATTGCTGGCATCACACGCTGGCATGTCACAAGCTGGCATTCATCGTCAACAGACTCATCCTCGAGCACCACCACCAGAGCTCCTGTTGCTAACTTTTTTTTTTATATTAAACACCGTTAATACTTTTAAAATGTCTGTCAAGACGGTTCTTAAACATATTAACGCTGGTAGAATGAACGACTAACGCGGGAAGATTATTCCATTTATCAATTACTTTAAACGTAAAGAAGTTTTTAGCGATATTAGTAATGAAAAGTCTGCCACGCAACTTAAATCCGTTATTGCGAGTATTACTATTATCGAAAGTGAACAATTTGTCAAAATTTACGTTATCGATATTATTAACGATTTTGAAAACTTCAATAAGCTCCCCCCTTAATCTTCTAGTTTCGAGTGAATACAGGTCTAACTCTTTAATCCTATCTTCATAAGGCTTATTGCGCAATGACGGAATAAGTTTCGTGGCACGACGCTGAACCCTTTCTAACCTATCAATATCCTCACGCAAGTACGGGCACCAAAACTGAACTGCATATTCTAAATGAGGCCTCACTAGGGACTTGTAAAGGGGCAATATAATATCCTTCGATTTAAATTCGAAATTACGCGCTATGAAGCCTAACATCCTATTAGCTTTTGCGCAAGACTCCAGGCACTGGTTCCTAACCTTTAAATCCTTAGATACGCGTACGCCTAAATCTACTTCCTCGTCAACGCTCGCTAACTCCCTATCATCCATCGTGTACGTGTAATTATTGTTGCGAGAACCTATATGCAAAACTTTACATTTGTCTACGTTAAATTGCATCTGCCACTTATCTGTCCACTCCATAATCCTATTTACATCGTCTTGGAGCCTATTTCTATCGTCCTCGTTAACAACCTTACCGCCTATTTTAGTATCGTCCGCGAATTTTGACACGTTACTAGTCAATCCTACATCTATGTCGTTAATGTAAATTACGAATAGCAATGGGCCTAACACTGAACCCTGTGGGACACCGCTACCTACATCTAACCACCCGGATTCACTACCATTAACTACGACCCTCTGCCTCCTAGCACGAAGCCATTCTTCTAACCAGTTAGCTACCTGACCGCGTATACCGTGCGCTTTAACCTTCGCAATTAGTCTCCTATGCGGAACTCTATCGAACGCCTTTTTAAAATCTAAATAAATAACGTCAGCTGCTCTATGCCTATCGTATTCGCGCACTATTTCGTTATAAAATTCTAACAAATTAGTTAAACAAGACCTATGGTGTCGAAACACATGCTGACTACTATTAATCAAATCTCTACTTTCTAAGTGATCGATAATACGATCCCTAACTACGGATTCCAAAAGTTTACCGACAATTGACGTTAAGCTAATGGGCCTATAATTGCTAGCTACTGCGCGGTCGACTTTTTTAAAAATAGGCGTGACGTTAGCTAATTTGAAGTCTTCAGGAATAATCGCCGTTTCGAGTGACTGATTAAAAATCTTCGTTAAGGGACCTACGATAACTTCTTTCAAATGTCTGGGATAAAAAGCGTCATGGCCTGGAGCCTTGCTAACTTTTAGCGTATCGATATAATGCGCAATCTCAGCCTCGTAAACAGTTATTTCATCCAAAATAGTCTCGCTACTAAATGGAACGATATCGTCCACGTCGGGGACATTATTTACGTCTTCTACGGTAAAAACTGTCGCAAAAAAGTTATTGAAAATACCCGCCATCGCCTGAGCGTCAGAAGCCAAAGCGCCATTAACATCCACTAGAGGGCCTATGTTATCTTTTACCGGCTTACGATTATTAACGTATTCAAAAAACTTTTTTGGATTGTTTACTATCCGCAGCTATAAGTATCTCTAAATTACGCTTGGCATTCCTAACTGATCTTTTAACCTGACGTCTAAGCTCGATATATCTATTAAAGTTAGCTGCCGTGCCATTGCGCTTACTAAGTCTGTACGCTCTATTACGCTCGTTTATAAACTCTCCTATTTCCCTAGTCCACCACTTCGGCCTACCACGATTTCTAGCGCGCTTGGGCCTACGAGGAATAAACTCCCTTTCAATATTCCTAAAACTTTCTTTAAACGCCACCCAACGCAAATTTGTGTCATTGCCCATAAATAAGTTATCCCAGTCCACTACTCTCATCCTATCAGCAAAACTATCAAAATTAGCCCTACGAAAATCAGGGACTTCTATTACGTTACTATCCTGAGTATTTTTTATCGCTAACTTAAACCTAAGAATTTGATGATCACTACATCCTAAACTCTCGCCTACTTCTAAACCTTCGACTATATTCTCGCCGTTCGTCATCACCAAATCTAAAATATTGTCACCGCGCGTTGGTTCGGTAACTATCTGTCGTAAAAAGTTATCGTCCATAAACTCAACCAATCTCAAACCCGCCTCATTACCAGTAAAATTCTTGTAATTAACATTAGGGCAGTTAAAGTCTCCGACAATTATACTATTCCGATTTTCAATAAAATTACCAAGAAGTGAGTAAAATCTAGTATCTGTATCGAGGGGTTGAACAGGAGGTCTATAAACAACAACAAAATTAAAACTAATACTACGCGCCCTAACTTCAACACATATCGCATTAATTGCTACCGGAAAATCTAACTTAACCTCGATAACCCTAAGGGAATTACGAATGTACAGCAAAACGCCTCCGCCAAACCTATGTAACCTATCATTAGTAAAGAGTTTAAAACCCGGTATATCAAGTTCCCCCAACAAGTCCCGAGTCACGGTATTCAACCAAGTTTCAGTGATAGCAACTATATCATAGTTGCCGGAATAAATTATCGCCTTAAATTCATTTAATTTATTTCTAATACTACGCGCGTTACAATAAAAGACGTTTAAGTTATTTTTTATTACGGGCCCGCGTTTTAAACTATTTATCACGTCGGGCCCGCGTTTCCCGGACCCACAACGTTTAAAGAAGGCTTCGACCTATAGAGCTTTCGCACGTTTTCGTCTATTAACCTACCTAGCCTAGCATTACCTATTTCATTAAAATGCACCCCCATCTTTTATAAAAAGGCTAGGATCACTGAATTCGGACCACAGCTTTACGAAGGGTACATTTTCCTCAGCACAAATCTCTTCTAATTTGTTATTCAAAAATATTGTTTTTGACGTAATTCTAAGACCCAACCCGTGCCTAGGGGTAATACCTAGAACTAAAGACCTATCTGACCTAGCCTTCAGGGACCTAATTAACCCCCTATATCTCTCCAAAAGGTCAGGCACTCTCGTATCGGGCCTATACGAGTCGTTGCCTCCTACCATCGACACCAACATTGAGTGACGGGAGGCAACGTCGATCCTATCCACTTCGTCTCTAACTCTGTCAACCCTGGCCCCTGGGAGACAGACCCTCCTCCTCTTGGTTGGATGCCGTTCAACGAACTCTTTGTCCATATGGCGCACTAAAGAGTCCCCGATTAAAATAGTTTCCCCCTCATTCGCGTCCCTTTCCAAATGGGCGAAAGGGTTCGAAACCTCGATAGGGGGGGAATTCCTATCACCTAACGTACGCGGCCTAGCTCCACCCTTAACCTCTCTAAATCCCTCGCTATCTACTACTCTCGGACTAACCTTAACCTCTTCCTCAACTCTATCTAACCTTCCCGAGAAGCTACCTAAACTAGAAACTAGGTTACGCACCTCACCCTTCAAATTACTAACGTCTTCAACGTTAGTATTGGTTCGGCTTCCGTCAACCGTAGCCCTACCCCTGCCCTCATCAAGCGTTGCAAGTCTTTCCGCTACCTCATGTACACTGCGTTTTATGACAACT
>JAJOZX010001906.1:125000-250000 GCA_023014485.1 Bathynomus jamesi | reverse complement strand
CTGCACTGTTTGAAGCGTATGCAAGTTGAGATGTGAGACTTTTTGGTGTGACTTATTTTTATTAAGGAAACTATATTAAACATGCAGTATATAGCAGTTAGTTTGGCATAAGAGGGCCTAAAATCTTTGTCAAGTGGGTACAATAAATCTGCTTAAGTTATCCCGGGAAAAGAAGTGTATCTCCCATTTTGCATTGCTCTCATGATACTCCTTTCCAGAACTCCAGGGGTTATATGTAGATTTAGGTGTAGGTAGTCCTTACTTATTTGACTAGCAGCCCGCTACTGTTTGGAACTTTTATAAAGAACGTTTAAAATATTTTTTTATTTTGATTTTATAAACTAGTATGCTGTGTGACAGAATTTCCATTCTTATTATTATTATTATTATTATTATAAATATGTAAATGTGAAGAGGGAGTACAGTGTAGCGATAAAAGATGGCTGATTAAATGAGAATTTGGAGCCAGGCTGACTCCAGCTAAAGACCTCAAATGAAATTAGTTTTTAAAACATGAATATATGAGTTGACTGAGATTTGTCTACACTTCAAAATGGTATATAACAAAATTCTTAATAATGAAAACAATTTCCGTATATATTTACTAGCCAATAAACCTTTGACTATCTATGACGTATCCTTGTAAAATACATACAATAAATCCTATGAGAACATCCAGCACCCAACCATATAATGATAAATTTAACAGAGAATGTAAAAATGGATTATTGATTTTTTTTTTAATTTGGCATTTCAGATTCAGGTTTACTATACAACATTACAATCGTATTGTTTTGCTGATAAGTATGCTTCAGTTACTTTCTCTCACTAAGTCAAATCTACAGTACTTACCCAAGCTGGTTGTCCGTAGTCAGTTCATTTGTACGGTAATCCACTATATAAAAAATGTTTGCATGCTAGTGTTGTAACAATTACCATCTTTCATTTTAGTTTAGTCTACTGGATATTTTTTGCTAGCAAAAGTAATTAAATACTGTTACTCTAGCTTGTCAGGATGTAAACTGTAGAATTCAAACACATATTTCTGAATTTAAAGATATGTATGAACAAAATTATTCCTCTCTCAATAGTGCTAACCTAGACTTAAATACCTTCAGGAGAAAAATTATACATGTAGACCTGGATGGAACGTTTATGCGACTGAACTTCATAATGCATCCAGAGATGCTTTTTTAATGTGGCGTGAACAAGGGAAGCCATGGCAAGACCCTATAATACAACAAAAAATAGGGCTAGTGCCAGATTCAAGTATGCAATAAGGTATATAAAAAATCAGGAGGATTGGTTAAGCTGGATGCTGTGGCTAGGAAGTTTGTCAGTAAGAATCCAATAAACTTTTGGCAAGAATTAAAAGAATTAAATATTAGTACAGTCTCCCCCTACTATCCTTTGTATCAAAATGTAATATAGTACTGACATGTGTGTGTGTGTGTGTATATATATATATATATATATATATATTATATATATATATATATATATACACAGGAGTGTACATAGGCATAAGCAAAACAGCATGTGCTTGCATAGTGAATTGAAAATTCATATTTTATATAAAATTCTCAAGAAATCATTTATCATTATAATAGTCTATTATAATTATATGATGGAAAAGATTAATATTAATTAGTACAAGTTGCAAAATACACTACTTTGTCCCAATATTATGTGTTTCTATCCTGTGCTTTGAATAAAAGTGGATTCTCCATCTCAGATAATTGTGTAACTTTTGACATCTACCATAAATTCCTAATTTTTATTGCATCAGAGAGAATTTACAGGAATCTGTATTTAATTTTCTCCTTCAACAGCGTAGGGTTGGGGATAGGCTGCTTCCACATTTTCCCACAGCTTCGTGCTTCACACCTCGGTGCTTACACATTAAAAAGCGCTAGCTATCCCCAGATATATATATATATATATATATATATTTACTGTATATATATATATATATATATATATATATATATATATAATATATATATATATATATATATATATATGTGTGTGTGTGTGTGTGTGTATATATAGGTATATTGTAACTAGCTAACTAATTTTAGGTAGTGCAGCTAGGAATGTGTGATACAAAAGGAAATAGCCAAGCTGAGAAAACTCATATATTGTACTACAATTATATATCTGCATACTGTAAGTGTTAGAAATCGCAAAAAAGTTTGGTGTTCCTCCTGCTCAGAGAAATGTTTAGGATTGCCTTGAAAGAAGCTATAATAAATAGGTGTGGTTCACTCCGGATTGTTGCGCACAGAATTTGCAGAGTGCATCTTTCAGGTTTGATTAAATAATCGGAAGCGACCAGCCAACAAATTAGGATGTTCTAATTGAACAGTACAATATGTGAAGGATATAAGGTGAAAGTATATAAACAACTCGATTCATCACAATCTGCGAATAGAGTTAGGGCCTAAAGCTTAAGGGTCAAATAAAATAAAATAAATAGTCGAGCTTCACAATTATTCATGTCATTGTAAATTGAAAATATATTTATTTTATTATTATTAATAAAGGTTAATAAAGGTTATTATATAACTGTTTCGATACAAAAGTTGGTACTTACGTATTAACGGGGGGCCACCACATATTGATGATTGGTTAGGTTAAGTTGTAATATTTTCGTTAGTTGAAAATTTTTAATACATCATATTTTTTAAATAGCAATATTTTTAAAAAAAAATTTTATACAATTTTCTGAAAAAATTAATATTCTTAATGCTATTAAAATTTTTTGGCCTCCAGAAACAAATGTTGTTTCTAATGTGTAACATGTATTAATGATTGTAAATATTTGAAATATAAATCATTGTAAATATTTTTTAAAATATTGCAGTTTAAAAAATATGATGTACTAGAAATTTTCGGTAATTATTCGTTTTTTGACCCAGTCTCTTTTTATAATGAGAGCAAACTTTTCTGGTCAATTTTGAGGTGTTCTGCACGAATCTGCCATCCGTTTCCTGTGCAAATGCATAGTTTTCGTGATATCGTCATCTTGAAAACTACGCATTTGCACAGGAAACGGATGGCAGTTTCATACAAAACACCTCAAAATTAACCAGAAAAGTTTGCACTCGTCATTTTCGTTTAAACTAACGAATTTAAACGAAGATATCATGACTTAACCTAACCAATCATCAAGGGCGTACAGTTGACCTAACTGGTGTCACGTACTGAACTGTCCGCAAAACATTAGGACCGATCAATTTGTGATGCGTGATCTTTACGGGGGCGGAGCCCCCGTACCCCCGAGACCTAAATTATACAAATGATAATGTAATAACATGTGCCAACCTTGCATGGGTAGTCCGCTAAATTTCGCCTGCCCTAAAACTGAAACGACACACGTTTATTTTTAGGATTTTTTTTACGGCACCTAAAGACCTTCTGATCTTTTTTTAAAATACTAGCACTATTGCATTTAAGGCAGGTCACGGATGTCTTAATTATTCCGTGATTGAAAAAAAGGTCTACACTCTTGTCATCATCGAGGGCAATATGGCGGATCACGTCTTCAAAATCAAATATGCATAAATGACACGTCATACTTCTAGTCACAAAAAAACCAAACTGAAGAGACGAACAATTGCTAAAAATGATTTATTTGTAAAACAGGACAAATTGAATTACGCAGAAGTAGCCAGAATCACCAAAAATGAGAAATATTCACCAAATAGTCGATATATATATATTGAAAAGACACCAAAAATACGAAATATATTTTAATAAAAAAACACATTTTATACAAATTTGCACAAGATAATATATATATTTTCTTATTCAGTTTTGATTGGTTATTCAATATATATTGCTGTTATAGCTGGGTGTGACTGGGTCAAAAAACGAATAATAACCAAATTTTCAACTAACGAAAATATTACAACTTAACCAACCAATCATCAATATGTGGTGGCCCCCCGTTAATACGTAAGTACCCAAAAGTTGATTAAATGTATAGTGATACGAGGTTAAATACAAGAGTATACCCTATCACCGTTTTCTATTAATTGAGTATCTAAGAAAGTTATTTTTCGGCACAAACCTACTTATATATATAGCCTATGAATGAAAATGAAAAGGTTTATTAGCAGACTATAGTTCATATGACAAATATTAATAATACAATGACATAGCACATACTAAGGTTAGAAATATATACATTTGATTAGAAATAATACTGCAATGTCGAAGTTAAGTGGAGCTACAGACAGACGTTTTCGTACCAAGAAGTCCATAGTTTAGACTTTAGAGGATAAACGGCAGGACTCATGGATAGCTTGGATAATGGGGTGATTGATTCTTTGCAATAGACTGTAGTCTTGTTACCTCAGGGATGCTCATTGTGGTTAGCAAGCATTTGCGGAACTGCGCATCTCGGGGTTAATTTATGTAAGAGTCTTAAAGACCTGTTGTACAGCAAATTTAGGGTTCTGCCAGGACCTTTTTTATAATTCACCCACAGTTGCTGTCCGTATATATTACTGCAGAAAGTACGAAAGAGAGTGTCTTTAGCTTCACTTGTACAGAATCAAAAGTTCCTTATGGTCATATTCGCTTTAGCACACAGACTTCGAGAATGTTTTCTTATATACGAGTCATCACTCAAGGAGCTGGTAATAGTTTGACCCCAATACTTAAATTCTTGTACTTCGTCATCGTATATTATGTTATAAATTTAATATGGGAACTTCCCTGTCTTCTAGTTTTGTAAATAAAATATTGTGATTCATTCTATCATATGCGTTACTTATATCTAGAAATCAGCTATAAATAGTTGAATTACTGTCGGAGTATTTAAATATAATTAATTATATAGATGCACAGATCAGTTGAGTGGGACCTTTTAAAACCAAACTCATTTAGTTCATAAGTAATCATTTAAGTGGTGTGGTAACAAGAGTTTCTCTAGTAGTTTCGAGAAGCAAGAGATGTTAGCAATAGCTCTGTAATTATTGCTGGATAGAATACCCTCATACTTTTAATATTTATATATATATATATATAATATATATATATATATATATATATATATATATATAGAGAGAGAGGGATGGTTATTATTACCTCGCTTATTTACATGTGTTGATTCACGAAATGTATAGCCTAAATATCAGTTTTTAAATTTTTTTAACGCATGCAAATTTGTAACGAAATTTGATGTGTAGTAAAATTAATAGTTCACAAACCAGAAGATGTCATGTGAATGAGATGGTATATAGCGTTGTAAATAATAGAAAGCTATATATTTAAAAGTAAATAAACAATTAAGCATGTTTCAGCTCGGTTGAAAATATGTCAGTCCCCCTTAAAAAAGAGAGAAATTAATTTAATTAAATTAAAATAATAAAAGTTCATTTTATTTTTCATAATACAGATATTAAACAAAGAGTTTGTTTTCGATTTAAAATATGTTCAGTCTGATTTTAATTTTTGTGATGTTCACAATTTGTTGATATGCGAAAGTGAGTATATTAATAATAATATGTTTTGAGAATACAATACAAGTCATTGAATGTGTTGATGTCAATGCATACTCTCGTTAGGCCTATTAAGTCCTTTTTCAGATATTCATTTTAAGTTTCCAATTCTACTGTCTGGCGGTACTTGCCTGAACAGAAAGTACTCGTTTGTTTGTTTTTGCTTGTTTTTGTTTGTCTCATGAAAGACCATGAAAGAACCCCACAGAACAGGTGGATTTTTTTTCTCGTGAAAGAAGGTTATGATGGTTAAGGAAGGAAGACTTTTTTTTTTTCGCAAGGAGGATGGGGTCCCGCAGGGGCCCTTTATTAAGGACGGTGAGGCCCCATAAACGGGTTAGGAACTTAAGTAAGGGGGCCCCTCATAACGAAGGCGAAGGCCTTCAGGGGGCCCCCTCCAGGGGCAGGATTCAAAGCACCCCAACTTCCTCTGGGTAGATGCGCCTATACTACTGGTTAGGTTAAGGCGTGATATTTTCGTCGTTTAACGAAAATATCACGCCTTAAACTAACCAATCGTCAAGGGCGGACAGATGACCTAACCGGGCATTCAGTTAACTTAACTGGGCATTCATTAATTTAAACTTCAATAATTACAATAATTTCAGTCGAACTGGAATGAATCTCTTAACTGAAGTTCTGCCTTTTTGCAAAATGCCGGCTGAATAGCCCGCCATTTTGCAAAATGGCCAATATGCCGGCCTGTTTGCAAAGTGGCCGGCAGTGTAATGCTCATTTGGAAAAAGGCCATCATATTGGCCTTCATACCGCTGCACAGACTAGAAAATGCCCTCAAGAACTTAAATTTGAAGTTCTCGACCATCCAGCCTACAGTCCAGACCTGGCACCTTCGAATTTTTACCTGGTTGGACCACTAAAAGACGCTTTGAAAGGTCAGCGATTCCAAGGCGATGATGATCTGAAGGAGGCGGTGCATGACTGGCTACGCACACAGCCAAAAACATTCTTTTGTGATGGCATTAGGAAGCTTGTAGATCGCTGAACTAAGTGTATTGAGAAACAGGGAGACTATGTTGAGAAGTGATGTGTTTATAATCTATCAGATGTGAAAATAAAAAGTGCGGATACTTATTGAATTACCCTCGTGTGTGTGTGTGTATATATATATGTGTGTGTGTGTGTGTGTGTAAAAATGAACAATGAATAATTCCTATATTAATTCATATAATTCTTATATTCACTCATATAATTTTTATATTCATTTATATAATTCTTATATTCATTCGTATAATTCTTATATTTATTCGTATAATTCTTATATTTATTCGTATAATTCTTATATTTATTCGTATAATTCTTATATTCATTCGTATAATTCGTATTTTTATATAATCCTTATATTTATATAATACTTATATTTATATAATCCTTATATTCTTATATACTTATATTCTTATATTCATATATTCATTTTTACATATAGAGTCCAAATTCGCATAACGCTGACGAAGTTCGGATAAAATTTTTGATTCGCTTTCTATTTTATTTCTGCTGAATAATTGATGAATTATTTCTTTTTAAATTACCTAATAATTTTTTTTTAGATTTAGCTTAATAATGTAATCATGTTAAATTCTGAAATGTTCGTTTTCTGTACGCATTCTCTCTTTGTTGTAAAAGATGAAGTCATGTCTTGCTTAATGTTTAATTTTAAATCTTAAGCATTTAATTCTTGTTCATATGCATGTTTAATTGTATTTCATAACAAAATGCCTATTTCAATTTCTATTTTTAGTTAACTCAGCAGATCATGATAACATCAGATCTGTCAATATGCGGTTTAAAATAAAAATATGGCTTCATCTTCAAATATCTTACTTATCTGTCTAGACATTGCTACAGCTAAAATACTTACCTTATCTTCAAATATTTTGCAAAATAATGCAGCCTATTGAGAATAAAAAACAAAACAAGTCAACATTAAATAATAACGATGTCACCAAAAATTCAGTATATAAAGCCGAACAATTTTTCAAATTTTCATTCTGATTGTCTGCTGTAACTTAGAGGCTGAGCATTACTTGTAACATTTTAGCAGTAAACTACAGTAAGAGAATATCTTTGTCTTCTCCTTCGGGCCTTGCTCTCTTCAGAGAACTTAGTCTTAAATAGAGAAAAATAATTTCCCGATACGTTACAAGAAGAATCGGGGAACCTTCAGAGAATTTAGTAAGCTCCACAGAATCCTCCTATCCACTACAAGATGAAATCGGAAAGTAGTATAAGAGAAACTTCTGCGAGTCCCTATTCGGTACCACATACTCCAAAGTAACAAATCCGTTGCTGCCACCTAACCAGAACTCCCATCAACTTCAAACCGCCCAAGGTCATAGACGGAGGGGTTAACATATATATAGTGTATATATAATGCGCCTCGGTGGTGTAGTGTAAGGCGTCGCTGTCTACGAATCCATCGGCCTCGGGATCGAGATCCGGTGACGGCAGCCAGTGCGCAGAAAAACCCAGCTGTTCATCCTTCCACACAATAAAGTGGTTGATAGATAACTTCCCGAATTCGGTCCTCCAGTTCTTCCAATGTCCTCGGTTTGGTGCGGTAGACTTCTTCCTTTACCCACCCCCAAAGAAAGAAGTCGCACGGTGTCAAGTCGGGGCTCCTGGCTGGCCATTGATGTGGACCACGACGACCCATCCAACGCCCAGGGAAGTGGGCATCCAGCCACTCACGGACAACAAGAGCGAAGTGCGGAGGGGCGCCATCTTGCATAAATATCAGATCGTCGATGTTCTCCCATGTGCTGACAACCGGCCAGACCTCGTTTCGCAACATAGCAAGGTACCGCTCAGCATTCATGGTGTTGCGCAGAAGGAACGGGCCCACAACCTGATCTGAGGTCATACCACACCACACGTTACACTGAACCGATTCTGCCGTTTTTCAGCGGTAACCATGGGATCCTCTCCTGCCCAGTAGTGGCAATTGTGGCGGTTGACAAAGCCTCCGACGTGGAACACCGCCTCGTCGCTCCAGAGGATGTTGCGGAAGAGATGGGGCCAGTCTTCATGCCAAGCCAGCATGATTTCCCCGAACTCCATGCGAATGTCGCAGTCCTCGTCCGAGAGAGATTGGCAGTAATGCGGCTTCCACGCACGCCAGTTCAGCTCCTTCTTCAGCACAGTTCGCACTGAGTAGCGGGAGAGTCCACTTTCCCGAGCTGCCTGGCGAGTTGACTTTCGTGGACTCCGTGCGAACATTTCCTGAACTGCCTGCACCGTCTCCTGGGCCCTGGATGTCGTTGGGCGACCACATCTTCGAACATCTGCCACAGACCCCGTGGTCATGAGCTTCGAGTGGCAGTTCTTGATTGTTTTCGGGTCCACTTGGGCACGTGGTCCGTGAATGGCCCGCCACCATCTTTGAACTCGAACGACAGATTGCCAAACTTCGTACCGTGCCGCCAACTGGGCACGCTTCTGCAGTGTTAAACGCTCAGCCATGTTACCCTTCAATCTGAAATGAAAAAAAAAAAATGAACGTTACAATTGTACCACTTTAGAGAACACACCATAACAATATAACAATACAATCACAATTTATACATAATTTATATGTAATTTAAATTAGGGAGCTACTTTCCGCCCACCCTGTATATATATATATATATATATATATACAATAAACGGAGAAATAAAAATTAAAATTAAAAAAAAAATTAAACAAAGGATTATGGGAGGAGCATACAAATTTGTAACGAAAACTATCGATTTTTAGTACAAGATCAAATGAATTGTTTCCAACCAACGTTAGAAAAAAAAAACTACCGATTTTTAGCACAAGATCAAATGAATTGTTTCCAACCAATGTAAAAAAAAAAAAATATATATATACTGGAAATCTGCCCGGGTTTTAGCAGTCTGCCCTTCTTGTTTAAGTTCGATGTATATAAAAATAAATTGAAAAAAAAAGTTATTAGAGTAGCATACAAGTTTACCAAAGATTTAGCGTTCTACCCTTCTTATCTAAATATGTTCTGAAGGAATTCAAAACAACAGGATCGAGTTGAAAAAGACCTTTGCTTATGTTGAAGTTATTTGTAAGTTGGATAATGGCAGACTCAAGAATATTTCTATTAACAATGTTGCCAGAGTGAAATAAAACTGAAGCATTATTCCAATCAATACAGTGGGATAACTCTGACAAATGGACAAAAAGGGCCCTGGACGACTGTCCTGTTCTAACGGAATATTGATGCTGTTTTATACGTGTATGCAAATCCTTTCCCGTCTGACCTATGTAAAAGGAATCACATTGTTTACAACCAATTTTATAGATAATGCCTGAATTATTGGTAGGGCTATTTTTCACTATGATATTTTTCACAATATTGTTATATGAAAATACTGGGTGATCCAGATAAATGGGACCCATAAAAAAAAGCCAAATATTCTTAATATTTAATTCCTTTCATAAAAACTATATGAAACTAATGTGCTCCATTAGTTGCCAAGCATTCCAGTGTTCTCGCTTGTAAGTTCTGCATCACTTTTGCAAGAGTGTGCGGTGGTATGGCCTGTATCTCATTTGTGATGGCGGCCTTCAATTCTTGCAAGGTCGTTGGGTTATTTCTTTCTGTAGACCCTACTCTTTAAATATCCCCAGAGATAATAATCTAAGGGAGAAAAATCCGGAGACCTTGCGGGCCATTCAACGTCTCCAAATCTTGAGATTAACTCGCCTGGAAACGTTTGAAGCAGAACTGCCATGCAGTTCCTCGTGGTATGGCAGGTAGCTCCGTCTTGTTGGAACCAGTGGTTTTCTAGACAAAGATCTCTTAATTTAGGAATAAGGAAATCGGTCAACATTTTTTCGTAGCGATCACCATTTACAGTGACCGTGTTTCCGGTGGAATCCTCGAAAAAGTACGGCCCTATGATCTGAGATGCAGTAAGACCACACCAAAGAGTTACACACTGACTATGCAACGGGACTTCGGTAATATTCAATGGATTTTCTGTTGCCCAGAAACGACAATTTTGTTTGTTTACAGTTCCATTCAAGTGAAAATGGGCTTCGTCTGACATAATCAAAGTTGCTAGAAAATTGGTGGTGTCATTTACCTTCTGTTGGATCCATTGACAGAATTGTCGTCTTCGTGCGAAATCTCCATCGTTTAGTTGTTGCACTGTTTGAATTTTATATGGAAAGAGCATTAAATTTTGTTTGAATATACGGTGTGTTGTTCCATATCCAACTCCTAACAGCTGAGAAGCACGTCTGATGCTTATGTTAGGATTATCCTGTACAATTTCATGAGTTCTGTTAATGATCTCGTCTATCCTTGCTGTGCGCACTCTTCCAGTTGGTTTTCTTTTTCCAATGCTGCCAGTTAGGGAAAAATTTCTGACACACCGACGGATTACTTTCTTAGAAGGTGATTTTGACATCTGAAAATTTGTCTTGAAAGATCTTTGAGCTGAAACTACACTTCTTCCATGCTCATAATATTGCTCAGTTATGAAACGCAGCTGTTCCACAGTCCATGCAGTCATCTTGAAGGGTTAGTTTTAACTAACACTTTTATTTTGTTTTGTATCTTATCTTGTCTTGTATTGTCAAAACCTATACAATCCTGTACAAACTTGTAACTATCCTCTTTCGAATGATGCGTATGATTTTATAAAAGGACTTATACTTTAAGAGTTACAGGGGTTTCTTTTGGGTCCCATTTCTCTGGATCACCCTTTACTACATTGGTTGGAAACAATTAATTTGATCTTGTGCTAAAAATCGATAGTTTTTCCTTACAAATTTGTATGCTCCTCCCACAATCCTTTGTTTAATTTTTTTTAATTTTTATTTTTATTTCTACGTGTATATATATATTTTTTTTTTCTGTAACCTATATATAGGCTGTAACTCTTTATGTACTTCTGTGTTCCTGAGGATGTCATTAGACGAACGCGCTTGAGCACCATTCTGTTTCCTTTCCTTCGTGGTTTTATTCTATAATATATATATATATATATTATATATATATATATATATACTGTGTGTATATATTATATATATGAGTAATGAAATGGATGCAATAAAAATGTGATTAAAAATAACGTAAGTAATTTGTTGGTAAATAACGAACAGAAATGTAATTTTAAATAAATAAATTTTATTTAGTGCTCTTTGGACGGCAACATTGCAACTGCAAATTACAATAACGATGTAATTGCAAGATAGTTTTATAAATATAAATTTTAATTTCTACACTGGTGTGTGTGTGTGTATATATATATATATATATATATGGTATTTTTTATTGCATTTCCTATATAAAGCATTTACATAATATGCTTTTTGCTAATGTAGTATAACCTCCCGTATTATTATTATTATTATTATTATTATTATTATTTAAAGGGATGTCCTTTCAGAAAATTTAGTTTCCAGTTATTTATTTATTCTTTTATATTTTATTTTACTTAAAATGATGTCTTCGTTTTTACTTTCTCCCCTTCCCCCACCACCCGATCTCTCTCTTCTCTCCTTCTCGCACAGTTTTCCCCTCCACTTGCTTCCCCATCCCCCATCCCCTCCTTCATCTCCTCCTCCCATTCCACATCGCTCCCCTCCATTCTCTTCCTCTCCCCCAATATGTGTGAAGACTTTCCGAAGAAAAATATGAGAATGCAAAGCAATTTTACTTCTGTGTTTATCCTCTCTTTGGCACTTTGGCACTCTGGCACTGATGGCACAAAGTTGAGGGAAGATCACTTTGATGATAAATTTGCAAGTTTGACTCTTAACGCAAACGCATAACGGATGTTCGTGCTAACTTTTAACGAGCTGTAAAGAGTAGTCATTTATTAAAGCGTGTTCGTTCATTAAAAAGTATGCATTTATTGAAGAGTATTTATTTAAAAATTATTTGCCATGTGGTTGAGTTAACAGGAGATTGTAGACACCAATCGACCACGGAAGTACTCCTAGGGGGACGTTAGGTAGAAGACAGGGGGTGCTGGAACTCCCGTTTCTCCTGTCGCTGTCCTCCTTAGTTGATCTTTTTCCGTATCCTATCTACCCTGTGAGCAGTTCAGCATACTCTCAAACACACACTTCTCTTCCACTTCTTCACTACACATACATGCATCTTACACACAACACATTAATTTCAAATTAAAAAAAAAAGTGGCAACGACTTCAAGAGCCTCGGAGTTTCGTGGAGAGGGGACCATAAATGACCCCACATCTGGTTCCCCCGCTGCCGATACCGGGAACGCAGACCAAGGCGGCGGGACTGGTTCTACTACTGCCCATTCAAGATGCTCTGGGCTTCTGCCTGATTTACTTCTCATAAACTTCTGCAACACGATCTCTCCTCCTCTAAACCTCACTTTCGCTTCCTCACTGAAACTCAGGTGTCCGAGACGACTGACAAAAACCCCCTTCTTGTACCCTACTCTTTTCTCTATTTTCTCCTACTTTCTCTATACTCAATTTCATTCCAAAGGTCGATGTTGAATCCTTCGAATTCTATACCCTCTGGCTTAAAGCTTACATGCCAATCTCAAAATAATACATCTTCGCTATTTAACTTTCTACTAATTTTACTAACTATCCAAAATGATTCCACTCTTCACTTCACCCGCTTCACTAAATGTCCCTCTCAACAGTCACTCCATTCTTCCGGGAGGACGGTTATGGTTCACCTGACCTCTGATCTTTCTACCATCTTTGACTTGGGTAGAGAAAACTTTGTGGCTTTCAGTGTTTCAAGAACTCAGTTCCTTCATCTGTCTACTCGTCACAATCTTCCACACGAGTATCCCCTTACCTTCAACAATACACAATTCAATCCTTCGTCTTCTCTTAAAATTCTTGGCGTTTCCTTTCCTCGTGACCTTTCATGGAAAGATCACATATACTCTCTTTCTAAAACAGATTCTAAGAGGTTAGGTGTGCTGTACCGGCTCCGCAGTTTCTTCACCCCCACTCAGTTGCTGTCCCTGTATAGGGGTCTTGTTCACTCCTATACGCAGCACCCTTCTCATTTGTGGGTTGGCTGAACCCACATAGCTCTACTTGACCGGGTAGAATCAAAGCCTTTTCGTTTCATCAATTCCTCGACTCATACTGACTGTCTTCAGTTACTCTCTTTTCGCTGTAATGTTGCCTCACTCTCTCTCTTTTCTATTTGTATTATAATGGACACTGTTCTTCTGAACTCTTATAACTGCATGCCTCTCCTTTAAGGAGAGCATGCAGTACTAGACTTTCGACACATTCTCATTCCTTTTCTGTCCAACTCTCTAACGCAAGGGTTAATCGGTATTTTCAGTCTTTCATCTACTCAACCGGTCAACTCTAGAACAATCTTCCTCATTCCATATTTTTCCGTCTGGAGCTTGATTTTGGCTCTCTTCTTTCTCTATTGCGGGGGGGGAGGGCGTTTTTGTGGGCATTTGCCCCTTCCTCCTACATAAATTTTTTTTTGGTTTGATTGTCATTGGATAATTTGGAAGTTGGAACCAACTTTTTTTGTGGTCCGTTTTAGATGATTACAGTTCTTGTGGTATTAATACTGCTCGTGAGGTTAAAATGGAAGTGAAATCGCAATTTATGTACACAGATCCCTGCTACGCACTCGCATCTGTAATCTTAGAATTACAGTGTATGTCCAATAACTGCAACAGTAAAAAATACAAAATTCAATATTGTCGGTAAATACAGACCCGTAATGAACCTTTACTCGGATCTATTAAAGTTTAATGCGATTAATAAATACTATGGATATAGCTTTTGCCCGAACATTACTCGGTCCACGCTGGAAGACCTAACCATTAACATGAAGACCTAACACTCATTGGCCACGTAAATGACCGCATTCGGCGACGCTCATGCTTACTGATGACATTTTGCTCTTGGCAGACCCATTTCATTCGTTTCTTAGTTTAAATGAGAATATATAATTAGTTCACATGAAAATTAGAGACATGAACATGTGTGATAATGTAATCTGTTAAAAAAAAAAAGAGAATACTAAAGATAATAGATTTTCCCTCACATGATTATGAATCGGGGGGAAGAATGGTATCATTCGAAATGTCAGTAAAATTTTCAACACTACTAAACTTTTTTTATGTAGGAAAGAGGGAGCAAGGGCGAGCGCCCGTAAAAATACCCCTCATATAAGGAGAGAGCCAAAATCAACGTCTCTGAGACCCACAATGCCATTTTATTTCTATTTTTTTTAAATAGATTTTGTAAAGATTGTGTAGTGTGTAAAATGCATGTATGAGTGGTGAAGAATAGAAGAAGTGTTTTTGAGACTGTTCACAGGGTAGATGAGACACGGAAAAAGATCAGCTAAAGAGGACAGTGACAGTGCATAACATTCCTCCAGGAGTACTTCTATTGGTGTCTACAATTTCCTCCTCCTACTATTCCATGAGGTTTGTCTGGTCACTACCATAAATAAAATTCCTCCTCTCCCCTACACCACCAAAAACATGAGCAGTCAATGAAGCTTTCTCAACACGAACTATCTGATAAGAATATTCAGAGTATAAAAATAAAGGCCGAGAAGAATGTAGAAATACACAAGAATAAACAAATATAAATGAACAAAGCTCACAGAATATTTAAAATGCGTCAGTGTCCGAAGCTCAGTAGATAACACCGTTTCCCTATAAGCGAAGTGAAGGCATTAAGATCAGGGTTCGAACCCCGATGATGCTGGAGGTAGAACGATGAGTCCCATTAGTTGACATGAGCGCCGTGCCACTTTCTCGCATTCCTAGTTGGTTATTATTATAGAGTATTTAAAATAACCTAAATTTTGGAAAATAAAACCTAAGACGACAGTATTAAATTTGAAGAAAACGCACATTTTACAAAAAATTGGAAACTCATGAGTTAAACTCATCACAAAGAAACCACAGAAAATTTCCTCACTTTTTTCACACAAATTTATTTGTAGAAACAGCAACATGTATTGATCCATTGATCCCTCAAGTAAGATATAGTTATTAAGTTTAATTGTTTCCCAGCAAACTTTGAAAACACGACCGAAAAGATTCCAGTCACACACACACACACACACACACACACAGGTGTGGGTGTGTGTGAGTGAGGTACCGAATTTTTAAAAATCCATATATCTAAAAAAACTAATTAACTAAACCTAATTTAACCAAACCTAATTTTAGTGTCATCGAACCAAGAATGGCATGATAAATGTTTCGGACGCAATTGAGGGTTCAAAGGTTGTTGTTTTATTAAGTCATTAACTAGTAAGGCACTCGCTAATCTAGCATAGCTTAACCTAACCAAAAGTTAACTAACTTAACATAGCCTAACATAACCTAATCAGGACTAACATATCTTTTTTTCAGAGAATAAAAATATTTCTTTTTTTTTTCATAGAATTCTTTTTAATATTCCGAGGTACCAAAAGTGTTACCTTACAAAAAAACACCCTGCGACTTCTATGAATTACCACATCCTCGACCTCATTTATGCCTAGTTGTTTACCGGATCTAACTTAACCTAATCTAACCTATGCTAGCCTCCCCTAACTTAATCTAACCTTGAAAAATTGCCCATAGAATATCAAATATACGAGATATCGTCAGTTTGGTTTCAAATGCAAATGGTTGAAACATTTCAAATTCACTGTAGCCGTTCGTAGATTAAAATAGAGAAGAAAATATGATTTGTACAGATTTTAACAAGGGCTCTTGAGGATTTAGATTATATTGTAATAGGATGGCCATAAATTGGTGCGCAGGTTGCAGATGAAAATGCAGAGTTATTTATCTGTATTACGTTACAGTATTTGTGTTTTCGAGCTCTCCTGTAAAGAAGGATTTGGATCACTTTAACATATTGCTTCCCAAAACATTCGGGAAGCAATATGTTGAAGTGATCCCTCCTGGGAAGCAATATGTTAAAGTGATCCCTCCTGGGAAGCAATATGTTAAAGTGATTAACACTGGGAAGCAATATGTTAAAAAGAGAAAGGTTGGTTGGTTAGAAAGAGGTTGGTAATCTAGGAGATAACCTGCCGACCGTAAACAAAGCTATACATGCCCTAACTGGACATTCTTTATATACAGGGTGTCCCAGAATTAACTATCTATTTCAATGAAATCGGACAAATTTTTTAAAAACACACTTTTATTTATGTTTATCATGTTTAATATGTGTTAAAAATGTATAAATTTCTAAATTTTTTTCATAATTTTATTTTCATAATTTTTTCATTATCTGGTCCAATGAAAGACCGTCTGAAGTCATAGAATGGCAAAGAGACTCTCCAAAAGTTAACGTGTGGCTTGGAATGACCAAATCCAAAATTTATGTGCTCCATCTTGTTGAAACACAACATTATCAAGAATGCCATCATCAAGAAGCTGTGGTTCGAGAAACTGCTGAAGCATATCAAGGTAGACGGTACCTGTTACAGTTGCTTCCGCAAAGAAGAATGGGCCATAAATTTGGATTTGGTCATTCCAAGCCACACGTTAACTTTTGGAGAGTCTCTTTGCCATTCTATGACTTCAGACGGTCTTTCATTGGACCAGATAATGAAAAAATTCTGAAAATAAAATTATGAAAAAAATTTAGAAATTTATACATTTTTAACACATATTAAACATGATAAACATAAATAAAAGTGTTTTTAAAAAATTTGTCCGATTTCATTGAAATAGATAGTTAATTCTGGGACACCCTGTATTTAATGTAGGTTAACTGAATGCCAGGTTAGGTCAACTGTACGCCCTTGATGATTGGTTAGGTTAAGTCGTGATATTTTCGTTAGTTAACGAAAATATTACAACTTAACCTAACCAATCGTCAAGGGCGTACAGTTGACCTAACCGGGCATTCAGTTGACCTAACCGGGCATTCAGTTGACCTACATTAAATATATAAAGAAAATGAAAGGATGCAAAAAGGAGCTACTCAACTCGTACTTATGGCAAATGATGTGGCATGACCGATTCTTCGGAATTCCATTTTTTACTTTGTGTGACCATATAGCGCAACAATTCTAATAAATTTACTTTCAATCTAATATTTTAACGTGTTATGATTTACTTTTTATGCCTTTACTTTATTAAAGCGAACATTTTTTATCGTACTCCTTATCCTAAATATTGGGAAGCAATTTGTTAAAGTGATTAACACTGGGAAGCAATATGTTAAAGAGAGGTTCCTGGGAAGCAATATGTTAAAGTGATCCAAGGATTTTATTGAGCGCTGGTGAGAATTGTTTTAAGTTCAATATTTTGTTTCTTCAGGAGGAAACGAAGTTGGGGGGAGCAACTCTTTACAGCCAGAACCATTGCATTGCCAGTGCCAGTGCCACTGCAGTGGTGTAGTCGTAATTTCTTCAGTGGGGTAACGCAACAACAATTTTCCTTATATAGCGTTTCTATAAAATTCTACAGCGTTTTTATATTTTATGTACATTCCCAAAAACACGTTGAAATTGAAGGGGTTAGGAAAGAAATATAGTTAGAAAGAGTATGTATTACAAACATGTTCAGTAGAAACAGCAAAAAATATAAAAAATATAAAGTAAAATAAAACCAGTGGGGTAACGCCGTTACCTTGATTTACCCCTGGATTGCACCACTGAGTGCCAGTGTCATCTCAGGATCTATACATTAAATGGTTCCGACGTTTAATGCAAACTGTTTGTACATACTACATAAAAATAATTATTAGGGAATCGTCAAGATCACTGTGCCGACTTGTATATATATATATATATATATATATATTATATATATTATATATATATATATATATTATTTTTTTTTTTTAAGTTCGGGAAGAACCGATTCGCCTCTATTTAAAAGGGCATATCTCAGCGGAAAAACAAAGAAAAAGTGAGAGGAAAGACAGAGGAAAAAGAAAGGGTGGAGGGGACAGTCGAAGTGGAAAAAGACCAAGGATGACAAGGACTGCAGGGTCGAGCCCCATCATCCTTGGGTGCTAGGGCCGGGAGGGCGCACGTGAAACCTCCAGGAACAAGCACGTACAAACGAGCACAAAGAGCACTCAAGAGCACGAGCTTAGAATCCCCTTGCGGGGATATATATATATAATATATATATATATATACACACACATATATATATATATATATATATATATATATACACACACACATATATATATATATATTATATATATATATATATATAAATTATATATGGAGTAGAGGGGTGGGGGTAATCGGGGTAACCGCGATTAAACTACAGAAAAGAACGCAGCCGTGAAAATTTTGATTATTTGCTCAATAAAACTATAGAAAAGAACACAGTCATGAAAATCTTGAGCTTCACATATAATTATTTTTTAGGACACAGTCATGAAAATCTTGAGCTTCACATATAATTATTTTTTAGGACACAGTCATGAAAATCTTGAGCTTCACATATAATTATTTTTTAGGACGACTTCAAACCGTTTGACCTAGAGCTACCAAATGTGGCACGGATAAGATAAATCATCTAGTTTTGCGTAAAGGTTTTTAGCCTGATTTAAACTATCTTCATCCCACGAGATTTCATCATTCAAAATGCTTTCTAAAGCCTCTTTCAATGCTCCACACTGACGTAACATAGTTAATACTGTTCTTGACCGATAGCACCAGCGTGTTTCACTTAAACTTGGAATGGTAACTTTAAAATCATTGAATACATTCTTTCTCTTTGAGCTTGAGGAAGTAAATTTATTAAATACCTTCACGTGAGAGAAAAAAAGTTTAACACCTGGTAAATGATTCGCTACTTTAATAATAACTAAATTCAGTGCGTGCGCATAACAGTGAATGAAATGAGCATATTTGTAACCGCACTGTCTTAGTTTCTCTTGCACTCCGTTTAATTCACCAGCCATCACTGCAGCTCCATCATATGTTTGACTAATTTATTTTCTACATTACTAAATGACTGTAAGCACTTTGACATTGTTTGCACTAAACCACTACCTTTTCTGTCTGTACTTACATTGAAAAACCATAAAAACGCTCTTTGATATCGTAATTATGAACGTATCTAATAATGATTGATAAATGACACTGAACACTGACACTGTAGTTTCGTCAGCTTGAATCGAAATAAACGGAATCTTTTCGATTTCTTCGTGAATAATGTTACCAATAACTTTATCAATCGAAGTTATAAGTTCATTTTGTGTGGTACTCGACAACCCAGAAAACCCTGAAGATCCTTCCTTTGCAACTAATCTACTTGCAAAAACACTGTCTAGCTCTGCAAAATAATGTAAAAGCTCTCTATAATTGTCCTTATTATTACTGTCACTGCTTTCGTCGTGTCCACGAAGTGCTAATTCCTGCTTACTTAACTATAAAACAGCATTCACTAAATGCTTCAGATACTGTCTATTTTCATCAACTTTCTGATTGTGATTTTCTCTTTCTATCTCATATGTTCTGCTAATTGCACTTTCAATATTGGGTTTTTTCAAAACACTTCCAAGCTTTAAAATTGCTAAGGTGAGATGAAGATTTTGCGTGGACAGCACTGTCACCCAAAATGTTTTTCATACTACTATAGCCTTGATCAGTTCAAGATTGTCTTTCTCTTGGTTTAAACAACAAGCACGGCCAACAATAAAGTTTTTGATTGTCAATACTTCCACATAACCAGTCAATTTGAGAATACCAACTCGTCTGAAAAGATCTATTGCCCACTTTACACGCCAGAACTGGTAAAGGCCGATCTTTTTGAATTATGTTTTTTCTTCGATGCTTCTTCTACTAAATGGCCTCGATTTTAAATCCCTTATAATATCGCCTTCCATGATTAAATTTACAAATTAGGCTACCCAAAATAAATACTTTGATATTATATTTCATGACAAAATTCATAAGCTAGGATACACAACACACGAATAAAGGCCAACTCACAGTGAGAGCTAAGCCATTTCTAAGCCAAGGTCGCACCACCTCGCATGCAACGCGGTGACGTCACCACGTGATGTCATACCAAAAGCAATTAGGCTATTAATTAGTTCTTTCACCAAATTTTTCCTTGACGTAAGTTAATTTTTAAATGGTAACTAACTTTGATAATTATTTTCGGATCTTTTCCGTTTCATGTACTATTTCCGATTTTGTTGAAAATAAGATATTTAATGTAGAGTTTTACGCTGATTTAAAATTTTTTTTTTTTTTGAGAAATGAGCGGTTCAAAAGTTAGGTTAGGTTAGGTTAACTGAATGCCCGGTTAGGTCAACTGAATGCCCGGTTAGGTAAACTGAATGCCCGGTTAGGTCAACTGAATGCCCGGTTAGGTTAATTGAATACCCGGTTAGGTCAACTGTATGCCCTTGACGATTGGTTAGGTTAAGTTGTGATATTTTCTTAAAACTAACGAAACTATCACGACTTAACCTAACCATTCATCAAGGGCGTACAGTTGACCTAACCGGGCATTCAGTTGACCTAACCGGGCATTCAGTTGACCTAACCGGGTATTTAGTTGACCTAACCGGGCATTCAATTAACTTAACCGGACAGAAAAATAACGGTCGAAATCTATTCACAGAAATACTTAGTGACATAAGTCAATATTACTAAAGAATACAATAACTCTTGTATGAATTTTCAGTTGTATTGTTATAGTTTTTGACCTAATACAAAATTACAATAACAAACGTAACTTTTGAACCGCTCATTTCTCCATAAAAGGACTTACATTTTCTAAATTAGCGTAAAAATCTACATTAAATCTTATTTTCAACAAAATCGATAACAGTACGTGAAACGGAAAAGATCCATATTTTCCACCCAACCTACCTTTATGAAGTATACATATAATATGCATATTATTGAAAACAAGATTAAGTTTAAAAAAAAAGAGATTTGGCAATTCAGCGCAGCATTTTGGACTCCTCTGTTTCGACGCAGATGTGACAGATTTTATATAAAATGAACACTTTCCACATGTTGTGTATTAAATTTCCTAAAATTTACTGTACTATGCAAAAGTAGAATATATCGAAATACCCAACTGCCAGTATGATAGGCAAATATTGCTTTTAACTACTTATAATTCAAGATAATAACATATATTTGGCACAGCAGCAAGTCGTCAGACAGATACGAATTTGCTGACTTCGAACATTAAAAACTTGGCTATTCGGTGGATACAAAGTAATAAATCAATTAAAATACTAATTAACTTTACGTATAGTGAATATCCAAATGACTTTATAACATTATGAATAAATCATAAGATTTACATCATAACACGTTTCAAAGAGAGACGTCAGGCTTAATATTGCTTGCCTGACAAGACGTAGAATTGCGCATTTTTATGCGAGTTGTAACTTGTAAGGCTTTGTTATTTGAGAAGATGCATAATAATACAGTAATAATTAACTTTATGTACAGTCATAGTGTATATGCAAATAGCTATATAACCTTATTTATAAATCCTAACATGGTCATTATAACATGTTTTATAAAGATATCTGACTCAAAAGTTTTAGCACATATCTTCCCTCGTCTCTCTCCTCACCCTCACTGGGGAAATGGGGTTTAGATGATAGATGGATGGATGGAAATTTTTAGCCTCACGACTTGACAAGAGATGGGATTGTGTATTGTTAGTTTTTTATGTTATTTTCTTTAAGTCCCTAGCAGGAGAAATAACAGGTCAGGCTCAACCTGACCTGCCTGACCCCCCCCCCCGGTCGCCACTGATATATATATATATATATATATATATATATATATATATATATATATTTCCTTGAAGTTAGGAATTTTGGTTACCTCAGTTTAACTGAGTGCAATAATATTAAGGAAACGGGTTTCGTTTTACGCCTTTTCGTGTTCTGAGGATATTTAATATATCTGGTTGGATGGTCTAGTCACGCAGGGGTTCTTAACCTTTTTAGGCTGCGATCCAAATTCTGGTCTCAGAGCTAGCTCGGCGACCAATGCCTTCAAACAGTTCACTCGTAAGAGATAATAAAATAAATAATAAGGGTAAAATGATTACGGGCTAACATATATAAATGATAAATGACAATTTCATAACCCAAGTTTGGGTCGCGACCCAAAGGTTAAGAACCCCTGGCTCTAGTGGCTTACATCAAGGACTCAAGGATATATATATATATATATATATATATATATATATATATATATATATATATATATATATATATATTAGGGGTATTCAATAAGTTCTTATTATTTTCTCTGTTCTTTCGGGTCTCTCTGTGTTGTCGTAAATCGCGTCAAGTTACGTGAGCTTTTGTAAGTACATGGGGTAAAGGGGTTTACATAAGTTGGGGGAACTATGATAAATGGAGATTCTGTTTTTATAAACAATCATTTGGAAAATCAAAGCATATAATAACTAAAGGTTTAATCAATACAAAACAATACTAACCTTTATAAAAAAAAAAAATTGTTATTAAGCGCATCAATTTTTACACAATTTAACAAATGTCAATAAATTGACGATATTTGATACTAAAGAATTATTATGAAAATTAACGCTAACATTTAAGTGGAACCACATTTTAAATTTATTAAATAAAAAATTTTAAAATTAAATTAAATCATTTAAATTAAATTAAATTTACATCAAATCAGAATATATTAAAAATAGTAAATTAAAAATAACATTTTTTAAATAAGAGAGAAAAGAATAAGTGAAGAAATAATAAGTGATGGAGTTGTTTAACTTCCTTCGCAACATCTAAGGTCATATGATGGAGGGTACCTACAGCTTTACGTGGGATCCAAACCACGAGTTGCTACATAGTCTGGATGTGGAGGACGGTCTTCCATCCAACTACTATCCGATCCAATGTCGCTTAACTGCGTTGATCAACGGAAAGCGGTGTTACGACACTGGCTACGACGTAGCCTAATAAGTGAAGGAAATAAATATACAGAAAAATATGTAAATAAACGTCAGTTCACTTTACGTTGAAATTATATATATATATATATATATATATATATATATATATATATATATATATATAGTTAGAGTTCATATTTTGCATGATTTCCTTCTTTCTGATCATAGACCATTAGAAATATTAATTAACGTTACCAATTTATGCGCAACACGACTTAACAAGAACTCAATAGGTAAGAATAATCGCGTCGATTGGTCCAATGTTAATATGCAGCAGAGAATAGAATACAAAGACAGAACATGTCACCTCTTTAATAATTTAGAAATTTTGCACCTTGCTTGTAATAATCCTTGCTCAAATGATTCTCACTGTAAACTCATAGATAGGTATTATAGTAAGATAATATCCCTGTTTAGAGAAGCAGGAAGCCCCCTGATTAAATCTTACAACTATCATACTAAGGTTATTCCTGGATGGAATGATTTTATTGCCCCCCTGAAGAGGGAATCGAAAGACGCCTATGATTTGTGGTGCTTTCATGGTAGACCTAGATTAGGACCAGTATACATAAATATATGTAGAAGTCGGGGTCAGTATAAGGCGGCCATAAGGCGATGTAAACAGGAAGAAGAGTCTATTCGAGCATCAAAAGCCTGTGAAGCTAGCATAAATAACGATAATAACAAATTTTGGAAATTTGTTAAGAATCAAACGGGTGTCAAAAATGTCCTCCCTCCGACAATCGATGGGGTGTCGGGGGAGGATGAAATTGCAAAGCTGTGGTAAAACCACTACTCTAACATTCTTAATAGTGTGAGTAGGGATAATCTTAAGATAGATTTTCTGAAGTAAAGAGGTTAATTAAAAGAGTTAAAGACTGGTTCTGCGTCAGGGGTAGATGACTTATCGAATGAGCACTTAAAATATGCAAATGACGTAGTATGTCTGCATATATCATTGCTCCTATCAGCCATGCTTGCTCATAGCTATATCCCTTCAGGTTCATGAGGGTATATATCTTGCCCCTGGTCAAAAATAAGTACGGAGACATTCTGTCCAGCAATAATTACAGGCCTATTGCTGTCGCTTCCTGCTTCTCGAAACTACTAGAAAAACTTTTGTTACTCCGATTAAATGATTTCCTATGGACATCTAATCAGTTTGGCTTTAAAAGGTCCCACTCAACTGACCTGTATATCTATGTACTTAAAGAAACAATATCTAAATACATTGACAGTAATTCAACCATTTATAGCTGTTTCCTTGATATAAGTAAGGCATATGATAGGGTGAACCACAATATTTTATTTGCAAAACTAGAAGACAGGAAGGTTCCCATGTACATCTTAAATTTATTGAAATTTTGGTATTCCCACCAATCTTTCACTGTTAGGTGGGGCAATGTACTATCCGAGTGTTTTGGCTCCTCTTGCAGGGTGAGACAAGGATCCTTGCTCTCCCCTATGCTGTTTAATGTGTATATTGACGGATTAATTGCTTCACTTAATGAGGCAACAGTAAGATGTTGTATAGATAACACAAGGATAAATAACTTAGTTTATGCCGATGATATGGTGTTAATAAGTCCCTCTGTTAAAGGTCTGGATCGGCTTCTAAATGTCTGCGAAGTGCATTCGCAGAAACATGATGTTCTTTTTAATGTTACAAAAACTAAGGTTATGCAATTTCATCCTAAAAGCTGTAATCAGCCAGCTGATATAAGGTTTAAAATGAATGGTGAAGTAATTGAGGAAGTACAAGAGTTTAAGTATTTGGGTCAAACTATTACCAGCTCCTTGAGTGATGACTCGGATATAAGAAAACAATCTCGAAGCCTGTGTGCTAAAGCGAATATGACCATAAGGAACTTTCGTTTCTGCACAAGTGAAGCTAAAGACACACTCTTTCGTACTTTCTGCAGTAATATATACGGTCAGCAACTCTGGGTGAATTATAAAAAATGGTTCTGGCAGAACCCTAAATTTGCTGTACAACAGGTCTTTTAGACTCTTACATAAATTACCCCCGAGATGCTCAGCTTCGCAAATGTTTGCTACCCGCAATGTCCCGAGCTTCCCGGAGGTAACAAGACGTGCTCAACACAGTCTAATGCAAAGAATTAAAAAATCAACCAACCCGATCATCCAAGCTATCCATGAGTCCTGCCATTTATCCTCTAAGCTATGGACTTCTTGGTACGAAAACGTCTGTCTGTAGCTCCACTTAACTTCGACAGTGCAGTATCAATTCTAATCAATTGTATATATTTCTATCCTTAGTATATGAACTGTCATTGTATTAATAATATTTGTCATATGGACTATAGTCTGCCAATAAACCTTTTCATTTTCATTTTCATTTCATTTTCATATATATATATATATATACAGGGTGAGTCAAAAGTAGCGCCCGATTTCTGTTTTTTCGGCTGCAATTGTGCATCGATCACGAGGGAGGGCACTTTGAAAATTGCAAGTAAAACAGCTTGGTACAGTTCCGTAATAATTTTCCCCCGAATAAATGGTTAGATAAACATGTCATTTATTTATTTCTACCTTCTTGTACACTGTAATACAAATGGCAAACAAACAATCAACTGACAGAAATCGGGCGCTACTTTTGACTCACCCTGTACTATATAAGCAAACAACCACATGGAAAAAGGAAAAAAGAAACACGAAATCCGAGCGCTTTCGTGATATATTCACATCTTCAGGGAAAAGAAAGCGAAAGCGCTCACGAAAGCGCTCGGATTTCGTGTTTCTTTTTTCCTTTTTCCCTATGGTTGTTTGCTTATTAATAAGATCACGTGTTATTCTGTGATTTTTCTGCAGATATATATATATATATATATATATATATATATATATATATATATATATATAATATATATAGTACAGAAGAATTCTATATACAACAAAATACATAACACATGTTTAATATATATATATATTAGTGGAGGTCCGGATGTCAGTTTTTCAACATCTGCGGATGCGAATGCGGATCTTTAATTTCAATATCCGCGGATGCGGATATTTAGTTAATCTAACAATATAATATAGAATTATTAATATATGACATAATTTTTCAAATTTCGCGTTATTACTATTATGGCAGGCAATGCATAAGAATTAAAATTAATATTAATGTTTTCATTATGATAAAAATAATAACTTTCTCAAGAGTTTCAGCCACAGAAAATTCAATGAAACAAGTTTCATTCAATTTTCTGTGTTACCAGGTATTTATATTTTGAGGTTTATATATTTGTTTGTTCATTAATAATTAATACTTTACATGAAATGTGCATGACTGGGCCTTATAAGCTACTTTATAAGCTAATTTAATTGTAAATTGCATAATTTATTAGAGGTAATATCCGCATAACTTCCGCAGTCAGAAGTACGGATGCGGATATCCGGTCCACCACTAATATATATATATACGCATCGAAATAAAAAAGGACAGTTAGTACAGAAGAATTCTATACTCAACAAAATACACAACAACTGTTAAATATATATCAGCATCAAAAATGGAAATACACGCTTTGAGGTCAGTTTCTACCACGCTCAAATAAAATAAACTCGTACGTAATCGAATCCACATTTACATCCTCATTGCTCTGTACTACACAATAAATGCGATTAATTCACCACTCGAAGTATGCGGGTATCTATATTCAATATAAAGGGCTTTCAAATCATTTAACACTATATTTGTACCCACTTTACAATTGCAAGTCAAACTATCACGCTCTTTAAACGCGGATAAGATAGTCAAAAGCACGCACAAAGATGACATCTTTTGCTACATCATCACCATTAAATTCAAGTTTATAAAAACTCCTTTCCAAACGGGTGTTTATTCTTTCAGGGATGACCTTTTCAACTAAATTTTTCTTCACAACTCACATCGACAGTGAGAGTAAAGATTTTGAGACGTACTACAACAGTTTTAATGAAGATAATCCGTACAGTGTAGCGGATGAGTGTGAGCGTTATTGTGTGAATGACGCGCGCGTACTTAGAGTATGTTTCCAAGCCTTTAGAAGGATGTACATAGACCGGTTCAACTGCGACCCGCTACAAGCAGCAACCACAATCGCTTCATTGTGTTTTACTGTGTTCAAGAACAACTTCATACCTAAAGACACACTAGCCGTCATTTACCGAAACAACCCACGCAGTTATGGGCATATAGCTATTTACTGGCTCATACACCTACAGCAACAGACCGGCGTATCCATAAAACATGCTCGCAACACGGGGTAAGTGGCCATTAAGATCAATGGTCGTGTTTTTTGGGTGGATAGCCTAAGCGATGACCCCGCCACTGGTGAGAAGACTGTGTACTCCTTTAACCAGTGGCGGCTCGTCGGTAGGCACTGCGGAACTGCAGTACCCCTAAATTTTTTATTTACAATTTAAATAATCAAGAACAATATAAGGATGAGCTCACTGAATAACTTTTTCAATAACTTTTGAAACCTTTATTCATTGCTCAATGCTCATCCTTTTATTTCAGTAATTATTTCAACCCATTCTTAGAGACAGCACCCCTAGAATTTTTAGTCACGAGCCGCCACTGCCTTTAACGGATGCTGGTGGCATGGAGGCCCAAGATCTGAGTGTGGAATCGTGGGAGATATCGATGGTAGATCTTCTGTCGACAGTCTCGAATGGATACGTACCCGTGATCAACTTATAAGTTCCCAGTTCACTCACAAGGTTTTGTGGGGACACGACTATGATGTACGGATGGAGACAGATGGACAGTACCGCGAAGAAATAAACACCATCAAGCGTTCAATAGTGCTGGACCTTCTTAAATGCGGCGATAGTTTGTTCGGTGGACGCACAAACCCCTTCAAACTATACTTTCCACCACGGGTGGCGTGAAATTCCATTACTACGACTTCTGTTCTTTATACCCCTACGTGATGAAGAACAATCTGTACCTCGTAGGCGCACCTGAAAAATTGGTGGCTCCCGCTCTGCCTACCATCGAAGAGTTCTCAGCTAATCAACCAGAGGAAGATCAGGGGCATATATACAAGTCCTGAACTGTCCCTATCCATCCATCACGGTTACAGTATTAAAGATATATGAGGTGTGGACTGTGGAGGTTTCAGAAGCACCCCAACCTTTTCACGCCATATATGAACACTTTTTTGAAGGATAAGGTAGAAGCATCAGGATACCCGCGAGGAATTGAGACCAAAAATGAAAAATCAGCGTATATTCAACGCTACCGTGATCGTGAAGGGATACAACTTGAACGGGACCAAATTGCGAAGAACTCTGGCAAGCGCTTTAGTGCAAAGTTGTGCCTAAATAGTCTTTGGGGGAAATTTTCCCAGAATACAGACAAGGGGAACGTCCATCTAGCCCAAAGTTATAACGAGGTGTGGGATTACGCCAACACTCCTGATAAAAATGTTATGGAGATTGTGAATGTGGATAATACGTACATAATAAAGTACAACAGAACCGAATTGGGTACAGATACATCGCGTGTCACAAACATACTTGTAGCTAGTTTCACAACAGCATAACATACGCCCGCATCAAACTTTGGAATCTACTGCATTCTCTTGGACGGAGGGTTCTGTACGCAGACATAGATAGTGTGATATTCACGGAGAGAGAAGGTGAATATATGCCTCCTATTGGGGAATTCCTCGGAGAGTTGACTGATGAGATCAAGGATGAGTATGGAGATAGCGCCTACGCTGATTGTTTTATCTCAACAGGCCCAAAAACTTACGGGGCACGGATGAGGGTGGGGTAGGAAATGAAATATATAGTGAAGGCTAAAGGCATCACTCTTAACCAGGCGAACCGGCGGATCGTCAACTTTGATGCGCTGAAAGAGCTAGTGAGTTTAGAAGATGAGGGTGACCACTGACCAACCACCCCAACTGACTGTAAGAACTCATACCTTTCGGACCCAGAAGCTGAGGGGCGTGTATTTTGTTGTAGATAGAATTTTTCTGTACCAACTGTATTATTTTTTTATACGTATATATACATATGCTAAAGAACCAATTATTCTTGTTTTTACGTCAAATGTAGTTCTCCTCTACTGGCTGTATTGTTTTTGATGTAAATATATATATAAATCATGTATGTATTTAGTGATACGCCGGAGCTCCGGCTACGGCTCCGGCCGAGCAGGAGTTCCGGCCATTTTAGAAAACCTATCCGAATATTTCAGTTCTCAGATGACTGTAGTAACAATTTATTTTATGAGTGATCAGTGATTGCATTAATATTTCAGTTCTCAGTGACTGTAATAATAATTTATTTTATGAGTGATCAGTGATTGTATTAATATTTCAGTTGTCAGTGACTGTAATAATAATTTATTTTATGAGTGATCAGTGATTGTATTAATAACACAGCTCAACAAAAAAAAATTTTTGTTTCGTTGCCAAGGAAATTCGTACGAATTTAGGGTATTTTGGGGTTGCTGAATTCCAAAATGAAAGTAGTTTTTCCGATTTGGCTCTAGTTCTTGAGATAATGAATACCCTCAATTAATAGGAAACGTAACCATAACGCGTGCATATGGGAAACTACCGGAACATTCTAGATGGTGAGACCGAATAAAATGCCATTATGTATTTCATGTGTTTACTTTTGCATGATTTGAGACAATTTCAATGCGATTTGTAAGTAGGCTCCGCCTGAACATTAAATCTTTTGCATTTTTACGTGTTTCAATGGGGTACCAATTATCTCATAAATTAGAGCCAATCTAGCAAAACCGATGTCATATTCGGAATCAGCACCACAAAGTTACCCCAAAATCACTCTAATATGATTGGCAATAAAATGAGTGTTGACCAGTGTAATTGAGTTGATATAGGCTACTTTACTCAGCATTCAGCAAGACATCATAAGTTTCATAACCTGAGGATATTCTGTTCAATGGGAATTTTTAGAGAAATTAGCACACACAAAGCATAGAAAGTCGACTTTTATAAAGTTTACGTCATTAAAGACTTAATAATTTAAAACAGCAGGACTATAATATATAAACCCTAAATAGATGAGACGATGGACCACACACACACACACACACACACACACACACACACACACACACACACACATATAAATACTGAAATAAATCAATTGGCCGGAACCTCCGGCGGGCTGGAGGAAAAAACACTAAGCCGGAGGTTCCGGCCAAAATCTGCCTCGGGTGCATCACTATATAATGTATTATTCCTGTTTTGCACCTAATATATATACATATTTTTTATTTCGATATATATTAAATAGACAGAACGCTACAGTTGTGTTTTATTTACACCTTTTAAACAAACATTAATGGAGATGAATGGCATATATATATATATATATATATATATATATATATATATAAACGATATAGTGTGTATATGTGTCTAATGCGACTGGCTGTATTCTCTACCTGTTTCGCTAAAGTCAACCAAACAAGACACATTTTACTTTAAGAATATTTTGTGAGTGGTGGTGGCGGTCCAGTTGGCCAGTATATAGGGCCCTAATTTTTGGTGGGCGTGAGCAGCCAGGTTAGGTTACCCCTTGGAGTTGACACACATTCAACTCATATATATATATGTAAAAGAAGCTTTGCTATACATGCATACACACCCATATACATATATTTTGTAGGCCTGAGCAGCCAGATTAGGTTACCCCTTGGAGATCACAAATATATATAGTATATATATATATATATATATATATATATATATATATATAAATATACACACATACCTTTCCTTTCAACCTTTCAAATGTTCCGTGCGATGATTCCTCAGTTCACGAAGGTCAAGCTTGTCGCCCCTCCTCTCGAGTTGGCCTCGTGAAGTAGTGAGTTCGTTTCTTGTACTCTCCACCTCACATAGCCAGGTATGCCAGGCTCATCAGGGATTGTTCTGAGCCAGGCGTCTAATCTTCTTTTCAAGATGTCCACCGCAACACCACTCGTGTTTCTTAGGTCTTTGGACAGCTGATTAAACAGTCTTGGTCCTCTCACAGCAAAACTGTTTTCTTTCAGGGTTAAGGATGTTCCCTGTCTAGGCTTTAATATGGAAAGACGACACAGTCTTCCTTTTTTACTTTCCACCGTTGTTTGGGGAGTTACAGGGTTTAGAGTAAGATTACACTGGTCTACAGCCAAAATGCTTCGGAAATAAAAGTAGTCAATCTTTACTAATTTTGGGTCACTGAATACGAAAATGATGCCTAAAATTGCCAATTGGCTCTATTTATAAAGATATCAGGCAACCCTGCATCCTACTAACTGAACTGCATCTGTCGCGTAATATGTAGACGCCTGTGACACATCGACGCGTTGACTCTACTGCGCATGCGCGTAGTTATATTGTTTTTATTTTAATAAATTAATGTAAATATATAAAGGGTGTCAGGAAATGATTGCCCCCCCTGTACAGAAGGAACTGAAAGGAATAGAAAAAAACAGACAAAACCACGCGAAAGAGCGTTTAATTTTGAATAAAAAAACACTTGTTTTAATATCGGTGTTGCCCCCATTTGCAGCTCTGACGGCCATTAATCGACGGGGGTATGATCCCAGAAGTGTCTCAAAGAGATCGGTATCATGACTCATTTCTTCAAGGACTTCGTTGATCTTTGCAGTCATAATTTTTGTTGAATACCGATTCTGAATGGGTTGTTCTAGCATTAAGGACTCCACCCGATCCTTCATGATGGATCCGACATGTTCACAGACATTAAGATCGGGAGAATTGCCAGGCCATTCATTATTTCCGAAAAAATCAATGTTATTGTCCTTAAGCAGTTGTTGAGTCGCAAGTGCTTTCATACAGGGGGCTTTGTCGTGAAGAAAGGTTGCCTGTTCAACATCCAAAACACACTCTTCCGTGGCTTAGCTATTTCATGCCAAGCACTCAAGCCTTGGCGAACTAGAAATTGATGCACAAGTTGCCGATTGACTATCTTACCACGACGGATAAGTATCTCTTTCACTACCTCAGAGCAGCTCTTCTTTCGGCGCCGTGATACAGCAAGCACAATGTCTTTCGATTCTTGAGATAATTTCTCCGGTCTTCCTCCTCGAAATTCTGTTTCACAATCTTCAGGATTCTTATTCCAATTCCTTTTGACAAAGTCTTCTGATCTTTTTAATCTCTCAGCCACCCAGTGTCGAGTTATGAAAGTTGCACCAGCTTCCTTTGCTTCACGAAATGTGACAGCTCGAATGCGGTCAAGAACTCGCTTTTTCTCTGAATCGTTCAAAATAGATTATGCCATGGTTTCTGTGGGGAAAAAAATGGTAAGAATTAAAATCACAGGAATAGAATATAATGGTTTTTATTCAGATTTTAACGCTCTTTCAAGTGGTCTCGCCGGTTTTTATCTATCTCTTCTAGTTTTTGCTCTACAGGGGGGCAATCATTTCCTGACACCCCGTACATATATACAATAAAATGTAATTTTAAATTTATCTATTACATTATGTATTTGTAAATTATTTATTAAAAAATAGATTGGATCATTTTAACATATTGCTTCCCATAATGTTTTTTATATTAATATAAATGGAATACTAACCTAACCTAACCTTACCTAATTTAAAATTATTAAAATGCAATGTAATTACATTAATTTATTAAAATAAAAAATATAACTACGCGCATGCGCAGTAGAGTCAAGGCGTCGATGTGTCACAGGCGTCTACATATTACGCCAAAGCATCAGTTCATTCGCGGAAGTCATACAGTGCACCCTTGTCAAACTCTTTTTAGTGTTTGCTTTTGAAACTGAATTTTTTTCAGCCTAATTTGAACAAAGATGCCTCGTAATTACGTGAACAGTGCAAATAACTTCTGTTATGTTTGTGGAGAATTGACTTTTGCATCACAAAAGCGTGCTATAACCGCCGTGATTAGGAAAGCCTATCACCTTTATTTTGGCTGTAAGATTGTAGATCAGGACAAGAGCTGGGCCCCACACATATGCTGCAATACTTGTGCAACAAACCTTCGCCAGTGGTTGAATCGGAAAAGGAAATCTATGCCTTTTGCAGTGCCAGTGGTGTGGAGGGAACCAACAGATCATGTCAGCAATTGTAACTTGTGCATGGTGCCTCCAGTCAAGAAAGGTATTTGCGAGAAGAAAAAGTGGATTTTATAATATCCGAATATACCCTCTGCTATACGCCCGGTACCTCACGGCGAAAGACTACCCGTTCCTGAGCCCCCCACACTCATTCTCCCTTGAGTCAGAGGACGAGGAGAATGAAGGAACCTGCGAAACTTGTGAGCCTTCAACTTCACAAGACCCTGAATTTGTTTATAACTTGACATCTTCTAAACCGCACATGATAACTCAGAATGAATTAAACGACCTTATCAGAGATTTAGAACTGCCAAAGAGTAAGGCAGAGCTGTTGGGCTCCAGATTGCAGCAGTGGAATCTCCTCGCTGAAAATATTAGTGTGTAAGTTTCGTGACCGTCAAAAAGATTTTGTCCCATTCTTCATCATGGAAGGTGACCTTGTAGCTTGCAACGACATCGATGGTGTGATGGCAGCTCTCAACATTATTCCAGTTGGTCATGCAGTCCACATGAAGGAAACATATGACAACATGAAGCAACTTTTGAACTGCATAAACTATGACAAATATCAGTGGCAGGTTTGTGGTGACTTGAAAGTTGTTGCTATCGTGCTTGAACTGCAGCCGGGCTACACTAAGTATTGCTGTTTTCTGTGTGAATGGGATATTCGGGCTAGGACTTCTCATTACATCAAGAAGGATTGGCCACTCCGACACTCATTGGAACCTGGAACAAAAAATTTTCAGTATCCTCCACTTGTAGAATCGAGCAAGATTTTGTTACCACCCTTACACATCAAAGTGGGCGTCATGAAAAATTTTGTTAAGGCTATGGATAAAACGGGGGCAGCTTTTAAGTACCTCGGTGGTAAATTCCCAAAGCTCAGTGAAGCAAAAATCAAGGAGGGTGTATTTGTTGGTCCACAGATCCGCGGGCTTCCTAGAGATGAGGAGTTCAACCGTATCCTAGGTCGTGAGGAGAAGACAGCGTGGAATGTTTTCCGGTTAGTAGCAACCAATTTTCTCGGAAATACCAAAGCTGACAATTACAGGGAGCTGGTGGAAAACCTGCTGTTGTCCTATCAAAAAATGGGCTGCAATATGTCTTTAAAGATACATTTCCTCCATTCGCACCTGGAATTTTTTCCGGCCAACTGCGGAACAGTCAGCGATGAACATAGTGAACGTTTCCACCAGGATATCTCAGCGATGGAGAAAGGCTACCAGGGGAAATGGAGTCCATCATTGTTAGCAGACTACTGCTGGACAATAACAAGAGATGCTCCAGAAGTTGAATATAAGAGACAAAAGAAGCGACGGGTTGAATCAATATAAGTGACTGCATTATACAGGTATGTTACTAATATATGGTATACATATACACAAAATGTGTAACTTAAATTTTCTTGGAAACTGTAGCCAATCGACTGTTTTTATGGTCATATTCGTTTTCAGCACCCCAAAATCCATAATAGGAAACACATTTTATCTTCGAAGCACAAACTTTTTCAAAATTTGTAGACCAGTGTTATGGGACTAGTTTCTCCATTATTTTCCAAGTGTAAATAAAGGTGTATCTCTCCCTTCTCCTTTCGAGTGAATATAAGTTTAATTCGCGGAACCTTTCCCAATAATTTAGTTCTTTGCACCCATTGATCCTGGCTGTGAAACTTCTCTGAATTCCTTCTAGCTGTCTGTCTTCTTTTTTATATGGGGATGTTAGGACCGAGCAGTATTCCAATTTGGGTATGATCAGTGTTTTCAGAAGAGGAATCAGCATATTCCTATCCCTTCGTTTAAAGGTTCTCAGTATCTGCCCAGTTGTTCTCTTTGCTCTGTTTACTGCTATCTTCTTTGTGTTTCAAATTTCGCATTTCCTGTCCATTTGCTGTATAATATTCCATGGATTTTAGGTCCTCCCTCCTTCCGTACTGTAACAGCTGAAATTTCTCAGTGTTAAACTTCATATTGTTGGCTTCCGTCCACTTGTAGATTCTGTTTATGTCGGTTTGCAGAGATCCTATATCTTCTGGGTTTCTTATTTTTCTACTGATCTTTGTGCCATTACCAAAGGATGTTACTGTGCTGTCTCTGGTAACGTCCTCATCCATGTCAGTTAGCATGATTATGAAGAGTAGTGGAGTTAATACTGTTCCTTGTGGTACTGAGCTGAGGACCTCTGATTCTGATGAAGGTACTCCTTGTACTGTAACGACTTGCCGCCGCTCACTAAGGAAATTATACAGGGTGTCCCATAAGTCCGGCATCATAGGAAAAATAATAAAAAAGGCAAAACAAAAGCTTTTATTTACAGAACGTGCTCAATATGTCCACCATTGTTTTCAATACACAAATTCAGACGTGATACCCAGTCAGCAAGCACACGGTGAATGATGTCAGGAGTAATGGTGTTACATGCCCCAATAATGCGCTGCCGCAAATGTTCAACACTCCTAATTTTCTCTGCGTATACCAGCGCTTTCAAGTGGCCCCAGAGATATAAATCTAGTGGGGTGAGATCCGAGCTTCTAGCTGGCCATTCCACAGGCCCTCGACGTCCTATCCAATGACCAGGGAATTGTTGGTACAGGTATTCCCTTACTTGGGTGCTGTAATGTGCAGGAGCGCCGTCTTGCTGGAACCATGTTGGGAAATTTCCTTCTTCGTTGAAGACACTGGGAAATGCTTCTTCCTTGAGCATACGAGGGTAGGTGCCTCCACTGACATGTTCATCGAAAAAGAGGGGGCCTATGATGCGATCCTTCCAAATGCCACACCATACCATCACCCGAGCTGCACCTTGTTCCTTTGAAGAGGTATACCAGTGAGGGTTGTTTTGAGACCAGTATTCTGTCGATTTACCTCACCATTTGCATAAAAAACAGCCTCGTCACTGAACAGAATGGTGGACGGGAAATTGGCATCCCGAGCATATTGTTCCGTAGCCCATTCACAAAATTCCATCCGCCGGTCGGGATCATCTTCGCTTCATTTCTGTAGGATCTGAAGTTTATATGGATGCCATTTGTGAGCCTGAAGAATGCGATGGATGCTACTTTTCGACACTCCTGTCTCGGCAGACAATCGCCGAAGAGACTTATTGGGACTTCTGTTAAAATGAGCCAGGATAGCAGTCGCTGTATCATCGTCAGTGGACCTCCCTGAAGGTCCACTGCGTGGTTTATCTTCTATGGATCCTCTTTCCTTAAACTTTGCAACAAGTCTGCTAACACGACTCTGTGTTATTGACTCGCGGTCTGGATGCAGTCTGTTAAATTCAGCAACGGTCTCTCTTTGACTCCGATTTCCTATGAGTAGAATTATCTGGATTCGTTCTTCCTTGCTCACAGACATTATGGCCTGTAGAAAGAGAAAAATATGAATTATGGTTTGTAGAAATAGAAAAATATGAATTTCTCTGATGATGCCGGACTTATAGGACACCCTGTATATCCATTTCCTTACCTTTCCTGTTATTCCCATACACTTCAGTTTATGTATTATGATTCCATGGTCACACTTGTCGAACGTTTTGGCAAAGTCTGTGTATATTACATGATAGTTTTCATTACTTTCAAGTGCATCACTAATGTTGTTGTAGTGTCCCATTAGTTGTGATAGGCATGATCTGCCCGATTTTAGTGAGATGAGATGTAAGCGACACTGGCCTATAGTTTTTGGCCTCGGATCGATCTCCTCTAGAGATGGAACCCGGTTTTAAAAAACCGGTTTTTAACGGGTGATGAAAATTTTTAATCATCACCGAAACCGACGATAAGAACCGGTTTTCACATTTTTTAGCAAGTCTCCAATCACTTTGATCCAGTTTCTATGAAACAAACGTTTAAAAACATAGTAATTACGTTTTGCTTCGTTTCGTATCGTTTTTTGTTTGAAGCATCAATTATTTACACTTATAAACAGTTTTGAATGTTATATGGATGATTGCACATTGATCAGTTAAGATTCTAAGATTTAATACTACATCATGTCAAAGAAATCAAATGCTTGGTATCATTTCACTCGTAAAATAAAGAGGAAGCAGAGTGTATGACAGGTCACAAAGTTTTAAAGTGTTGTGGAGGTTCTACTTCAAGTTTATCATCCCACATGAAAAATATTCATGGCATAAACATCGACCAGATTAATCAGAACAGTGGAAGAGTTTGTGCAAAAAAAGTCCATAGAAGAGGAAATTTCGAAACTTGCGTGTGTGTATGGACTGAGTTTCCAATCAATTGCTAAAAGTGAATTCATTCAAGAAAGCCTAAGAAAGATAAAATACGACAAGCCTCATCCAATTTCCCATAATGGTGTCAGAAAAATGATGCTTAGTTTTTATGAGAAAAAGAAACATGAATTTGTCAACTACTTCAAAAATCAGGTGAGACAAGGAATCCGCTATTCATTAACTATGGATGAGTATACATCTTTGCAAAACCAAAGATATATTAATATTAATGTTCATGATGAAAATCAACATTGGTCTCTTGGTCTCATGAAAATAAATGGTTCTCTCGATAGCACCAAAACTATTGCAATCGTTAGGAAAAGATTGGAAGACTTTGGCTTGGACCTAGATAAGCATATTGTGGGTTGCACCACCGACGGTGCCTCAGTAATAGTCAAATTTGGAAGAGAAATAGTACCTGATCACCAGAAATGCATTGCACATGCTATACATCTCGCGGTTTCGGATATCTTGTATTCAAAAAATGCTGAAAATTCAGTTGAAGGGGAAAGTGACCCTACCCCTGAAGATGAAGCCATCGAAGAAGATGAACACTCTGCACATGAGTTAAGCGAAGATGAGTGTCAAATTTTTTGCACTGATACAATTTTTGAGTCCGACATAGATGACGTAATTGTTCTTCCAAAACTTCGAGAAGATTACTTAAAAGTAATAAATAAGGTGAGAAAAATCTGCCGCATATTTCGAAAGTCTCCTTTGAAAAATGAGATATTGCAGGATTCTGTCAAAGATGAATTTATTGAAAAGGAAATGAAGCTTATCCTTGACTGTAGAACGAGGTGGAATGATAGAAAGATTTTTAAAACTCAAAAATTGCATTCCAAAGGCCCTCAGAGTGATACGGTCAACAGAGACGATTTCAGATGAAGAATGCAATGCTCTAAAGAGCCTCTTTGACACGCTTCGTCCGCTGGAAATTGTTTTGAAGGGACTTTGTTCCGAACATGCAAATTTGCTCAAAGCTGAATCTTCCATGAAGTTCATTTTGGATAAATTTGAAAGCAGAAACAATCCTATAGCTTTTGAGCTACGTCAGTGTCTCATTGATCGCTACTCATCGAAAAGACAAAAAGAAGCTGTCGCCTTGCTGAGTTTTCTCCACAATCCCGAGGGCTTGAAAAATGAATCATCAGCACCGTTCCTCTTTCTTTCAAGACAAGCACTTAAGAAGTATGCGGATCATGCATTTAAGAGGCTTTTTCCAGAAGCTTGCCAGATTTCAGAAACAGACGACCAAGTCCAATCAATTGCTTCGAAACTCGAAGATTCACAATGCAACTCAGGTCGTGAAGTAAATGATGACGATCAACTTATGAACGAGTACATGTGTGAGATGAACAAACTGAAAATGAAACCCAAGAAAGATTCTTCTGAGACCTTTAACGTAAACAATGAATTCAAATATTTTGAAGCTACTTTGAATAGAAGCGAAAATTGGATCGAATGTACGAGACGTTGCTTACAATAAAAGCCACCAGCGTAGAGTCCGAGAGAGTGTTTTCAGCTGCTGGTTTCTTCGTCACAAAGATTCGATCAAGAATGTCAGATCAGACACTTAATGCTCTTTGTTTTCTGAAGTGTTATTTCAAAAATCAAGTTCGATAATAAACGTTTTAATTCAAATGTTACACATACTTGATTGAATCAATTAAAACCTTATTTCTGTTTAATATTTTGATCATTTACCTCCCTAAAAAGCATACAGAATCCCATCAGTGAAAACCGGTAAACCCGGCTTTAAGAATATAGTGACGGTGAAAACCGGTTTTACATTTTTCGGTTATTTTCCATCCCTAAATTCTCCTCCTTTATATATTGGGACTATGTTCGCGCTTTTCAGGATGCTTGGTATTTCTCCCGTGTCTAGTGATTGTTTCCATATCCAATATAGGGGCTCAACGATTGCATTCTTGCAGTTTTTGATCAGTGTGACATTCCATTCAACCGGTCTTGCCGCTGAGTGTATTTTTAGTTTCCCTATAGCTTATGTAATATCATCTGTCGTAAAGTCGAAGTCTGTTACACTTTCCCCTTGTAGTTCTTCAAAGAACGCGTTTCTATCGCATGTCAGTTTGTCAGTTTTTGGGATACTGAAAGATGATTCGTACTGAGCTCTTAATATTTCAGCTACTTCTGTTAGATCATCAGATAAAGCACTGTCTTCGTTTTTCAAAGGTCCGGTAGTCGCATGGTTTTTCGACTTCCTTCTTGCAAAATTATAGAAGTACTTTGAGTTAACCTTTATCGCTTCTGTAGCGTCATCTTCTTCTCTTTCTGTATGCTTCTCAATTAGATCCTTTATGACGCAATCGACACTCTGCAGTTTATCATTTAATATTTTTTTTGATGTTATCTTTACATTACTTAATTTTGCAGTCACTCTTTTTCTATTTCGGAACAATGACCTCTTTTGTCTCTCGAACCTGCTTCTCTTTCGTCTTTGTTGTATTTTTGGGAGATGTCTTTCCACAATTTCCAGCGTCTTATATATATTTTGCAGATTGCATGCAATGTTGCTATGCTTCATTGCGATTGCGCTCTGACATTTTGAGCACATACTCGGTGTACTCTCGGATAGAGAGCTTGTGGAAGGGGACTATGTGGTGAACGAGAATGGCCGCCCCCCTTCGAGTGCAGGTCGTTGACGAGGAGGTGATATATGAATATCCAGTGGGGCAGGGCATAGATCTGGTCCCCAGAATTAGTTCCTGGAGGCAGACATACACCGGGCGGGTAGATGCAATCATGGAATTAAGGCCTTCATAGTTTGCGAAGATTCATCTGCAGTTCCAGTGTACTATCGTTGTTTTCGGAGGGTCCATTATTTTACGGGTAGGGTGGGGAAAGGGTGGAGGTATTGGGGGATTCGGGTGGAAAAGGCGATCAGGGTTCATGAAGGCGAAGGGTAAGTCTGGGGCGTGGCAGACTCCCTGCCGTTCACCAGAGAGGGAATCGGTTGGCCAGTCGATTCCGGTGAAGACTGCGGAGCCGAGTCGGCTGAACGGGACCGAAGGTGTGGGTCGTGGCAGGTAGGGGGGGGCGTCGTGAACTCAGTGGGTAAGGAACCTCTAGGCAGGGTTTTGTGCTCGGGCCAGGAGGAGGTGCTCTGTTTCTTATAGTGGCAGCTCCCAGCATTTCCGGGGTTTCACGGCGGGAAAGAAGGAGAGGCATGTTGTGTGGCTGGAGAGTCTGGCGACTCACTTCGGAGTCTCCGCCTCGTCGGTTTACTCCGGGCGCTAGGTTCAGGTATGTGTGCAGTGTTGGGAGGGTGGGGTCGAAGTTCGGCAGTGACGGGGCCCGAGTGTCCTGGTTCCAGAGTCCCGGGAGGTTTTTGGCCGAGGGGGCGCTTGGTGAAGAGGGATGGGGGTAGGACAGGACGTCGCTGGTTCTGGCGAGTGCTCCAATCGAGGGGGATGAGAAACTGTGGCCGAAGGGGGTTTGGGCGGCAGACCTGGGCGGCTTGCCGATGAGACAGAACCGAGGGCAGTAGGAAATCCCCGGCCTCACCTCCCGACTCCGTACTCTGTCTCGCACCTCTCAGAGGCTGAGGAAATCCGCCGCCTGTGAGGCCCGGACCTCCTCAAACCTAAAGAAAAGACATTCCAGGGACGACGAGGGGTGCGCGCAGCCGCAATTAGAGCACTGAGGTGAGTTGTGACACTTGTCTGGGTGGGCGATTTCTCCGCAGCAAACGCACAGTTGGTAAGGTTGTCGGCAGATTGAACTGACGTCCCTGAACTTGTTGCACTTGAAACAAAGGATCGAGTCAGGAACATATGGGCGTACTGAGAATTCGCACGACGCGCGGTTACCCATGCCCTACACGATACGGCTGGGAGGGACTAGGGTATTAAAGGGGAGAAGCAGGCGCGGGGTGGGGGAGGAGATGCCTCCCTGTCGAGATGTGAAGCGATAAATCTGGTGATATCCTAGGGTGCAAGATCCTCCTGAAGCTCTTTCACTGGGATCGACAAAATAGTGCCCTGACTCTGGCTCAGACGAGGGTGAGGGGAGACGGACACCGAGCATCCAAGGACCTCAGTGAGGGAGAGTAGGGCTTTCGTCACCGTAGCTGAACGTGATTTTATGAGGAAGGAACCATCCCTCTGTGGTCATACATCATAACGACTGGAGTCGCTGCGTGCTCGGATCGCCTGAAACGTCCGTTCGGAGTTGGTCGGGAGGGACCCAGAGGTAGGCCGGATCACTAGGAATTTGTGAATGCTGGGAAGGGATAGGGAAGCTGTAGATTCGAGGTGGACTGGGACATTCAACGGCCGATAGGAGAGACGTGAGCGCCGACTTCCCCGTCCGCCGTCTCTCCGGGGGGAGACGGGTCGACGGCTAGCGAGGGGGGCATACGGGGAAAGCAAAAGGCCTGGTTTTAGGGGCAAGTCTTTGTTAGAACTTGCTGACATGCCGAAGGCTGCTGGGGGGGGGGAGCTCGGGGGACCCCTATTCCAGAGGGTGTGTCGAAAGGCTTGTTCAAGGTACAGGCTGGGATCGTTAACGGAAGAGAAGCGTGGGAGTGTTCCACCTCCTGAGGAGGGCCGACCCCCTCAAGACGTGTTTTTCCAGTGTTAGAGGACTCGGGGGCCTGGTCGCCCACCACCCGAGTTGTAGGACAAGAAGTAAGGGTATCCATATGCTATAATGTCATAGAAAAAGGACCCAAAGGACGCGAGAAACTGCCTACCGGTGAGAAAGGGAGGCCGAGCGCAAACCGCAGGGGGTGGGGTACCTCGTCGCCAGGGGACACACTGTCGGTTTAAAAATGGGGCCCCGTGATGCGAAAGTTTGCCCATAAACGGCGCAAAGACCCTATCCCCCCCAATCCCACTGGCCCAACACCTAACCAGCCAAAACAGTGACGACCTAAGGGCGTCACCTCCGGAGGACAGTTCTGGAGACCCGTATTGGGAGTCAAGGACCTTAGTGGCTCTTAGCCCGGTCTCCCCAATAGCCTGTCCAACATGGGTGACCATTCCGGGGGCTAAGCCCCCGCCGACGTAGCCCACTGGGTCAGAACACGGGACCACCGTCGGGGATATATATAAAGGGTGATCCAGAGAAATGGGACCCAAAAGAAATCCCTGTAACTCTTAAAGTATAAGTCCTTTTATAAAATCATACGCATCATTCGAAAGAGGATAGTTACAAGTTTGTACAGGATTGTATAGGTTTTGACAATACAAGACAAGATAAGATACAAAACAAAATAAATGTGTTAGTTAAAACTAACCCTTCAAGATGACTGCATGGACTGTGGAACAGCTGCGTTTCATAACTGAGCAATATTATGAGCATGGAAGAAGTGTAGTTTCAGCTCAAAGATCTTTCAAGACAAATTTTCAGATGTCAAAATCACCTTCTAAGAAAGTAATCCGTCGGTGTGTCAGAAATTTTACCCTAACTGGCAGCATTGGAAAAAGAAAACCAACTGGAAGAGTGCGCACAGCAAGGATAGACGAGATCATTAACAGAACTCATGAAATTGTACAGGATAATCTAACATAAGCATCAGACGTGCTTCTCAGCTGTTAGGAGTTGGATATGGAACAACACACCGTATATTCAAGCAAAATTTAATGCTCTTTCCATATAAAATTCAAACAGTGCAACAACTAAACGATGGAGATTTCGCACGAAGACGACAATTCTGTCAATGGATCCAACAGAAGGTAAATGACACCACCAATTTCTGACACACCGACGGATTACTTTCTTAGAAGGAGATTTTGACATCTGAAAATTTGTCTTGAAAGATCTTTGAGCTGAAACTACACTTCTTCCATGCTCATAATATTGCTCAGTTATGAAACGCAGCTGTTCCACAGTCCATGCAGTCATCTTGAAGGGTTAGTTTTAACTAACATTTTTATTTTGTTTTGTATCTTATCTTGTCTTGTATTGTCAAAACCTATACAATCCTGTACAAACTTGTAACTATCCTCTTTCGAATGATGCGTATGATTTTATAAAAGGACTTATACTTTAAGAGTTACAGGGGTTTCTTTTGGGTCCCATTTCTCTGGATCACCCTTTATATATATATATACATATATATATATATATATATATATATAATATATATATATATATATATATTTCATAAAATTCTTAAAATGTTCAGGGATTTCATGTAAGGTTAAGTCGTGATATTTTCGTTACCTTTAACGAAAATATCACGACTTAACCTGACCACTTGTCAAGGGCGTACAATTGACCGGGCATTCAAATAACCTCACTGGGCATTCAATAATTTTCCCGTAGGTTTAACGAAAATATCACGACTTAACCTTACATGAAATCCCTGAACATTTTTGGGATTTCATAAAATCCCTAGTTGCACAGATTCCCTGTAACATACTGTATATGTATGTAGCATATATATATATATATATATATACAGTATATATATGATAATAATAAAAGGACGCGTGTGTGTGTGTGTGTGTGTGTGTGTGTGTGTGTGTGTGTGTGTGTGTACGTGTGTGTCTGTCTGACTGTTCCAGCCATAGGTCCAAAATGGAAGCAGTTACAAACATGAAACTTCACAAACATATTCATTAGCTCCCGAGGTTGTACACCTGGGTGTTGAATGTCCGGTTAGGTTAATTGAATGCCAGGTTAGGTCAACTGTACGTCCTTGACGATTGGTTAGGTTAAGTTGTGATATTTTCGTTAGCTTTAACGAAAATATCACGACTTAACCTAACCAATCGTCAAGGGCGTACATTTAACCTTACCGGGTATTCAATTAACCTACCCGGACATTAAATTAATCTAAGCGGGCATTCAGTTGACCTAACCGGACATTTAATTAACCTAATCGAGCACTCAGTTGACCTAACCGGGCACTCATTTAACCTAACCGGGCATTCATTTGACCTAACTGAGCATATATATATATATATACACACACACACATATATATATGTAACATTTATATATATATATATGAAAATTATTTCACGAAAGTAACACGTGAAAAATATTTATGATGAATAAAACCACGAAGGAAAGGAAACACAAAATGGTGCTCAAGCCTTTCGTCTAATGACATCCTCAGGAACACTGAAGTACATACAAGGGTTACAGCCTATATATAGGTTACAGAAAGAAAAAAAATAAAAAATAAAAAATAAAAAATAAATAATATACACACACATATATATATATATATATACCTACATATATATATAATATATATATATTATATATATATGCAATAAACGGAGAAGTAAAAATAAAAATTAAAAATTAAAGGATTATCGGAGAGGCATACAGATTTGTAAGGAAAAATATCGATTTTTAGCACAAGATCAAATGAATTATAAAAATACAAATTTATACTGGAAATCTGCCCGGGTTTTAACACTGCCCTTTATGGTCAAATTTCGATGTATATAAAAATAAAATGAAAATTTAAAGTTAATAAAGTAGCATACAAGTTTACCAAAGATTTAGCGTTCTACCCTTCTTATCTAAATCTGTTTTGAAGGAATTCAAACCACAGGATCGAGTTGAAAAAGACCTTTGCTTATGTTGAAGTTATTTGAAAGTTGGATAATGGCAGACTCAAGAATATTTCTATTAACAATGTTGCTAGAGTGGAATAAAACTGAAGCATTATTCCAATCAATACAGTGGGATAACTCTGACAAATGGACAAAAAGGGCACTAGACAACTGTCCTGTTCTAACGGAATATTGATGCTGTTTTATACGTGTGTGCAAATCCTTTCCCGTCTGACCTATGTAAAAGGAATCACATTGTTTACAACCAATTTTATAGATAATGCCTACCAATAATTCATTTTATTTTTATCTACATCGAAATTTGACCATAAAGGGCAGAGTGTTAAAACCCGGGCAGATTTCCAGTATAAATTTGTATTTTTATAATTCATTTGATCTTGTGCTAAAAATCTATATTTTTCCTTACAAATCTGTATGCCTCTCTGATAATCCTTTAATTTTTAATTTTTATTTTTACTTCTCCGTTTATTGCATATATATATATATATATATATATATATATATATATATATATGTAGGTATATATATATATATATATATATATATATATATATATATATATATGTGTGTGTGTGTGTGTGTGTACACATTATTTTTTTTTTTATTTTTTTTTTTTCTGTAACCTATATATATGCTGTAACCCTTGTATGTACTTCAGTGTTCCTGAGGATGTCATTAGACGAAAGCGCTTGAGCACCATTTTGTGTTTCCTTTCCTTCGTGGTTTTATTCATCATATATATATATATATATAATATATATATATATATACACAGAGGATGACAGATATAAGAGCACCCTCGGTTCCCAGGCCAAACGCTCTTATAACCGTCGTGCTCTTATATCCGTCGGTGGCTGTGGAGACCTCAGAAACGATTGTAAAGTGCTAATGATCGTGTTTATTGAGTATAGAATCATTATCAAAAGTACACTAGTCATTAACACCATTACATTACACATGGTAAAATTAGAGAAAAAAACATGTTTAAGTCAGTAATAGATCAACAATCACGCATCGGCCCACTGTCAAATTATTACATGTTCTTGAAAAAATCTGGAATTCGGGATTGTTTCTTCTTGGCGACCAAGCGCTGGGCAATCGATGCTTCCACATCCTGAATCCCGCGGTTTTCCAGGTCCATTCCCTCGGCGGCAGAAAATCGCCGAATGAGGTTCAGGGCCTCGAGGACCTGTCGGTCCGAGGGCACATCCTCAACCTCATCGTCGTCGTCGTGATCATCCTCCTCGATCCGGGGTACCTTCGCTGCTCGTTGGGATGTCGTCTCTTCAATCAATTCCTCGTCCGTCATCAGTCCATGGGTGGGAATGTCGTCGTCCGCGTTGAAGAGGTCACTGAATGTGTCGCGAGTCATGTTGTCCGGGATCTTCACGTCTTGCAATGGGTCAAGAGGTTCCTTTTCTTTTTCAGGGCTCTGCTTTTCATCAAAGAGATCAATCGTTCCTTGGTCTTCCAGTTTGAAGCCTGCTGTTTTGAAGCAATTGGCGGTTGTGGCTTCCTTCAACCTCCTCCAAGCTTCCGATACGTCGACCACGGTCTGAAGAAGATCGATCTTCTTCTTGAATGTTTCCATGGTGGCAGTGGAATCGGCATCGAGGATGGCGACGATCCGTCCAAGGAGAATTGATCGGTAGTGGCCCTTGAGGTTCCGGATGATGCCCATGTCCAGGGGTTGCATCAAATACGTCGTGTTTGGAGGCAAGAACTCGAGCTTGGTGTTCTGCAGGTTCACATCACTCGAATGGGCTGAGCAATTGTCCAGGAGAAGACACCTTTAGTCTAGATGTGTCGCTGGAATGCAAAATTCGATGAATTAGACGAAGTCACAAATCATAAACGAACACGGTCAGCACAGCCAACAACAACAAATACAGGATTCTAGAACTCAAGAATCTAGTCTGGCTTAGCGCCGGGAGAAACGCTCTTATATCCGTCGGTGGCCGCTCTTATATCCGTAGGGTTTTACTATGTAAAAAATCCGGTACCCTTGATCCTCGCTCTTATATTCGTCGTCCTCTGTATATATTTAAAGAAATTAAAATCTGATCAAAGTTATTCAGTTGACATCTTATTTACAAAATTAAAATAATTTTATTATAGAAAAATTTAAAAAAATTTAAATACATAAAAATAAGTTTTCTAAAAACACTATAATTATTATAATAAGAAAATCCTTAATAATTTATTAAAATACTTAAAAGTACCACTACCACTAGGATCAATAAACATGCACCAAATATTGAGCTCTTACTATGAAGTGGAAGGGATGGTTCATGGGGGGGGGGGGGGGGATTATTATGATTACCAATCAGTGTCAGTTCTGAAGTCCATGTTGTGCTTACTCATTAATGAAGGATCACAGCCAATAATCAATCAAATCAATCCATAAATCAATCAATAAGAAGAAACACACTAAATAGCATCAAAATATAGTAAATTAGCATTTGAATTAGAGATGGAACCCGGTTTTAAAAAACCGGTTTTTAACGGGTGATGAAAATTTTTAATCATCAACGAAACCGACGATAAGAACCGGTTTTCACATTTTTGAGCAAGTCTCCAATCACTTTGGTCCAGTTTCTATGAAACAAACGTTTCCAAACGTTTAAAAACAGTAATTACGTTTTGCATCGTTTCGTATCGTCTTTTGTTTGAAGCATCAATTATTTACACTTATAAACAGTCTTGAATGTTATGTGGATGATTGCACATTGATCAGTTAAGATTCTAAGATTTAATACTACATCATGTCAAAGAAATCAAATGCTTGGTATCATTTCACTCGTAAAATAAAGAAGCAGCAGAGTGTATGACATGTCACAAAGTTTTAGTGTTGTGGAGGTTATACTTCAAGTTTATCATCCCACATGACAAATATTCATGGCATAAACATCGACCAGATTAATAAGCCATTGAAGAAACAAAGAACAGTGGAAGAATTTGTGCAAAAAAAGTCCATAGAAGAGGAAATTAATTTCGAAACTTGCGTGTGTATATGGACTGAGTTTCCAATCAATTGCTAAAAGTGAATTCATTCAAGAAAGCCTAAGAAAGACAAAATACGACAAGCCTCATCCAATTTCCCATAATGGTGTCAGAAAAATGATGCTTAGTTTTTATGAGAAAAAGAAACATGAATTTGTCAACTACTTCAAAAATCAGGTGAGACAAGGAATCCGCTATTCATTAACTATGGATGAGTATACATCTTTGCAAAACCAAAGATATATTAATATTAATGTTCATGATGAAAATCAACATTGGTCTCTTGGTCTCATGAAAATAAATGGTTCTCTCGATAGCACCAAAACTATTGCAATCGTTAGGAAAAGATTGGAAGACTTTGGCTTGGACCTAGATAAGCATATTGTGGGTTGCACCACCGACGGTGCCTCAGTAATAGTCAAATTTGGAAGAGAAATAGTACCTGATCACCAGAAATGCATTGCACATGCTATACATCTCGCGGTTTCGGATATCTTGTATTCAAAAAATGCTGCTAATTCAGTTGAAGGGAAAGTGACCCTACCCCTGAAGATGAAGCCATCGAAGAAGATGAACACTCTGCACATGAGTTAAGTGAAGAGGAGTGTGAAATTTTATTCACTGATACAATTTTTGAGTCCGACATAGATGACGTAATTGTTCTTCCAAACCTTCGAGAAGATTACTTAAAAGTAATAAATAATGTGAGAAAAATCTGCCGCATATTTCGAAAGTCTCCTTTGAAAAATGAGAGATTGCAGGATTTTGTCAAAGATGAATTTTATGGAAAGGAAATGAAGCTTATCCTTGACTGTAGAACGAGGTGGAACAGTCTTTTGGCCATGATAGAAAGATTTTTAAAACTCAAAAATTGCATTCCAAAGGCCCTCAGAGTGATACGCTCAACAGAGACGATTTCAGATGAAGAATGCAATGCTCTAAAGAGCCTCTTTGACACGTTTCGTCCGCTGGAAATTGTTTTGAAGGGACTCTGTTCCGAACATGCAAATTTGCTCAAAACTGAATCTTCCCTGAAGTTCATTTTGGATAAAATTTGAAAGCAAAAACAATCCTATAGCTTTTGAGCTACGTCATTGTCTCATTGATCGCTACTCATCGAAAAGATAAAAAGAAGCTGTCGCCTTGCTGAGTTTTCTCCACAATCCCGAGGTCTTGAAAAATGAATCATTAGCACCGTTCCTCTTTCCTTCAAGACAAGCACTTAAGAAGTATGCGGATCATACATTTAAGAGGCTTTTTCCAGAAGCTTGCCAGATTTCAGAAACAGACGACCAAGTCCAATCAATTGCTTCGAAACTCGAAGATTCACAATGCAACTCAGGTCGTGAAGTAAATGATGACGATCAACTTATGAACGAGTACATGTGTGAGATGAACAAACTGAAAATGAAACCCAAGAATGATTCTTCTGAGACCTTTAACGTAAACAATGAATTCAAATATTTTGAAGCTACTTTGAATAGAAGCGAAAATTTGGATCGAATGTACGAGGCGTTGCTTACAATAAAAGCCACCAGCGTAGAGTCCGAGAGTGTTTTCAGCTGCTGGTTTCTTCATCACAAAGATTCGATCAAGAATGTCAGATCAGACACTTAATGCTCTTTGTTTTCTCAAGTGTTATTTAAAAAATCAAGTTCGATAATAAACTTTTTAATTCAAATGTTACACATACTTGATTGAATCAATTAAAACCTTATTTCAGTTTAATATTTTGATCATTTACCTCCCTAAAAAGCATACAGAATCCCATCAGTGAAAACCGGTAAACCCGGCTTTAAGAATATAGCGACGGTGAAAACCGGTTTTACACTTTTCGGTTATTTTCCATCCCTACTTTGAATACCCGCTCCCCTCCCCCCATGAACTACCCATTCCCCTTCATAATAAGAGCTCAATATTTTGGAGGTGTTTACTGATGCTAGTGGTAGTGGGAATATGGACAGTGCAAGTTCTGATATGAGAGCGAGTCATTTTGAAAGACCCTAATATCATATATATATATATATATATATATATATATATATATATATATATATGGTGGGCCAAAAGTCAACCGACAGTGATTCATTAATAGTTTACTTTCAACTGTCGGGTGACTTTTGGCCCCCCCCGTATTATATATATATATATATATATATATATATATATATATATATATATATATATATATATGGATTACTCATGGATTACCACTGATTATAGAAGTCAGTAGATTAATCAGATGTACAACTAATAGAAAAGGGTTAAAAAAATTAATAATCCTGAAACTATCATCACACTGAAAAAAAAAAGGAATTGAATTTAGCGAAAGAAAGTGCAACTCAAAATAAGCGTGAAACTGAATCTACAAAACGGCGAAACGAAAATCTGAACCAGACTTTTCTTCTTTGATCGTTTACATATATACATATTTCTTGAAAAAAATCTCGAACGAATTTAATAAACACCATCTAAAATATGATGAAACGCGGTGGAAAGCATTTTCCTATACCCCTTACCCCCACATGATAATGTCCCTTAAAAGGGGTTTAAAGATTTTTGGAAGTAAGAAATTCCCATCGTGACCTGAACTTTCTTTTGCTTCGTTCGAAGACACGTAAAAATAACCATGAACAGCCTTCAGAACAACAACTGGGGGATTTATTCTATGCCAAACCATGCCAGACCATGGACCTATATGCCCATTTAGTTGACAGGACATTCTATCTATACTTTAAGTTAACCTAAATAAACCTAACCTACGCTAACATAACTTAACCTAACCTAATTTAATCGACCCTAAAATAACTTGTCGATTAAATATGATGTAGAGCTAATGACGTTAGCCCACCAGACCATGCCAGACTAAAGAATATATTGTATAATAGAGGGTAATAAAAAATAGGTGTCCCAAAAAATAATGTGGAATAAATTATTTTTGGGAACATCTTTGGGCCACCCTGTAGATTGTATATCGATATTATTCTATTCAGATCAGAATTTATGATGATGTTTCGTAAATGCTTGTCTGTGTTCTTTTAGCGATTCGAAAACGCTTTCAGAATATAATTCCCTGCATATCAGGTTTCCAACTGTTGAAAATATTGTTGAAAAGACAATGTGTACGTGTAAAAGACACTGTGAATCTGCAAGTCTATGTCCAGGCCACGTCGTAATCCTGCTTCCCGCCAGATTAATAAAGTTAAGCGACGTTGGGTCTGGGTAGTAGTTGGATAGGTGGCCGTCCTCTGCGTCCAGGTGATGTAGTGACCTGCGGTTCCAATCCCACGTAAATCTATAGTTTCCCTTTATCGCATGATCTTAACCCATTAAAGACCAGAAAAAATCAAAATAAAAAAATTCTGGCAGAAAAATCTACCAGTGGTCCTTAATGGGTTAAATGTTGTGAAGGAGGTTAGGCAAACCCAAACAGACTCGCGCGCGCACAGACCCCCCCCCCCACACACACACACACATAACATGAATTTTCTGCACACAAAAGAAAATGTACTATCCTTTCATCAGTCTAGTTTTAAGTAAACAAATTTAATGGAGAATGCTCTTATCTTTGAAAGAGAAGTTAATGGTTTTAACATTGAAAAAGAAAATCAGATATTTTTCTTCAAGTTGTCCATGGCTTTTGATTTCATAGCATATTCGCTTCTAAGATGAAATCTATCTGTGTATGGAGTAACAGCTGCAGCATGAATCAGAGCCATAGGAATCAGAACCACAAACGATTGCATACGGAGTGTCACAAAGTTCGATATTGGAACCCCTTTTATTCTTAGGTTTTGTGAAAAATTTTCACTGGTTGCTCAATTTAACGCCTGAACTGAACACGCGGACGATAGATCAGCCCTCGTATATGAAAACAACTTTACCATCCTCTGTGAAGAACAAAGATCTTATAGGTCATATGTTTGCAAGATTAAATGCAGATAAACTTGTTGAGATTCAAAAATTGAGGTTTATTAATAAATAAGAAGTAATAAAATCCATAATACTTTATCGGAGGAAACGTAAGTTAGGTTTAATAAATAGATTATAAAGTTAGGAGTTAGACCTCAGAGGAATACGTGATTTTTGGCACGAAGCCAGAAGAGCAAGTCTCGTCACGTTCATATTTGTCATCTTGTTTATCTAATCATAAATATGAATAATGGTCACGTGACATAACGCCTTCCATTTCATCCAATCGTGTATTCATAAACAGTTCAGTTTAGAAATAGCACTAAATAAACTTAATGATAGGCTTTAATACGGTTAAATAAACCAAATAAGTTAGTTAAATAATATACATAATGCAAGAAGTAGGATGCAGTAAAAATTTTAGTATAGAGCGTTTTAAATTTTTGTATAGTTCCAGGTTTATGAGGAAAAAGGTTTCAAAATTGTTCATCCAACAAGATCAATGATGGAAAGTTGCGAGTGGGACGGAGGCAAGACAACTGGAAGAAACTGGAGACAGTTGAAGAGAGACGTTTGATGTAAGATGTGTTGTTGATAGCTGTGATTGTCTCCCGTAAAATTGTGATAGGCCTTAGTCAGAGGACAAAGAGTGAAGTGTATTAATTCTTCCGTCCGGGGATCTTCACGGAAATTTCATAAATATTTTAATCAATTCAATTTAACCAATTAATTCAAGTATCCTGGGAATTTCCTCAGATTTTTATTTAATTATTTAGTTGGAACAATAAATCCAAACATCCCGGTATCTTAACACGAATTTTTAAAGTTTCGGCTAAACATTATAAGGTCGTTGTTACTTCTTGTTACCACTCCAGTAAATTGTATATTTTTCTCTTTATTTATTACACTGGTATGCATCAATTTTGCTGTCAAGGGTTTTGTAAGTGATTCTTATAGAGTTTTTCCTGCTGATTTCGAATCTGCAATCCGTTTTTCTCAATCAGCTCAGGTTATCCGGCTATGGCCTCATAAGTAAAATAGAATTTTTCGTGATTTTGTCAAAGCGGAATTGGAACAGTAACATCTATCATCACTTGTTTCACTTGTATAATATCTTTTTTTACTTTTCAGGCATATAGATAAAATATTTCATAATGAATAGAGTGTGTAAAAATGATCCCAATAGATTCTGCTACATATGTGGGACGGTTACCATGCCAAATAACCAGTCCCAAATCACTAAATTTGCGAAGACAATGTATAGAGCATACTTTGGAATTAAGCTAGGGGACCAGGACAAAAATTTCGCTCCTCATATGTGCTGCAAGACGTGCATTGAAAATTTGAGAAGATGGAACAAAGGCAGAGCGAAATCTTTGCCTTTTGGAATTCCCATGATTTGGAGAGAAGGAAAGGATCACGTGACAGATTGCTATTTCTGCATGACAAACCTCCAAGGTGGGCTTATAAATTTATTTTTCTTAAATATTTTGAAATCCTCGTATGAAACTTGACATGATATTCACCATAATGTAATATTCACCATATATAGCATAATATTCACCATAATGGTAATCATACATTTACATATACATATTGTTATAGAAAATACATTTACACATACATATTGTTATACAAGTTACATTTACATATACAATGATTGTATATTTTCTTTCTTTTTCATTCATATTGTCCCCGAAGGGACAATATGAATGAAAAAGAAAGAAAATATACAGACTCCATCGACCTATTTCATATCTTACAGACCGCAGCCTTCCCTCACGAGCCGCCACTGTCTGAATGCTTCTTCTATTTCATATGCAAGTTTTATATCCATGTTTCTGTGTTTCTATTTTCAGGAGTTAACAAGAAGAATAAACACATTGTTGTATACCCTGACATTCCTTCTGCTATGAGACCTGTACTCCATGGTCCTGGAATTCCAATACCCGACCCACCTCAAACCCTGGACTTCGATGATTCTGATGATGGATGAATGACCAATGCCAATGACCAGTCCCAGTCGTATATACCTCAAAATACCGCTTCAAATGAGCCGAGGCCTCTCAACCAGGCCAAACTTAATGATCTTACCAGGGATTTAGGACTTTCCAAATTAGCTGCCGAGATCTTGGGCTCACGACTTCGAGAGGACAACTTGCTGGCTCCGGGAACAACATTCTCCTAGTATAGGAAACGAGAGGAAGAATTCCGCACGTTTTTTGCAGTGCACGAAAATACCTCTTCCTTAGTGTACTGCTGCAATGTTGAGGGGCTAATCGAATCCTTGGGCCTGCCATATAACGCATCAGAATGGAGGCTATTTATAGACTCGTCTAAACGAAGTTTGAAAGCAGTACTTCTCAACATTGGGAATAGGATTGCATCAGTCCCTGTAGCACATTCCGTACAACTTACTGAGAACTACGATAACAAGAAAATTTTACTGGATGCTCTCGTATACGACCAACATAACTGGAGGATCTTTGGAGATTTGAAGGTAATACTAATATCATAAGTAAACTATTGCTATTGACTATGTTGTTTTTCCAAAGGTTATTTGAGAGCGTATAAGAACACTTAACTTCCCCACAGAAGTGATACAGTCCAATGCATAGATTTTTTTATCTGATAGAACAAATTCTCTAAATTCTTTAAATATTTTCATTTTTTTCAGATTGTGCATTTGTATTGGGAATGCAAGGGGGATACACGAAATACCCATGTTTCCTCTGCAAATGGGATAGCCGAGCGGATGAGAAGCACTATGCACAGCGTGAATGGGCATCCAGAGAGAATTTTGAACCTGGGTCGCATAATGTCGTTTCAGTGCCCCTTGTACCACCAACAAAAATTGTGCTCCCACCACTTCATATTAAGCTGGGCTTGATGAAAAATTTCATCAAATCAATGAATAAGGAGGGTTCAGCATTCCGATATCTCGAGAGTAAATTTCCTCATATATCTGATGCTAAACTAAATGCTGGGGTTTTTGATGGTCCTCAAATTCGAACTTTGATCAAGGATACTCAGTTCGAAAACGCAATGACTCCAACTGAGAAGAATGCCTGGCAGGCATTCAAATCAGTTGTCACTGATTTTCTTGGCAAGCGTAGAAGTCCAGAATACGAGTCCGTTGTCGAAAACTTGATGGAAGCTTTCAAAGCTCATGTGTCGCGCATGTCCATAAAAATGCCCTTTTTGTGGTCCCACTTGGACTATTTTCCTGAAAATTGCGGGGATTATAGTGAGGAACAGGGTGAACGATTTCACGAAGATATCAAAATAATGGAAGAGAGGTACCAAGGAAACTGGGATATCAATATGCTGGCGGACTATTGCTGGTGTTTGAAGCGAGACGTACCCGAAGAAAAACACAGACGGAAAGCCAAAAAAACTTCATTCCTTCCTCAATAAACTTTTTTCCATATTCATTGTATGAATAAAAGTATTTATTCACACAATGTTTTCATTTTTCACGAGTGTTCTTATAATATTATTCGTATCTACAGTGTTTAAGCTAAAAAAATCAATAAATTTGGGGATAAAATTGGACTTATAATAAATGGCCAATAGAGAAAAAACCTGACCTGATTGAGGAAAACCAATGTCATTTTCGAATTCAGCATGGTCGAATTATATAATATGAGTTGAAAAAACCCTCACAGCAGACAAACAAATTTCATATGCATTCCAGTGTTATCCGTACTAAATTTTTGTTGAATAGAGAATTCGGACTAAATGTGAAACAGGGCAGCGCGTAACATGCGAAACTGGCCTCCTGCCCTACTCTCTTAGGAGATAGGCTTACCGAAGGTGCACCGAAGCAGTGCCCACTTCCACGTATGCTGGTAGGCCACAACCATCAAACGTTATCCACTTTTGGAATTGTAGAACACTTGTAATAAATAAGTTCCATCATTTTACAGAGAAGCCTGATAATTATAGAGCGATTTGGGGGCAACCCTTCAAACTCTCTTTAACTTTGTTACAAATCTTATAATTAACAAGACAACTCATTGGGCTTGTCCTTGTCAGTTGACGTCAACTTGTTTACGGTCTCACCATTATCGGTCATTCCCATTTCAGTTTTCGTCCAAAAATGAAAATCCCAAGAGTGGGAATTCCAGAGAGGAAATTCTCAAGTCGACTCATTTCCAGTGTAGGATTTCAGGATTTATCGCTTTTTCATAGAAAAGAGTCCTCAGCTGCGTAACAACTCTCATTTTACCACTTCCTAAATCGGAAAAATGCATATTTCACTTCCGGTCCACGAATGGGGATGACAGTGTGGCAAATGGGAAGTAATCGTTATTGTTCACAAGATCTGGTGGAAACGGGTTTCTGTTCCGCAAATTGTTTGCACAGATATCTTTGGTATCAGGAAAACCATCGTCGAATTTTGTACAAAATTAAAGCAAATGTTCTTTGATAACCACACTGTGTTCACTCCTTGTTGAAATTGAACTTTAAACCACTTATTAATTGTGAGTACAGTATACTCAAGAAACATGTCATATTATACAGGTCATTCAAAGGTCAGGCTCCATATCAATGAAATAAAACGCAATGCACTATATATGTTATGGTGCCTAGTAGTATGCCCTAAAAAGGGCGGAGTGCAAGTTGCATAATATCACGTAATGTTGCAAGAGTGCCACCCCACCCCCCTTTGTTGCAAAAGCGCAACCCCTACCCCCCTTTGGTGCCAAGCCCAGCCCCCCTCGTGGCCAAGGCACCCCCTTTGTTGCCAGCCAAGAAATGGGACTGCAAGGGGTATGCAACTTGGAGGCGGAGTTCTCCCCCAAGCTGAACCCCCGAAAGGAGCATACCTAACCTAAGAGGCCTCTATGGGTGGGGAAGGGAACGCCTCACGCCCCAAAGGGCCAGAAAAAGAAAGGATCCAGAGTAGGGATCCGAGCGAATATGAAGTCCGTCAGCCGTACGCCGCCTCTTATAGGGTCCCAAACAGCCAGTTGGCTGGGTTGCCAGATAGCGCCATGTATTTAATTTATTAATCAGGCAGAGCCAGTTGGCTTAACAGTCAGTTGGCTTAGAAGGCTGAGAAATACATTGTTTATTATTCCTCCGTCATCTGTCTTAGAAAGCTGATAGCAATAATTAATTTAATTAAAGCATATATTCTTCTGTCGTCTGACTTACAGGGTTGAGCTGCCAGATAGAAATAATAATTTAATTAAAGCATTTATTAATCAGCCAGAACCAGTTGGCTTAACAGTCAGTTGGCTTAGAAGGCTGAGGATTACATTGTTTATTATTCCATACAATGGGGATAAATGTATACGGCTAAATAATATATATATATATATATATATATATATATATATATATATATACAGGGTGGGCCGTAAGTTTCCATACATAGGAAAAATAAACATTTTTTTATGGACAACCATTTTTATTTATATAATATGCTCTACATGGTTGCCATTGTTTTGAAAACACATTTCAATACGTGTTCCCCACTGTTGATGAACACGCATTAGCACAGTTGACGTTATGCTTGTAATGGCGTTGGTGATACGTTCCTTTAGATGATTTATGTCTCGTATCTTTTCCTGATACACCATGGCCTTCAAGTGCCCCCAAAGATAGAAATCAAGGGGGGTGAGATCTGGGGATCTGGGAGGCCACTCCACAGGACCACGCCGACCAATCCAAGCATCCGGAAACTGCTGATCCAAATACCGACGCACGTGAAGACCATAATGAGGTGGAGCTCCATCTTGCTGGAAGTAAACTGGGAAGTTACCTTCCTCGTTTAGCAGGGATGGGAAAATCTCTTCTTGCAACATGTTAAGATACCTTTCGGCATTAAGATTTCCACTGACAAAAATTGGTCCAATAATTCTGTCACCCCATATCCCGGCCCACACCATCACTTTACCGGCACCTTGCATCTTCGTCGGACTCAGCCAGTTAGGGTTAGCATTACTCCAGTAACGTATGTTTTGCCGATTAACCTCTCCATTGACGTAAAAATTTGCTTCATCAGTAAACAAGATCTTAGTTGAAAAGTTTGCATCCTCGTTCACTTTGGTTAATGCCCATTCACAGAATTCCATCCGTCTATCCGGGTCGTCTTCACTCAAATGCTGTGCCATATGCAATTTGTATGGATGCCATTTGTTTGCTTTCAAAATGCGCCTGATACTCGATCTGCTGACACCACTTTCTGCAGACAACCGTCGTGTACTTTTTCTGGGACTCCGTGTAAGCGCTGTAAGTATCGTAGCTGTTGTGTCTTCATCGGTGGCTGTACGTCTTGGACCACTTCGCGGTTGATCTGCAACATTTCCAGTTTTCTGAAACTTGTTAATAAATTTTGCCACAGTGTCGTGTGTGATGTTCGTTCCATGTTGTCTGTTAAAGTTCATTGCAACCATGCGACTGCTTCCCGACCCAGCCATCAGTATGATTTCAATTCGTTGCTCTTTCGTCAAACGCATATTCTTAGGGTATCTGAAACATAAAAACAAACGTTTAATTTTTCCTATGTATGGAAACTTACGGCCCACCCTGTTATATATATATATATATATAATATATATATATATATATATATATATATATATTTGACTTTTAACCATTCGAACAAAGCATAACAATGGTTTTCCGAAAAGCTGAATTAAATTGATTTGTTATTATTTTTAGAAAGACATTAAGCCTTCACGTTCTTTTCCTATTCTGTAAAGTGACCATATGACCTAAATATGACCGTAAGGAGTGCCCACTTTTTGCAGAAAATAAAATGTATTGTCCGAGAAAGGACCTTCAGGAGAATATAAATATGCAGGTGTCTCTGAGAACAAATCTAAATAAAAAAAACTTTTCGAAATTCCGGCATACTTGAATGAACTGGTTTTACCAACAAACGGGTCTGATGCCCTACCCAGACTTGATGGCGGTCTGCCAATCACCGCGCGGTATACCTGAATGAACTCGTTCTGAAGATGCCTATAGCTAAACACCGCCTACCTTTCGTGGCTCCTCCCATTCATTGCTCGTGAAAAGGGAGCGTTGCTCTCGGATTGGTCGAAGAAGCATTACCCGTAAACCAATAGGCAGTTAAATTACACTTGTGGGTTGGTCACTTAGCCCCCTATAAATGGGGTGTTTCCTTATTCAGAACCAGTTTTTCGCCCAGTTCATAACAGCGTACATACAAGCCATGTCTGAAATCTATAACTCACCCTCATTGAAGGAAGCGATATTTACGGGCAAATAACGCTTTTTCTATCCAACTTCTATCCAACACCTTAGGTCAGAATGAATTATTCTCATCTCAGAATGTCGCGGCAATTTGCGAGACAGTGGGGCAGCCCATCATTCAAGAAACCGCTGAAATGTAAGTAATTTGTAATGTCATATTAAGTGCTTTGAAAATTAATTTGTTTAATTAATGTCTGTGTCCCATATATATATATATATATATATATATATATATATACATTTTAACTGCAAACAACACAAGCATAATTAATGTAAAGAACGACGCTTGTATAGAAGAACGTTCCGCACAAGATGAGCAGTTTTTAATTTTTAAACCTAAGTTCAGTGTGTGCTTCTCGTCAAATTAAAGATGAAATTTTCTCACACAACTACCGCGAAATATTTTCAATTATAATCTAACTCCCTCATCTCTATAACGGTTTTCAATTTATAGAATTTTAAAATCTTTGCGCTGTTCATTGTAATGTTTACGGTTTCAGAATATCCTTAACCTAGCCTAGCAATGTTTTAATTTATAAAGCGCTGTGATAATGCGAAGTAATATCAAGAAGAAAACAAAATATAAGGAGAAGAACTCGTTATTTGTGATATTCTGTAAATGAATCACTTAGGGGTGTGACGTGTTAGAAATAGATGCTGTAGAAAAATTCAGATTCGCGAGCCCATCCACATGTATTATATCTGGACGTACAGGATGTGGTAAAACGGTGTTTATGCTTAAAATTATTGAATAAAAGGGTGAAATGTTCTCAAAATTTGTGCATAAAGTTATATGGTGCTATTCGACATACCAATCAGCGTTCAACGAGTATCAAGATGATGTATTGTTCCACAAGAGGGTCTATGACGTTAATTCGTTAAAGGGAAATGAACATACAGTCATCGTAATTGATGACCTCATGTTGGAGATGGATAAAACGTTTGCCGAGACATTTACAGTATTCTCCCACCTCCTTAATATAAGCGTGTTCTTCATCAATCAGAATCTATTTTTCAAAAATAGATACATGTGCGATGTATCGTTAAATACGCAATATCTAGTCTTATTCGCTCAACGTAGAGATGCGTCACAAATTGGGGTACTAGCCAGTCAAATGTTCCCGAGTCAGCGTAAGGAGTTTTTGGAGGTTTATAAAGAGGTCACAAAGCAACGTTATAAATATTTGCTTTGTGACCTTCACCCGCGAAACACGTTTAGGGTGCTTCTAAGAACGAATATATTTCCAAACGAGCCTGAAACCGTGTACATTCCAGAATGATGAATAGGCTAAAGAAATACCGAGAATTAATAAAAATCTATCAACGACTGCCTCGGTCGTTGCAGCAGATGCTTGTTAAAAATATCGACTCTGACTTTTTAAAATGCATCTGCGAAATCTGCCTCAATGTTATAAAATGTAATGTTCCAATGAAATCCTGTCAGAAGGCTCGCTTCGTCGTTACAAGAACATAATACGGCGCTCGCCCATAAAAGTCAGACTGTGGGTAAGAAAAAGCGTATTATTGTACAAAGAGGCGGTCGTTCCTCCCCATCTTATTTTCAATTTTGGGGCCTTTACTGACTAGATTAATATAATGAAGAAGGTGGTTGTGATCCCGCACGAGATGTATGCTTCATTACAAAGGACCCCAGACGCGGCTCTAGAACCCCGTAAAAGTAGGCTTAAAAGAATGGAGAGTGAACTACTATCCCTATTAAACAGTGAAAAGACGCCTGATGAGAAAAGGGTTTTGTATCAAGACGCTTTGCAGAAATTTCTTCACGAGTACGAAGATTATAAGCATCCTACAGAGCTCACCGTGAGGCACAGCTCGAGTAGCGCTGAGCATAGTGACACAGGGCCTGAGCAACCAAAGAGTAGCGGTACACAGCACATCGAACATGTGCTAAAAAACAGCCTCCCCATACATTGAGGAATAAAGGGTTAAGTCTTTATAATCTATTGAGTGAGGACCCCATCATACAGTGGGCCGACACAGGCGAGGTCATTGTTGATGGAACAAGGGTGCAAGGGTCCAATATCGTTGATATTGTTCATGATCTGGTGACAAAGTGGGACAGGCCATCACCATCAGGATGGAGGCATATTAAGGCAAGACTACAGCAAATAAATGTCTCCAAAACATTGATAGGTAATCTGAATAGGTTAAAATACTTGGAGCATGCATCGCACGTGTCACAACTGAGTACACCTTCACCCACAACAGCTGCAGTGTCTCTGAAGAGAAGAAAGAAGAGAGTAGAAGGCCAACCTTATCCACGTGCCTCTAAAATACGCAAATGGCTAACGTATTAAGTAAGCACTATTATGACATTTCTAGCCCTGCATCCTATGGTGGCATTAATAGACTGTACAGAGGTACTTATGGTGTAAGGAAAAGGATGTTGAGAGATTTTTGCGTGCCCAGGATGCTTACACACTTCATAAACCGGTGAGAAAAAGGTTTAAAACAGCAAAGACAACAGCCGCTTCGATTGACTCTATTTGGCAGGCAGATTTAACAGACATGCAAAGATATTCGGTGTACAACGATGGTTACCGTTACATCCTATTCATAATAGATGTATTCTCTAGATACCTGTGGCTAGTTCCCCTGAAAAATAAATCGCCTGAAACAGTCGCTAAAGCGACCAAAACACTGATGTTGAAAGAAAACAGGATTCCGGGCTATTTTTGTACGGATATGGGGAAAGAATTTATAGGGCGAGCTTTTCAGAACATGTTGTCAGAGTTTAATATCAGCTATTACACTTCCAACTCTATACATAAAGCATCTTTAGCTGAAAGAGTTCAACGTACCATAAAGGAACGCATGCACCGTTATTTTACACATAAAAACGTACAGATATATAAACGTTCTCGATTCACTGGCTTCATCCTACAACCGCTCACACCACCGCACGATCGGTACAACGCCTAACGATGTTTTAGAAAGAGGCAAGCGTCCGAGAAGTGATGGAGTGCCACCACCACCACCACCACAACCTGCGCGTTTCAAAATCAATGATTATGTAAGGCTGTCACGTTTGGGAAATAAATTCATGAAGGGTTTTGAGCAAGGATTAACACGCGAGATTTTTAAAGTTAGGGCTATGAGGCCTAAAGGCGAGATAATGATGTATTACGTTGAAGATTTGAATGGGGAAGAAATCTCGGGTTTTTTTTACCGCGAGGAACTTCAGAAAGTGGCATTTAATTTAGGAAAAAATGTGTTTAAAATTCAGAAAATTTTAGCAAGCAAAGGTACAGGAAAGAGAAAAATGTACCTGGTGAAATGGCTAGGTTACCCAGAAAGCTTCAATACCTATATAAAAGCTGATGCAGTCATGAAGCTTAATTAGTATGCAACATGTCACCTAACCATTTCTACGTCACGCTCCCGTCCTCATCGTCCCTGTCTGTACACCCAAACAACACACTAGCCAATTTTGTAACAGAACTCCATGGTCCCATTGAATTGGGCCGTGATTCGTATGAGGTGGGGATATGTGAAATTCAGCTGGATACCGTCTTTTTAAATATTGATTATAAAGATGCCGTTTTTACAATTCTTAGAAACTGTGATGAGTGTGAAAAAGCCGGGGTAACTCGGGATGAAACTATACGTATCGCCCGGACTAAGGTCGCACAGTTTTTCAGTACAACTGTGACACTAGGGCCGGGTCGCTATGGTTCGGTTGAGGATATTGTGAAAGACTTAAACATATGTTTAAAAAACTCACGCCTTACGACTGATTTAATATACGAAATCGTAAACAGAGGAGGCACTGCACATACTCTAATGCTAAAATCAAAGGTTAACAGAAATCTTAAAAACGGAAGTGTTCAAAATTATAACCGAGGGGCGTTATCGAGTAGCCTTCCAAAGAGACACCTTTCACGAGGCACCGGATGACTTGTCCAACTTAGTGTATCAGCTGAAGATGGAGAAATTGGATGTAAGCTCTCAGCCTCCAGACATGTGCTATATTTACAGCAATATAGCGGGACACCAGTTTGTTGGGGATACCCAGGCACGACTGCTGCGCGGAGCGCACATTCCCAACCATAGAGGAAGGAGCTTGAGTATTACATATGACATACCCCATTATGTAAATGTCGCTACTAACCTAATAACTAATATCTCAATATATATAAGAACGATTGAGGGTAAAAATTTCCCATTCGGTGACGGGAGCTTAACAGTGAAGCTGCACTTTCGACGCACTGAGTTATAATGTCCAGAAAATCATTCACGGTATACCGAGGGGTGAGATACCAGCGTGGTAGTGGACTTGGGTCCATTTTTTCATCCATACTGCGCACAGCTGTACCACTACTGAAGAGCGGGTACCAGGTACCTTGGGAAGAAGGCGTTACAAACAGGTTTTAACGCGACAGAGGAAATGCTCGCGGGAACTAAACCTAAAGAAGCTCTAAAAAACATTTAAAACGTACGCGGGATGAAATCATCAGAGATGCGAAGAGAAAAATGCGTGGCGGAGGAAAGAAGAGAATTGATAGGAAGAAGGTGGTGCCAACACGTAGCGTAAAGAAGAGAACTGTTAGGAAGAAGGTGGTGCCAACACGTAGGGTAAAGAAGAGAACTGTTAGGAAGAAGAAGGGGTCACGTGGTATTAAACGTAAAAGGGTGCCAAAAAAGAAGTGTTCTAAGCGTATGAAACCTGTAACCGATCATTTTTTTTAACTGATATAAACCGAGGATGTTACTCTCACGATTCATAGATTGACTGATACTCGTCGGGGGAGGTGGCACTGTTTCTAACTCACCATGGCACGTTTCATTCATCCTTGCAGTTCACAGTGCTGTAAATCGGAGCTATCCCTCTTTGAGATGCCTTCAACTCAAGTTTCTATTGAGCACAGTGACTTTATTACAATTAACCCTTTAAACACAATTAGTTCTCCCAGTGCACCTATAGAATTCGTGATACCCAGTTCAGGCCCTTACTTTTTTGATCCGGGCTGTATGGACATGTATACTAAATTACGCATAGCTCATTCTGATGGAAAGGACTGCGATGATAGTTATGTTGCATATCCCGAAACAAACTTTCTGCACACCATATTCAGCCAGTGTGACGTATATTTAAATCAGACTAACATCTCAGCAGGCACGGGGTACTACCACCTACGAGCATATCTGGAAAGTGCCCTCAACTTTACAAAAGAAGCGAAGGATACCTTTTTATCCGCCGAGGGGTATTACCACACTAAAGATGAGGGTAGTATAAAGGATAAATTTAAAAATTCTAAAAAAAAGATATATGAATGTTTTGGACGCCTGCACACGGGCTTTACATTCCAGGAGAAGTTGCTTGTGAACGGGGTAGATATGAAATTGAAGCTTACCCGCACGAGCCCTGAGATCTGTATAAATCTGGGCGCTAACCAAGAAGAAGGCGCGAAACCTGTTGTGATCCACGTCATGGAAGCATATTTGCGTATACGCCGAGTGAAACTAAGTTCCGCGAAACATATAGAAATCGAGAAAGAGCTGGTACACGCCACAGTGAAATACCCAATTAACAGGGTACAGATAAAAATGTATACGATTCTCACAGGATTGGCAGCGAAGCAGCTAGAAAACATCGCTCTTGGCGTTCTACCTAAAAGGATATTAATAGGGCTGCAAGACCATGTCTCGACAAATGGAAATTATAAAAAGAGTGCATTGAAATTCGAGAATTTTGGGCTTAAAAATATTACTTTATAAGTCAATGTCGTCGCACTGGGTGGGACTTTGAATATGGATTACTCATCAGATGCCGTATTCCCGCTCTGTGCGAGAGCTTATAGCAGTTTGGCCCATAACACAGGAGCATGTGATGAGCTCGGTTTCGGAATAACGCAGAAAGAATTTGTGGAACAGTTTAATATTTACTCATTCGATCTTACGCCTGACTTAACCGCGGTCGTAAATACGCATTTAAACGCCCAGCAGACTGGGACCGTATCAGTGAGATTGGAGTTCGCTAAAGCTATAGACACGCCTTTAAGTGCACTCGTGTATCTAGAAACACAGGCCCTAATAGAACTGGACCGTTTCCGTAACATAAACACAGATTTTTAAAATGGATGCAAATACACTCCAGAGAGTTATGAAAAGTGACTGTTTCGCTCGTTCCAAATTTATCGGGGTTTTTGCAAAGAATGAAATAATGAAGTCGCCTAGCACGAGAAACTGGCACGGGGCAATCGTTAACACCGACATTGTGGGTGGCGAGGGAATTCACTGGTTTGCGATTTATTTTAAAACTAAGGAAAGAATGTATTATTTCGATTCACTCGGTTTCCCACCATGACATGACTCGACAATTGTAAGTTTTATCGCGCAATTACGTGTGCCTGAGATAATGTGGGCCCCATATCAACTTCAAACATGTGGGTTATATTGTATCTTGTTTCTCATGCACATGGCGCGCGGGAAGGGATTTATGATTTTTTTTTAAATTATTCGATTTGTGTGACACTAATATGAACGATAAATATGTATGCAGACAGATAAAAAAAAAATTCCCACATGTTGCAACCCCCTGTAATTTGTAAGCTCTATATTGTGTAAATCTGTATATACATTTGTAACAATTAAAAATTGGGCGCTGCCCCTTTTTGTACATGCTTAATAAATGAAAATATGTTACGGTTTGTTAATATCCTAAAAATACTTACATAATCTCTGCGACGATGGCGCAATCGGTTGATCAGTTGTGGGCCACTATCACGACATCTGATTCGCAGCGTGGTGTGGGTACCACCTCATTTGCCACCCTTTCTCCAAAAGTGTTTATAATTTCCTCTAACTCCGTATCACTCCTGTAAAAATAGAGAAAATTATTTTTAAAAACGAATGCACTTCTTAAAAGTTTAATATTGCTAAAAACCTAGCTGTACAAGAAATATAAACATACCATATATACCATATATATATATATCGGGTGGCCACAAAAAAACTTTACTTAATTCAAAGTTTAATAACTGCAACAATTCAAAACTTATGCAATTGAGCTTTGGCACACATTAACAGATGGTTATAATCTATAATTGCTGGAATTTTTAAATATGTAGGTTCTATAGTTTTGTTACAGTGAACAATTTAAAAGCATATGTCTAAAAATAGCATGCCGAAGAAAATGAATTTGAACTTAACAAAATTTACTTAAACAAATGGTCAATGTGACCTGGTGTGACCACCCTCCCTGTTGGTAAACTGCCCTCAATCGCTTCTTCCACGAGGAGATGCACTTTCGAACCTCATCTAAGGTGATATCCTCCCATGCTCTACTGATTTTCTCCTTAAGTTCATCTTCCGTGAATTTGTCTTTCTGGCTGCCGTAAACCTTCACCATGAGGGAATCCCATACTGAATAGTCCATCGGATTACAGTCGGGAGACTGAGGCGGCCATTCATCCTTTTTGATGAAATTAGGGGTCTCTTGCTCTAGATGATTTTGGGTCGCTCAGCTTGTATGGGCGGGTGCCCCATCTTGCTGGAAAATGTAGGCCTCATCAGGATACAGCTGACGACAATCAGGAAGTAACCCATTATCTAACAGGTTGATGTAGCGCTCAGAGTTAACTTTAGTTTCGTTTGTGGCAATAAAATGAATTCGTGTTTTCCCCTTCCATGAAATTCCCGCCGATACCATTACTTTTCTGCTGAATCGTGAGGTTTCATGATAAAGCCTGGAGGGAGGAATGTCCTTTTTCCTTGAACCATAAACCCTGTCATTTTGCCTGTTTTTGGCCACCTCCAACGTGAAATCCTTTTCGTCTGTAAACACAACTTTTTGCACGTCTTCAGCTGAGTAGCGTTCATATAGGGGTTTACAGCGGGTCTTTCTACGCTGTCTTACATTCTGATCACGCCGAGAAACTCGAATTCTCTTGTAGGCCTTCAATTTCAAACGTTTTACAATCCCTTGTACAGAGGAGCGAGAAATCCCAAGGTCGTACGCAATCTGTCTCTGGGAGCGATGAGTTCCTGGTGTATTCTCCTGGGATTGAATCAGTTCCTCCACGGCAGCCTTATTTTCTTCTGTTGAAACACTTTTGGGCATGCCGCTGCCGGGTTTTCTAGCTGTTGATCCAGTATCCATTATCTTTCTTATTAAGTTATAAACACTTTGACGAGTCCAGTTCTTTGCGGGGAATTCTCGGACAATCCTATTTCCATTCCAACCTTTTTCTTTGACACATGCTTCTATGATGGCTTTATCACTTTTACTTAACGTCATGCTGGCGGGGTTTTAGCGGGAAAATAAAAGAAAGCAAATTCACATTAGGTTTAGCCTACGCCAGCGCGCGTGTCATACTACGCTACATTAGGTTTAGCCTACGCTAGCGCACGTACGTGTCAGATGCACACCAGGCATGCTATTTTTAGACATATGCTTTTAAATTGTTCACTGTAACAAAACTATAGAACCTACATATTTGAAAATTCCAGCAATTATAGATTATATGCATCTGTTAATGTGTGCAAAATCTCAATCGCATAAGTTTTGAATTGTTGCAGTTATTAAACTTTCAATTAAGTAAAGTTTTTTTGTGGCCACCCGATATATATATATATATATATATATATATATATATATATATATATATATATATATATATCCGGGAAATAACGATGAAGGATATAGAGAATAATTGAAAATGTTTTGCAATTATGGGTTCTTTATAAGATAATTACAATTGAAACGTTATATGTATATATATAGGTCGTGAATAAGGCCTAAACTACTTTCAAAACGTGTTTGTAGTGGCTCTTATAAAGCTAATTAATAGTGAGTGACTGGCAGTTTATATTTTAAACGAGAAAAGAGCCGGTTAAATCAATGAGCATAATTTACCTTGTAGAAAAGTCTACTTACTTTAAAAATACTATACGGGGTCAAAACACTCACATTAGCTCGTCTGCAATTTCGCGTTCGCTTGGCCGACTGTGATTCAATACTGTAACCTCTGCTCCGCTGGGTGGACTTTTCGGCGAAGCACTCGCTTTCCTTTCGTCGAAAGTGTTTATAACACGGTCTAACTCCGTGGCGGTCCTGTAATTAAAATAATTGTCGTGAAATTGAGGCAGTTAAAAGTGATGGCAACCATATATATTTGCTATGGGGAAACGGGTAATTTTGATCTTTAATTTGTCGAGAAGCACGTACAATGAACTTTGGTTTAAAAATTAAAAACTGCCGAGAGCTGTTATATATATATATATATATATATATATATATAATTATATATATATATATATATATATATGGGACGCAGACATTAATTAAACACTATTTTTTCAAAACACTTATTATGACATTACTTCGCATTATCACTGCGCTTTATAAATTAAAACATTGCTAGGCTAGGTTAAGGATATTCTGAAGGCGTAAACATTACAATGAACAGCGCTAAGATTTTAAAATTCTATAAATTGAAAACCGTTATAGTGATGAGGGAGGTAGATTATAATTGAAAATATTTCCCGGTAGTTGTGTGAGAAAATTTCATCTTTAATTTGACGAGAAACACACAATGAACTTAGGTATAAAAATTAAAAACTGCCGAAAGCTGATATATATATATATATATATTTTTTTTTTTTTTTTTTTTTTTTTTTAGTTCAGGAAGAACCGATTCGCCTCTATTTAAAGGGCATATCTCAGCGGAAAAACAAAGAAAAAGTGAGAGGAAAGACAGAGGAAAAAGAAAGGGTGGAGGGGACAGTCGAAGTGGAAAAAGACCAAGGATGACAAGGACTGCAGGGTCGAGCCCCATCATCCTTGGGTGCTAGGGCCGGGAGGGCGCACGTGAAACCTCCAGGAACAAGCACGTACAAACGAGCACAAAGAGCACTCAAGAGCACGAGCTTAGAACCCCCTTGCGGGGATATATATATATATATATATATATATATATATATATATATATATATATATATGGGACACAGACATTAATTAAACAAATTAATTTTCAAAGCACTTAATATGACATTACAAATTACTTACATTTCAGCGGTTTCTTCAATGAGGGGCTGCCTCACTGTCTCGCAAATTTCCGCGACATTCTGATATGAGAATAATTCATTCTGATCTAAGGTGTTGAATAGAAAAAGTGTCATTTGCCCGTAAATATCGCTTTCTTCAATGAGGTCAGGGGAGTTATAGATTTCAGACATGGCTTGCATGTACGCTGTTATGAACTGGGCAAGAAACTGGTTGTGAATAAGGAAACACCCCATTTATAGGTGGCTAAGTGACCAACCCACAACTGTAATTTAACTGCCTATTGGTTTACGGGTAATGCTTTTTCGACCAATCCGAGAGCAACGCTCCCTTTTCACGAGCAATGAATGGGAGGAGCCACGAAAAGTAGGCGGTGTTTAACTATAGGCATCTTCAGAACGAGTTCATTCAGGTATACCGCGCGGTGATTGGCAGACCGCCATCAAGTCTGGGTGGGGCATCAGACCCGTTTGTTGGTAAAACCAGTTCATTCAAGTATGCTGGAATTTCGGAAAAAAAAAATTATTTAGATTTGCTCTCAGAGACACCTGCATATTTCTATTGTCCTGAAGGTCCTTTTTCTGACAATACATTTTATTTTCTGCAAAAAGTGGGCACTCCTTACGGTCATATTTAGGTCATATGGTCACTTTACAGAATAGGAAAAGAACGTGAAGGTTTAATGTCTTTCTAAAAATATTAACAAATCAATATAATTCAGCTTTTCGGAAAACCATTGTTATGCTTTGTTCGAATGGTTAAAAGCCAAATATATATATATATATATATATATATGTGTGTGTGTGTGTGTGTGTGTGTGTGTATTATTTAGCCGTATACATATCTCCCCATTGTATGGAATAATAAACAATGTAATCCTCAGCCTTCTAAGCCAACTGGCTCTGGCTGATTAATAAATGCTTTAATTAAATTATTATTTCTATCTGGCAGCTCAACCCTGTAAGTCAGATGACAGAAGAATATATGCTTTAGTTAAATTAATTATTGCTATCAGCTTTCTAAGACAGATGACGGAGGAATAATAAACAATGTATTTCTCAGCCTTCTAAGTCAACTGACTGTTAAGCCAACTGGCTCTGGCTGATTAATAAATTAAATACATGGTGCTATCTGGCAACTCAGCCAACTGGCTGTTTGGGACCCTATAAGAGGCGGCGTACGGCTGATGGACTTCATATTCGCTCGGCACTCTTGCAACATTACGTAATATTATACAATTGCAACTTGCAACTTCGACTCCACCCTTTTGCGGGCATACTACTGAGCCTGACTTTTCAACAATACTATAAATAAAAGGGGGAAAGTTATAAAATTTTAAAACCCCATAACGACTCTATAACAGTCATCTATACAGAAACGGACAGTATGAATGACAAGTGATACACTGTGATACACTATCACTGGTAAAATTGTTTCTTGCATCGTGTATCACATACACAAATGTGGAAGTATTTTGTAAAGCGTATTTCCGATACAGAATATGGCTGTATATTGTATGAAAATATTATAACTGATACACTATTCAGTACTCATCACTATTTAAAGTGCTCAAATGAAGACTGCCCAAAACGAAAATGATGACAGAATGAAAAAAAATCTGAAAATCTCATTTTAAAGTTTGAATTCATTCTGTCTGAAAGGCACCATTTAACATTGTTTCAAGACATTGTACAACAATAAATGTAGAAATAAACAATGTTGATATGAGAATATTAATTTTTCATGAAAGGTACACGATATACAGGGTGATCCAAAATGATGTTCCCAAAACTTTTTATGTAACTAGTTATTGCCGGGAACCCCTTTTCGGATCACCCTGTATGTTATAAACGTATCTTGTACCGTGTATTTAGTACCTTCCTTTCGATTTCAAACGTCTTCTGTATCGTATACGGACGATACTGATACTATGAGTATCTTGTATCGTGTATGAGTGATCCATGTCTGTATCTTCCTCCTCTCTCTCTCTCTCTCTCTCTCTCTCTCTCTCTCTCTCTCTGTCAGATAAGCTTCTTAAGTTTGGTTTCAATGACGCAGGTTTTTCGTCCAATTTAGCTAAATAATATTTCATTCCAAATAAGTAACTTAACTTGGAACCCAACTAATTATATATATATACTAGAATGCCTGCTCAGCCTTGTTCAGCAAAACCCTCCTAAACACAACTGATAGGGGTGGGGACTTGGAGGTACCAGTATGTTACTAAAACTTTCCCTGATTATCCCTTGATGCAGGTTACATTAGCCGTTTTGGCGTACCCTAGCCGTTCAGGGGGCCCCTCTCCCAGTCTCTCCCCAGGGGTGGACTGGGAGGGGCGGGTTTATTACTAAAACTTTACTTGGTTCTCTCTTAATGTATATACTAAATTGTTGCAGATTACCGTAGCTGTTTAGAGGTGTATAAATGAAAAGACATCCTCCTACTCCTCCTCCACCTCCTCTTCCCCTCATAGAATATTTTGAATGTTATACATTAATTATACAAATTGAATGTCGTCCCCGCAAATGGTTAGATTGAAATTATTAAGTGAAATTATTAATTGAAAATAACTGAACACCGCTTCTCCTCGAAACTTCACATTCTCTTCCTTTCTGAAACTCAGATATCTGAGGCCACTGACAGCATCCCCTTTTCTGTACCCTCATAATTTCACTGTACTCAATTTCATTTCAAAGACGAATGTTGCTAACGAGTATATGTACGCAACGACCTATCTTCGATTTGTATTCCCGAAGTTGAATCTTCGAATTCTACACCCTCTGCCACGGCTTACATGCGAATCTCAAACTAAATACATCTGCGCTATGTACATTTCTCCTAATTCTACCGACTACCCAAAACTCTTTGTCTGCCTCACTTCCAAAGTGGAGTACATTCTGTCCCACTCTCCTTTCCCTGAAATCTCCATTTTAGGTTATTTCAATGTTCACCACCACCTTTAGCACCTCCCATTTCACTGACACGCCTGACACATTTTAAATTTATTTCTCACCACACATCCTCCTTTTTACTCTCTCAAACTTTTTTCTGCGTTGGTCTCGTCCGGCCACAAATTTATATCTGTTTCCTGTCCTATAGCTCCAGTTCGGCATTTGAATCCTCCCAAAACGCTTTGCAGCCGCTGATTGGGATGCTCATAGGCAATACTTTTCTGATTTCCCATGCAATGATTAATGTTTCCGTGGACGGGGCCCTTCCGAGTACGCTGAGTGCATCACGGAAGTGAAAACCTATCCAATTCTAATTATTCTCGCTCTTTCTGGCACCTAGCCATAAACCTCTCCAACAACTTTACTTCTTGTCTCCTTCCTCTTTTCCATTCTGACGGCTCAGTTACCATCTCTTCTGATAAAGCTGAACTCTTCGCTTAAACTTTCGACTCCAACTCAACCCTGGATGAATCCGGTGTTGTTCCTCCATCTCCTCTCCCCTCTGACTTAATTATGTCTGAAATTAGAATCTGTTCCAAAGATGTTTTTTCTGCCCTATCTGTGCTCAACTCTAGGAAGCCATACGGTCCTGATGGTGTCCCTCCTATTGTTCTCAAGAAGTGGGCATCTGTGCTGACACCCTGCCTAGGCAAACTCTTTCGTCTGTCTTTCATCTGGTACCTTTCCTTCCTGCTGGAAATTTGCTTTCATTCAGCCTGTCCCAAAGTGACCGCTCCGAGGTCTCGAACTATCGTCCAATTGCCTTGTTTTTTTGTCTTTCAAAAGTTTTTGAATCTATCCTTAATAGGGAGATTTTGAAACACCTTTCTACTCAAAATCTTCTTTCAGATCATAAGTATGGGTTCCGCAAGGAACGCTCTACTGGCGAGCTTCTTGCACATTTCCCTGACTCTTGGTCATACTCCTTTCGGGATTTCGGTGAAACCTTTGATAGAGCTTTGCGCAAACATATTGAAAGCTTTTGACAGGATCTGGAACGAATATTTAACTTCGAAACTGCACTCTTTCGGTTTCTGTCCTTCTACTGTATATGTGCTTTCATCTCTGAGTTCCTTTCTGTCCGATCTATGGCTGCGGTAGTTGGTGGCCATTGTTCTTCTCTTAAAAGCTATTAATAGTGGTGTTTCTGAGGGTTATGTCCTGTTACACTCTATTTTCCTTTTATTTATCAATGATCTTTTAAGTCACATTTCTTGTCCTATCCATCCTATACCGATGTTTCCACCCTCCACTTCTCCAACCGCTCCACGAAACGTCCCTCTCAACAGTCACGTAATTGTAAAGTTAAAGTAATCTGTGAACATAAGATTAAAAGTATAAAAATATTGGTGTTTCACTAAACTGGGAAGCAATAAGATCACACATGGCCCAAATAAAGTGTAGAACAGTTTTAGAGAATGAAATAACTAAAGAAATGCTAACAACCTTGGAAGAAAAGACGCTGAGAATTTTAGAAAAATATGTTCCGAAGGCACAGCCAAAAGGAAAGAGGAACTGGTTAGAGGAGCAAAGAGAAGAATATTCCGCAAAAGAAAGAGAGTAGCGGCGAAGTTAGCTAATTGCAGAAACAACAGTACCAGGAAAGTAATACAAGAAAAAGTGCAGAGTATCGATAGGGAAATACAAACCCTGATTAAGGGCCATACAGTGAGGGAAGAGGAAAAGGCGGTAGAAGCAATAAAGGAAAATCCACAATACTTCTATAGCTATGCGAAAAGGAAAACAAAAACGCGCGCCACTATCGGGCCCTAAAGGAAAGGAAATAATGATCTAACGGATGATTAAAAGGAAATATCTGAAAGATTGAGAGCCAAGTATAAATCAGTCTTTAGTACCCCAAAAAGTGATAAAGCGATACCTGACATAGATGCATTCTTTGAAAAGAAATTGCAAGGAGATTGTATAACAGACTTTGATTTTTACCCGAAAAAATGTAGTGAGAGCTATAGGACAAATGAAATCACATTCAGCTGCAGGTCCGGATAAATGGAACACATTATTGATTGAAAACTGTAAAAATGAAATAGCTACACCCGGAACTGGATATAAATATAAGGCATAGGTTATACTTATATAACCTATAAGCAAATTGAAAAGAACAAACATTGTCCCAATATATAAAGGAGGGGATAGATCTCAAGCGACTGGTAGATCTCAAGCACTGGTAGACCAGTGTCATTGAGGTCCCCGTCACCAAAGTATTTGAAAGAATAGTTAGACAGAAAATCTATGACTTCTTGGAGATACTGTAAAAGTTCACCGAAAATTAGCAAGGATTCCGATTAGGAAGATCATGCCTATCACAACTTATAAAGCACTATAACAATATCCTAGAGGCACTGAAAGGCAATGAAAACTACAATGTCATATACACGGATTTTGCTAAAGCTTTCGACAAATGTGATCATGGTATAATAGCACATAAAATTAAACATATGGGAATAACAAAGTGGGAAAATAAATCTACAACTTTCTCAGAAAACGTCTACAGGTCGTCAAAATTCAAGGTGTATCATCATCATCAGAATCAGAAGTACGCAGTTCAGTACCACAAGGTACAGTACTGGCCCCACTCCTGTTCATTATCATGCTAACATACATAGACAGTGGAGTAAACAGCAACAGTATAGTAACATCCTTTGCAGACGATACAAAGATCAGCAGAAAAATCAGCGATGCAAAATAGGTGGAGGCCTTACAGAAGGACACGAACAAAATATACAAATGGTCAGAAGACAGCAACATGACACTTAACACAGAAATTTCAGCTCTTGACATATGGTAGAAATGAGAAACTTAACACACTGTATATTATGTTCCAGACAGACAAGAAATTCAGAGAAGCGCGAAAGGTACTAAGAGCGTTCAAAAGAAGAGACAAGACAGTAATGATTTCCCTGCTGAGAATACTGATCATACCAAAATTTGAATACTGCCCAGTCTTGACGTCCCCATATAAAAAGGAAAAAACTAATAAACTAGAAGAAACGCAGACATTTCACAGCTAAGATTGATGGCTGCAAAGAACTCAACTACTGGGAAAGACTACGTAAACTAAATCTGTATTCCTGGAAAGAAGAAGAGAAGTACACTATAATTTACATATGGAAAATGATCGAAAGACTAGCACCAAACCTCAAACTAAACCCAATTACCATTCAAGCAACACTTTATACTTTATGTTCTACGGGTTATATTAAATAATTAAGTATATTGAAAATAATAATATACGAAACGTATAATCAATTGCATATTAGTACAGTATATATATATATATATTATATATATATATATATATATATATATATATATAAATATACATCAAAATACTCTATGTTCTGCAGTGCAAAACGCTAAACTCACACGTAATCGAGTCTACATTCACATCGTTATTACTTTACACTACACGGTAAAACCGTCCAAGCAACACTTCACCGTTCAAGTTATACGGATGACTATACTCGACATAAATGGCTTTCATATCGTTCAATACTATTTTTGTGCCCACTTTACATTCGGTTGGTAAGTTATCTTTAAACACGGTTAGAATACAATCAAAAGCACGCACAAAGAGGTCATCCTTAACCACAACATCATTATTAAATACAAGTTTATAAGTACTCCTTTCCAATCGAGGGTTTTTCCTTACCGTCCCGAGCTTTTCAATCGTGAACTCTTCTTCACTCTGCATAGCGGCAATTGAAATAATCTTCCACGTCGTAACGACAGCTATTCATTATATAGAGGTCCAGCTCTTCAGGGTGAACAGTGTAGACAAGCTCTGCCCTGTACCACTCAAGTGCTTTGTACCAAAGTTCAGGATATTTCGAAGAATCTAAACCTTTTAAATATGCATCCAGCTCTAGACCATTCTCACCTTGTTCATTCTTACATTCAATAAATCCGTCGAGCAGAGCAGTGTATGCGTATTCAAGAACCGTGTCAAAATAAATCATACCCGTAACACGAGCGTTTAATATAGGCTTCAGCTTGCGGAATCCGACGATTTATTTCAAACATTCTGTCGAGGATGAAACGGTTTCGCGTTCGGACAAGAACGTTATTATGAAATGCATTCTTCCACATCAGGCGTATATCAATCCATGGCTGTTCGTTATTTATACACAACGTGCAAACAACGGCATATGAGGGGGCGTCACTAATCTGCTCTCTTCTTGTACCTACACCTGCAGGTATTTTATAACGGTCCTCTCCCCACTTCTCAACTATCACGAAGACTCTATTCATCTCCTCAACACTTAAATAAATAACATTACGTTTACCAGAGTTTGCTTGCCTGCAAATCGTTTCAAGTACATAGTCAATGGTGCTGGTTTCACGCCTGAACACGCGCAATGACTTCGTCACGGACACATCGTACGCGGCGTTGAGAATGCTTCTCAAAGGAAGTTCCATCATATTCGCACGTCTAGTCGGTTCAAGCTCTGAGATGACTATGAGCCACAGGTGGACGGATCGGCTCGACGGGAGGAGTGAGTCACGCTGATGAAACGTGTACGGGTTTGTTCGAACTCGTGTGTTTCGGAGGGGTGAGGTACACGGGTGGGCGGCTAGCTGGGGGGAGCGAGCCACACCATAAACTGCTGAAGCGTGTATAAGCTTGTTCGAACACTTGTGCCCATTATACTGGACAAACAGAATTTTCCGCTACATGAAGCAATACCGGCTTTAATGTTTTATCACTCACCAGACGTTCATTTCCACAAACTAAATATCTTCACAATCTGGTGCACTATTTGAGAGAAACATATGCCCATATTTATCCTTTTTGTTTAACAAGCGATACTCGTCTCTAAAGTCTGTTAAAAACTCACACAGCCCATTAGCCACAACCTCACTACAAACCTCGTCACGATATATATATTAATATAGTGGTAAAAATACTTAAGATTCTCCATGATGACAAGATTTACATTCTCAACCGTAGGGTACAAGTAGTCGGTATGATGTAACATGACATAATATCGCTTGTCACACCACTCATCAACAAGACTCACTATCCATAGCCGTTGCTTCTCTTCTGAACGTGTTGCTTCTTCTACTTCGCGCTATATGTGAGCTTTTATAAAGGTTAGGTCTACAACATACTCCAATACATCGTTTGTACTACGAAATCCTACAATGCCCTCGCCAGAATACCCGTAGAATATTTGAACATCTTGGTCCTTCGCACGGCTCAATGTAGCCTTAAAAGTATTAAAGGAGAGGGGAATAGGGAGTTTTTCAGTATCCACCACATCTTGGCACTTTGCCGAATACCACTTGTCATAAACATTGAACACACAATATTAAAGGTAACCATTACTATTTTTCTTCTACGCGGGGGAATACACGTCTGAACTCAAGGGTATGCAGAGGTCAACTGAGCACGCAGGGATAGAGATAAGCTCAGGTTGTGGCAGGAGTCACGTTGCCGATCTTACAGTGGGCGGAGCTTAGCTTTTTACTGTACACACACACACACACACACACACACGCACGCACGCACGCAAAGGAGAAAATGAAACCTTAATTGAAACAAATATACGTGATAAATAAACATATCGTTAACAATACACATATATAAATACAATCAAGGATTAAGGTAGCCAAAGGGTACGGTATCATAGGTACCAGTGGGCGGAGCTTAGCTTTTTACTGTACACACACACACCACACACACACACACACACGCACGCACGCAAAGGAGAAAATGAAACCTTAATTGAAACAAATATACGTGATAAATAAACATATCGTTAACAATACACATATATGTAAATACAATGAAGGATTAAGGTAGCCAAAGGGTACGGTATCATAGGTACCAGGCACCTGGTAACGCTTCCTATAGGTGTTACGGCATACCTTCGTGCCCCTAAGTTCCTTCACACACCCCAGTTTCTGCGCCCGAAAATTGTGCGTCCCCACAGTCAGTTGGGGTAGCTGGTCACTAGGGCATATCATACTTTTCCGAGTCCAAATTTTACTCTGGCTAATATGTATTTTTATGTAGAATTTAATTCTAAGAGGGGTTTCTTTTCTGCAACTTTTCCCAAAAATCGCGTTATCATGTTCAAAATTGCGATTTTCTGTTCTATGTTGAAATACCGAATATTCAATTGAACACAACCTCATATTTTTAACCCTTTGTCGTAATTTGTTGCCATTTAGACACATTAACTTTGCTTAACTCTTACACAGGTTTAATACATACATACATAAAAAAAAATCTACTCCATTTGAATCTTTGTAACCATTTGGACGCAGAAGGCGAAATTCAACATTCTCTCATGAAAGACTTTGAGGAGGACGAAGAGCCAAACTTGGAAGAAGCTGCAAAAGAAGCCTCTGGCAATGCTGAGGCTACTGAAGCTTCTATGGACGTTCCCGCTAAAGTACCTGCCGAAACTCCAACTTCTGCTACACGAAACTACATGAAGATCCAAGGGACAGCTTCAGCAGCTTTGAGGTACAGGGTGGCAAGTGTTCCGGCAGCTGCAGTTGCCACTGGCTTCCTGAATGACCTCATCAAGGCCGGTCATCTTTCCAAAGACAAGGCTTACTTGGCCATAGATGGCATGAAAGTCTGGAGGGCTAAGGAGGAAGTAATGGCCTCATCAGTTGAAGCTCTCACGCAGAGGTCAGAGAAGATCTCTGGGATATTCTTTGATGACAAGCAGGATAGGAACACAAAGGTGTTGAAATATGACGAAGTGACAGGGAGATTTCATCCTGGCAAAGTTAGCAAGGAGCATTATACTATCACGTGGGAGCCTCAAGGAAAGTACCTCTTCCATTTCACTCCCGAGGAACCTGAGGAAGGAGAAAAGCCTGCTCATAAGATCGCTCAGGGCCTGCATGAGTGGCTTCTGGATCACGGAGCTGACGAGAGCCTTGTAATGATTGGAGGAGACTCTACCAACACCAACACGGGGTGGTCTGGAGGCGCCATAGCCCTATTGGAGAAGATGCTGGGTCGCAAGTGCTACTGGATGATCTGTCAGCTCCATGTGAACGAGCTCCCCCTGAGGCACTTAATCATCAAGCTGGACGGCCCTGTAACTCCCCGGTCAGGCTTCAGTGGGCCTATTGGAAAACTTCTTGAGAAAGTGAATGAACTTGGGGTCAACTTCAAACCAGTGGAAGGAACTGAAGATATCAGAGAGCTGCCAGTAGAGATAGTCAAATCTCTCTCCACAGAGCAGCACAACTGCTATCTTTTAATCAAAGCCATCAAGTCTTGAAGTCTCAGTCCACAGTTGGCTAGTCTCAAGTGCGGACCTCTGAACCAATCCAGGTGGCTCACTACTGCACAGGCCATCTTGCTGTTGTGGATGAGGGAGCACGGACTGAAGGGGGAGGTGTTGAGGAGGCTCGAGGTCCTCGTGAAGTTCTGCCTTAACTTCTACTTCAAAATATACTACGACATCAAAGTGAAGCACCACCTCAAATTTGGTCCTGCACACGTTTTTTCAAGCCTGAGGCTGCTGAGGAACCAGACTACCGAGGTCAGGAACATCATCTCTGCTGCAGTGATAAGAGGAGCTTACCACGAACATCCTGAGAACATCCTGGCTTCATTCCTGTGCAGTGAGGATGAGCATCAGAGAGCTTTTGCTGTGAGCCAGATAGAGAAGATCAGAGAAGGAAGAGACTTTGGTGATACGACAGTGAGGCCCCATAAAAATCCCAAAGTCAATCTGCAAGCCACTTCACCTGAGGATCTCATTAACTGGGAATCAGAATATTTACGAGTCTATTTTCACCTGCAAGATGACCTTGACTGAGCTCGAGGATCTCAGGAAAACTCCACTCAAAGTGGACGCTTTCTCTGTTCATACTCAGTCCTGCGAGAGAGCTGTACAGGAAGTCTCAACTGCTTTCCAAGCTGTGTACGGTCACGAGAGGAGAGATGGGTGGGTGAGAGCCAGGATAGACCATCGAGAAATGCTCCCAGTGTTCAGATCGAAGCAGGACATACTTAAGAGCTTTTTAGGTTCGAGTGGCTGATGAAGAGGCTGAAGCCATCGTTAATGCTCATAAGAGCTGAAAGTCCTCATAAGATCATAATATAAGATCTTATGAGGCCACGCTTTTCAGGGATCCAGGAAGAACAGGCGTGTAAACCTACACGTGGAGGTGGCAAGTCTCCCGCTACTCGATCAGAGTAGAGCTGGTGAGCTGCGCCTATTCTTTGAAAAAAAACTTAAAATTCTTAAGTTTTACATGAAATCTAAACATTTTTTCAGCACCCAGAAGTGTTGAAATACGCAAGAAAGCAAGGATGAGTTCAGAAAAGCAGCTTTTAGACTAAATCATATGCAGAACAGCTGCGCGCTTTGGTTTGGGTGCCCTGAGGCTGCGTTAGGCAGCCTTCAAATCAGAAAATTGCGATTTTGACCATGAAAATGAGATTTTTCGGAAACGTTGCATATAATAAACCTATCTTAGAATTTATTTTTACATAGGAATACATATTAGCCACTTTGTTTTTCCAAAATTTCAACCCTGAACCCAGAGTATATGCCCTACTGGTCACCCTCATCTTCCAAGCACACTAGATCCTTCAACGAGTCAAAGTTAACGACTCGACGGTTCGCATGGTTAAGCGTGATACCCTTAGCCTTCACGATATACTTCATATCATCCCCTACCCTCACCCGTACCCCATAGGTTTTTGGCCCTGTTGACACAAACGAGTCTGTGTATGCACCATCACCATACTCATCCCTGATCTCGTCAGTTAGCTCTCAGAGGAATTCCCCAATAGCGGGCATGTATTCACCTTCCCTCGCTTTGAATATCACGCTATCTGTGTCAGCGTAGAGTACCCTCCGTCCAAGAGAGTGCAATTGGCCCCAAAGTTTGATGCGGGCGTAGGCCGTTGTGAAACTGGCTACAGGTATGTTTGTAACCCGTGTGGTATCTGTTTCTAGTTCGGTGATGTTGTACTTTATTATGTAAGTATTACCTACATTCACGATCTTCATAACCTCTTTATCGGGAGCGTTGGCATAATCCCAGACTTCACTATAACTTTGTGCCAAATGGACGTTCCCTTTGCCGGTATTCTGTGCAAATTTACCCCAAAGACTGTTTAGACACAACTTTGCATTAAAGCGCTTGCCAGGATTCTTAACAATTTGGGATCGGTCAAGCTGTATACCTTCATGGGCACGGTAACGCTGAATATAAGCCGTTTTTTCATCTTCGGTGTCAACCCCTCGCGGTTATCCTGATGCTTCGACCTTATCCTTCAAAAAAGTTTATATATGGTGTGAAAAGGTTGGGTAGCTTCTGAAACCTCCACACAAAATGTATCTTCAATATTCTATACCCATGGCGAATGGCTAGGGCCATCTCAGGGCTTGTATATACACCTCTGATCTTACGCTGGTTGGCTGTATGGTCACAATCACCGTTGTTCTCTTCTGCGCACTTCACGCACAGGGGAAACATGAGCTTGTGATCTATAACGACGGGTAAGATCGGCATCCATAAATCGCGAGGGGGGGTGCACGTCTACGAAAGAGAGTCCAAAGTAGCGCTCATTCAAGTTAGCTGAAAGCTCCTCGATGGTTGGTATGGTGGGACCCACTATTTTTTTCAGGTGCACCTACGGGGTACAGATTGTTCTTCATCACGTAAGGGTGTAAAGAGCAGAAGTCGTAGTAGTGGAGTTTCACGCCCTCTGTAGGCGGAAAGTATAGCTTGAATGGGTTTGTGCGCCCTCCAAACAAGCTGTCACCGCATTTGAGGGGGTCCAACACCATTGAGCGTTTGATTTCCCTTATTTCTTCACGGTACTGGGCATCTGTTTCCATCCGTGCATCATACTCATGCTCCCACACGATTTTGTGAGTGAACTGGGAGCCTATAAGTTGATCACGGTTACGGGTCCATGCGAGGCTGTCGGCAGGGGATCTTCCATAAAGGTCCCCTGTGACGGCACATTCATCGCGCGGGCAACCATGCCACCAGCAGCCGTTAAAGTAATAAACAGTCTTCTCGCCAGTGGCTGGATCCTCACTTAGCCCGTCAACCCAAAAAACACGATCATTGACCTTAATTGGTACTTCACCCGTGTTGCGGGCATGTTTTATATATACATCCCGGTCTGTGAATAGCCTCGTGCCCATAACTGCGGGATCACCTGTAAATATCGCAGGCGACTCGTGTTCAAGCAGCTCCTTTATGGGCAAGAATATACACAGTCATTTTCTTTAACTTGTCCGCTAATTTGACAAGATAGGATACAAAGAGTTTCACAGGGCTGTCGTGTGCATTCATTTTAAAAACGTTTGTCCGTTTTCCACATTTCTGGCACTCATCACACTCGAACTCCATGCACTCATCACAGATAGTCTGACTTACGAGTAAATGTGGAATGACCTCTGGTTTCAGCGTTCGTGTAAGTTTTTATATCGTAGTACACGGTTATACAAGTGCTATTTTTAGGCTTAGCATCTTTCATATAACATACATGCTTCACTCCATCCGCCTTATATTTTTCATGACATGTAGAACAGTGAATTTCATCACATTTATTCATAAATTTTCCCCAATTATCCATCATGTGAAACATACCACATTCACAGATTCTCTTTTTCCTGCACGTGCCAATTGATTTATGGAGCTCAAAACATTTATTATTGAAAAATGTACGTCTACGCACATTACATTCCCTGTTCTCGGTTTCAACTACATGACTTTCACATTTGGGGCTTTTACAGTTCACATGCCATGTAGCAATCCTTACAATGTTTCACCATATCATCAGCAAACTCGAGACAACCCTTACACAAATCATGATGCCTTCCATATTTTCGACTTTTATCATAACTGGCGTAGAGAGCCTTTATGTTACGGATGGGTAGATACGATGTTCCTGGTAATCCTAAAATAAGTAGAGGTCTTGTACGATCTCTTACGCTGCTTTTAAAAAAATACACAGTCCTACGACGATCATCCATTTCAAATACGACTATACGTGCATTCATTTCCTGCTCGGCCCTTCTCAGTTCTTCAGGACCCATATTACACTCAAACTCAAGCTTACAATCTGAAGCCAGTTTACGGGTACTCTGCACAACCGTGGGCAGCCAAATTTTTTGCGTCCAAGTATTTAGCACAGAAAACATATGAGCTAAAATTACACTGTGTAACACTGATTCTGTTTATATAGAATTTTTTGTTTTTATATGCATTTGTGGGCGCTCAGTCCAAATCTGGCCCTGGGTTGTGTATATCATCAATGGTTTCAGATATAATCCATTTTTCATGTTTTACTAGTATAATGTTATTATGGGCGCAGCAATATCAGAATAATCAGGAATTGTTGAGAACAATCCGGATGTTCGTTGACAGTTTCTTGCTCTAGAAATTGCCCGAAACTTCCACTGTGCTATATAAAGAAGAGCGCAGAGTCTGAGAAGTCAGTAAGTGTAAGCACACAAAGAAAGTAGGTTGTTTGTCTGATGGTTACCAGCACTGAGGTAGTGTTTCTGTGCTTCTCTGTGCTGACGATTTGAATGTTATCGATCCTTTTTTATTGCGAACATTATTTCAGTGTTGTGAATACATCTTTTTTCTGGAATCTGTAATCTGTTGCAGATTTAATAACTCTTCTCTCTATATCTGCAGGTTATGATTAATGTAGTACAGTTTGGTAGAGAGAATGGCAACTAGAGCTTGTAAACACTCGCCGGATATATTCTGCTACGTTTGTGGGTATTACATAGGCCCCAAGCAAGTATCGCACAAGATTGTGAAAGGCACCAAGTTCTGGATCGCGTATCGGCTCTATTTTGGTGTGCCTATGGGTGACCAAGATAAGCTCTGGGCACCCCATGTGATCTGTGGAAGCTGCCGCTCCACACTTGAAGGGTGGCTGCGGGGAGTACGCAAGGCAATGCCCTTTGCGGTACCCAGAATATGGAGAGAACCAAAGAGCCACCACGACTATTGCTACTACTACATGGTAGATGTTTCTAAGTACAGGAAAGTTAAAGGAAGGCAGACTCTTCAGTATCCAAGCATAGCGTCGTCCATAGCTCCTGTACCACATGGCGAAGATCTTCCAATACCACGTCCACTAGAACGGGTATCTATCCATTACTTTACCTTCTGTATTTACAGACTGTGGGTCATTATGTGTCGATTTTTCTTAGTGCTGATGCTCTTCTACATATATAGCTATGCCTATATTTTGTTTCTTTGCTTTGCAGGTTGAAAATGAGGATGCAGTTAGCTCATCTGAGATGTCGGCTGGTGAGGACAGTCATGATGAAGAATATACAGTAACTTTCAGTACAAACCCTCACTTTCCAAATCAGAGGGAATTGGAAGACTTAATTAGAAATTTGGGTCTGACAAAATCAGGGTCTCAGCTTCTGACCTCCAGACTCAAAGAGTGGAATTTGCTTGGAGAAGACTGCAAGAGCACTGTATACCGAAAGCGGCATGAAGAGTTTGCAAGGTTCTACGATGTCAATGGCTCTCTCTGTTATTGCAGCGAGGTTAATGGTTTATTCATAGCTATTGGGTTAACACATATACCCTCAGAGTGGCGCCTGTTTATTGACAGTTCAACTCGGAGTTTAAAAGCTGTTCTACTCCATAATGGGAACAAATATCCATCTATACCAGTTGCACATTCTGTTCAAATGAAAGAGGACTATGAAAATGTCAAACAACTGCTCACTCAAATCAGGTATGAACAATATAACTGGGACGTGTGTGGTGATTTCAAAATGATTGGTTTCCTGTTAGGTTTACAAGGAGGGTTTACTAAATATTCATGTTTTCTTTGCCTGTGGGATAGCAGGGCTTCAACTGAGCACTATAAAACAGTTCAGTGGCCTCCACGTGAAGGACTGCAACCAGGAAAGTACAATGTACTCAGGGAACCTCTTGTGAAGCCTGACATAGCTCTACTACCACCTCTCCATATTAAGTTGGGTCTAATTAAGCAGATTGCAACTGCGTTAGATTTTGGAGGGGAAGTTTTCCAACAGATTCGGGTCATGTTCCCTGAACTCTCTGAGGCCAAAGTCAAGGCTGGCATCTTTGTAGGACCACAAGTCAATGCGCTGTTGAATTCAAAGAACCTTGAAGCCAAGATGACTCCGATCGAAAAAGAGGCTTGGTGTGCTTTCCGTGATGTGGTTCGTGGGTTTTTAGGCAACCATAAAGCACCAAACTATAAGGAGTTAGTGTCAAACTTGATTAAGTGCTATGGCAAAATGGGGTGCCGTATGTCTTTAAAATTACACTATCTGCATTCACATCTAGACTTTTTTCGTGATAACCTGGGCGATGTGAGTGAAGAACATGGCGAAAGATTCAATCAAGATATTCAAACGATGGAGAAAAGCTATCAGGGCCATTGGGATGCTTCCATGATGGGAGACTACGTATGGTCGCTGATCAGAAAGGATAAGAATGTTCATACGCGGGAGTCGCGTTCTTCAGTGCATTTTTAAGGAACGCACACTGCATAACGAGGATTGTTATTCTCTTATCGGTTCTCCTCATGATATATATTATATCCTTTGCACCATTTTGGGTTTGTCAAACAATTTTGGCTCAATAAACATTAATTTCCAATAGTGTTTTTATTTTCAGAAAATATTTGTTAGCCTTCTTTATATACTTTGCCATATGAAAAGTGTGATAACCTATATTTTTGAAACGGTTGATGATAGAGCAAAACCAATATCATTTTTGGAATCAGCTCCCCGAAATCATTAAGAAACGACAGGAAAATCACAATAAACAGAAAAAATTTCAAATTTTGTTACCCAGTGTTATTGCTATAAAACCACAACCACGATCGACGTTTAAATGCTTTCTGTAAATAACCGGAGAATTGAAATTAAGAGTGTAAGGTGTGGCACTATGACCCGCAACCTGGAATACTCTGTCAATATCTACCATGAAGTTGTCCATAGTGAAGGATGTACCACTTTGAGGGGCTTTTATTATACGCCCCACGATATATTCTATATCTACAGCCGCCAAACGTCTGAACGGTATTACCACCCAAAAATCGTCCCCCTCATCTGACCCGAACCTGAAGGATAACTTCGTCCGGACTTCACGTTCGTCGCGGTTCTTCAGTGAAGGGCGAACTCCACAATACTACGTTCAACTACGCGCCGCAGTCCGTTGGTATACAGGGATCCAGGGTCAACCCTGACCACGTACCGATTTCTAGTCAGGGCAGGGGTGGGGGTAGCGGTGCGCACCAACCCGAATGTTATACCACCCTCCACAGTATGAGAAACTGCTGTGGAGGAAGTACCCGGAACTGAACAATGGGGCATATTTGAGGAAGGTACTATTGTGGGGGTTGTGTCGTAAGACGTAGAGGGTTGGGGGCTCTATTACTGGGGGTCTAACAACCGGAGCAATCCTGGCACACTTTATACCTGACGTGGAGGGCTCTTCATCATGCTTCCGCTTTGAACTGCCGCATGCTACAGGTGTCGCTGGTGAGGGTTCGTCAGCGGGGAAAGGTTCTGTAGTTGCACAGCCATCGGGTTCGTCTGTGATATCGATGATGATTAATATAATGAAGGAGGTGGTGTGATTCCGCACGAGGTGTATGATTCATTGAAATGTTCAAAGATTCCAGACGCGGCTCTAGAACCCCGTAAAAGTAGGCTTAAAAGAATGGAAAGCGAAATGCTAGCCTTATTAAACAGTGAAAAGTCACCTGATGAGAAGAGGCTCTTGTACCAAGAGGCTTTGCAGAAATTTCTTCACGAGTACGAAGATTATAAGAATCCGACAGAGCTTCCCGTGGTTATTAGGCAGAGCGCGAGTAGCGCTGAGCATGTCGACACAGGACCTGGGCCCGACGTTAGAGATGACCAACCAAAGAACAACGGAACACAACACATCGAACATGTGTTAAAAAACAGTATCCCACATACATTGAGGAATAAAGGCTTAAGTCTTTATAATCTATTGAGTGAGGACCCCATCATACCATCATACAGTGGGCCGATACAGGCGAAGTCATTGTTGAAGGAACAAGGGTATAAGGATCCAATATCGTTGATATTGTTCATGATCTGGTGAGAAAGTGGGACAGGCCCTCACCAACAAGATGGAAGCATATTAAAGCAAGACTACAACAAATAAATGTTCCCAAAACATTGATAGGTAATCTGAATAGGTTAAAAGACCTGGATCAAGTCTCGCATGTGTCACACCTGAATACGTCATCGTCCCTAGCAGCAGCGTCTCTGAGGAAGAGAAAGGAGAGTACAAACGGCCAACCTTATCCACGTGTCTCTAAAATAAGCAAATGGCTAACATATTAAGTCAGAGCTTTCCAAACTGGTGTGTCGCGACACATTAGTGTTTTTTGTATTTTGAAAATTTTGATTTTTCTCTCAACAAAATCGGCTACAAGATAAACCACCTACTAAAAAATTATCTGATATTTGATATTTGATAACAAAAATTAATTAATATGTCGTGAAAATTGTTCTCGGGTCATTGGCATTATCATACAATCGTTCACACCACCGTACGATTGGCACAACACCTAACGAAGTTCTAGAAAGAGGTGCGCTGCCAGAAGTGAAAAGAGGTGGAGCACCACCACCGCAGTCTACACATTTCAAAATCAATGATTATGTAAGCCTATTACGTTCGGCAAATAAATTCGCGAAGGGATTTGAGCAAGGATGGACACGTGAGATTTTTAAAGTTCGTGCTATGAGACCTAAAGGTGAGATAATGATGTATTACGTTGAAGATTTGAATGGGGAAGAGATCGCTGGAGGCTTTTACCGCGAGGAGTTGCAGAAAGTGACATTTAATTTAGGAAAAAGTGTGTTTAAAATTGAAAAAATTTTAGGCAGCAAAGGTTCAGGAAAGAGAAAATGTACCTGGTGAAGTGGCTGGGTTACCCAGAAAGCTTCAACACCTACATAAAAGCTGCTGCAATAATGAAGCTTAATTATTATACAACATGGCGCCTAGCCACTTCTATGTCACAGTTGTCACACTCCTGTCTTCTTCTCTGAATGTACATCCTAACAACACCCTCGTCAACTTTGTGACAGAACTCCACGGACTCATTGAATTGGAGCGTGATTCGTATGAGGTGGGTTTATGTGAACTCCAGTTAGTCTCCAAATTTTTAACTCTTGAAAATGAGCAAATCATATTTATGATCCTTAGAAGAATCGATGAGTGCGAAAACTTAGGCATAACCTTAGACAATACTATGCGTTCAGTCCTGTTCGGTGAGGAACGGTACTATAGCACAAATATATCGCTAGGAATCGGGCATTATGATACAGCCATGGACATTGTGACGGGGTTAAACAAGAGTCTTGAAAAGTCGTACCTGACAAACGATTTACTTTTTGAAGTCGTAAACATAGACACGCCTGCATGCACATTGAAGTTAAAGTCAACGCTTAGTAGAAATATTAAAGATAAAGAGCTGTTCACAATTGTGGCTGAGGGCCGATATAGCGCAGCTCTCCAAAGAGATACCTTTCACGAGGCACAGCAACTTGACATGTCCAGCTTAATGTATCAATTGAAGATGGAGAAATTGGGTGAAAGCTCTCCACCTCCAGACATGTGCTATATTTACAGCAATATCGTAGAGCACCAATTTGTTGGTGACACCCAGGCGCGCCTGCTGCGCATTGCACACATCCCCAACCATAGAGGGAAAAGTTTGAGCATTACATATGACAAGCCCCATTATGTGAATGTTGCGACTAATCTATTAACCAACATCTCGATATATATAAGAACGATTGAGGGAAAAAAATTCGGTGATGGGAGCTTAACAGTGAAACTACACTTTCGCCGTTTATAATGACCGAAGGCCATTCACAGTCTATCGAGGAGTGAGATACCAGCGTGGGAGTGGACTTGGATCCATTTTTTCATCCATACTACGCACCGCTGTCCCACTGTTGAAGAGGGGTGCCAGGTACCTAGGGCGGAAGGCGTTACAAACAGGTTTTAACGCGGCAGAAGACATAATGGGTGGAACTAAGCCTAAAGAAGCTCTAAAAAAACATTTAAAACGTACACGGGACGAAATCATCAAAGATGCAAAGAGAAAAATGCGTGGTGGCGGAAAGAAGAGATCTGCCAGGAAGAAGGGGTTACCATCACGTGGCGCTAAACGTAAAAGGAAATAAAAAAAAGTGCTCTAAGCGTATGAAACCTATGGCTGATCATTTTTTTAACTGATATAAGCTGAGGACACTACTCTCACGAATCATAGGCTGATTACTAGTTGTCGAGAGAGGTGGCACTATTTCTGACTCGTCATGGCGCGTTTCATCCATCCGTGTAGTTCACAATGCTGTAAATCGGAACTGTCCCTCTTTGATATGCCCCCCACTCAGGTCTCTATTGAGCATAGCGACTTTATTACAATTAACCCATTAAACACAATTAGTTCGCCGAGTGCCCCTATAGAATTCGTGATACCCAGCTCAGGCCCTTACTTTTTTGACCCGAGCTGCATGCACATGTACGCTAAACTGCGTATAGCCCATTCTGATGGAACGGACTGCGATGATAGTTACTCAGCGTACCCTGAAACCAACTTTTTACACTCCATATTCAGCCAGTGTGAAGTAAACCAGGTTAACATCTCGGCAGGAACGGGGTACTACCACCTACGAGCCTCAACTTTTCAAAAGAAGCGAAGGACACCTTTTTAACCGCCTAGGGCTATTATCAGACTAAAGACGAAAGTGGTATAAAGGATAAATTTAAAAATTCTAAAAAAAAGATATACGAATGTTTTGGACGTCTTCATACAGATTTCACATTCCAGGAGAAACTGCTTATGAACGGGTGGATATGAAGTTGAAGCTTACCCGCACGATTCCTGAGATCTGCATAAATCTGGGGTCTGATTAAGAAGAGGGCGCGAAACCCGTTGTGATTTACATAATGGAGGCGTATTTGCGTATACGCCGAGTGAAATTAAGTTCGCCAAAACAAATAGAAATTGAGAAAGACTTAATACACGCCACAGTAAAATACCCAATTAACAGGGTACAGATCAAACTATACACGGTGCCCGCCGGGTTGTCATTCGAAGAAACTAGAAAACGTGGCCCTTGGAGTTCTACCTAAAAGGATATTAATTGGAATGCAGGACCACGCCTCGACGAATGGAAAATATAAAAAGAGTGCCTTCAAATTCGAGAATTTCGGCCTTAAAAATATTACTCTATACGTAAATGGCATCGCTTTGGGAGGGACTATGACTGTTGATTACTCATCAGACGCGGTGTTCCCGCTCTGCGCGAGAGGTTATAGTAATCTGGCTCATAATACAGGTGGCTGTGATGAGTTTGGGTTTGGTGTAACGCAGAAAGAATTTGTCGAAGAATTTAACATTTATTCATTTGATAATACGCCTTACTTGTCTGCTGGCGTAAATACGCATTTAAGTCCACAACAGAGTGGGAATATCTCAGTCAGGTTGGAATTTGTCAAGCATATAGACGCGCCTATAAGTGTGCTAGTTTACCTCGAATCACAGGCACTAATAGAAGTTGATCGTTTCAGGAGCGTGATCACAGACTTTTAAAATGAACGCGAAAACACTACAGAGAGTAATGAAAAGTGACCGTTTCACACGCTCAAAATTTATCGGTGTGTTTGCGAAGAATGAAATATTGAAGTTGCCAACTACGAGAAACTGGTACGGGATTATCGTTAACACCGACATTGTGGGGGTTGAGGGGATTCATTGGTTTGCAATCTATTTTAAAAATAGGGAAAGAATGTACTATTTTGACTCACTCGGCGCTCAGCCCTGGAATGATTCTGTGGTTGTACAGTTTATCGAGCAAATACATGTACCTGAGATTGTGTGGATCCTGTATCGCCTTCAAGGATATTATAGAACACGTGCGGCATGTACGCCCTCTCATTTCTCATGCACATATCACGTGGGAAGGGATTTATAATTTTTTTTAAATTATTTGATTTGTGCGACACTGAAATAAATGACGAGTTGGTATGCAGACAGATAAAAAAAGGGTTCCCATGTGTTAGCACCCGCTGTATTGTGTAAAGGTGTATATCTATATTGTGTAAAGGCCTATTTGTAGCCATTAAGGCTTATTTAATGGACACTGGTTCCCCTTTGTACGTTTTCTACCATTTAATAAATTAAATGAAAATACAATGTGTTTTGTACTTAACCCCCCAAAAAATACTTACATTAGTTCTTCGATGACCTGGCACTCGCTGGACCGGATGTGAGCCAATACCTCGATTCTCTGTTCAGATCGCTGGTTTGGTTGTGGGGTAAAGCATCCATATCATTTATTCCCTTTTCATCAAAACGAAAAGTAGCTACAACACGATCAAGTTCCGCATCGGTCCTATAAAGTTAAGTAAAAATAAAGAGCTACAATAAGAGAAAATGCTACGAATTTAAAAAATTATAATAAAAAAGATAATTCTCAGAAGTTTTGGTAATTTAAAAATCCTACTGCGGTGCTGTCTTTAAATTATCGAGAAAAGTATTAATAAAGCTCCATCATATATATATATGCCGAAATAATCACGAAAGAAAGAAAATAATTAAAAACATAATGGGATTAATTTTTTTCGTTGTAGAAAAATTCAGAATAAAGCTAGGTTAGACTAACAGCAAATTGTAACCACAAGCAGATATCCTGACAGTTTTCAAAAGTAAGAGTGCTAAGACATCGTCTGCCTGCAACGGGACTGGAGCCCGCATGCAATTCTTAATAGTTTTTAATATTTCTAAAATCCTATATGTAGAACTTTCTATAAATTTTTTAAATTTCCCACAAAAAAAAGGGTTTGCAACATTCATTCATTTCAAGTGTTTAATTGTGAAATTCATCCCATATATATATATATATATATATATATATATATATATATATATATATATGTGTGTGTGTGTGTATATATACCGAAATAACACGAAGGAAACAGACAATATTAAAAAATATAATGGGATTAATTTTTTCGTTGTAGAAAAATTCAGAATAAAAGGAAATTAGATTACTAATTATAACCGAGAAAGAATACATCTTTAAATTATCGAGAAATGTATTATTAAATCTCTACCATATATATATATATATATTATATATATATATATATATATATATATATCGAAATAACCACGAAGGAAACAGAATAATTAAAAATATTTTTTTAAACGCATTTATTGCGGCTTTTTATAAATTAACACCGGTTGAAACATTATATATAGACCAAGAATAAACACAAACTAGTTTTCAAAACACATTTATTTAATTACTTACATTTTAATATCGTCTACATTGAACGGTTCTTGCATTTCGTCACAATTTTCTGTAACAACTTGCGTAGATAAAAGTTCATTCCGATCTGCAGCGTTGAAAATTAGACGCGTTGCCTCAGCATAGAAATCTTGATCTTCAAACAATTCGGGGAAGTCGTACAGCTGGCTCATGGTTGGTATTTCAAAAACACTAAGCAAGAAAAACGAATGAACTGAGGCTCTGAGATGAACTGCTCCCTTTTATAAAGGGGGCTTGTGACCAACCCACAACACACGAAACGCTAGCTTCCTATTGGCTATCGGTAAATTTTGGGCGGAGCTTGACGCGTAGGCCTGCATAGCGGCCAAACAGAGGTCCTGGGCTCCGCCCACAGGGCTGTGATTGGTTGCCCCGTGAAATCTGGTGCGTGTCAGATATTCCCATTAGTAGAGAGAGAGAAACGCGTTGTTTTTTTTATCTTGTATTCGGTCGAGAAAGAGAGAGAGCGAGTTGAGGATGGTATGTGAATCGGTTTATGCCCCTGAAATATAAAAGTGGAAGGTAATTTTAGAATTAATTATCCATGAAGAAAACCGCTGTAAAAGTTTATTGGGTCCCTGCGTTATCGTACGATACAATAAATAAATTTAAAAATAACAGATACATGCTGGTTGCGGACAATTAGCCCAAAGTTTACGATCTCGAGCAGATCGCTGGTTAATATAATTGTGTGTGTATATACTGTATATACAGTATATGTATATAGCTAGAGACAGAGACAGAGCGAGAGATTTGTACATATGTACCTTTGCTTTCGGTACAATAAATACATTTTAAAAAATAAAGCTGTTTGATGTAGCGCTTAATTAAACACCAAAGTTTATGATGTCGAGAGAATGGAAATAAGAGTCCATCGAGGCGGTTTATTATCGAGATTTAAATCCAATGTTATCCTTCGGTTCCTGGCGCCGCCAAACTCCTTGTAGAGCAGGTGTTTCAAATTTTATTTTTAAATGTGAACGAAGATAAATATAATTATTTATATATATATATATATATATATGAAGGAACTAACGGTTTTTACATTGATATAAAATAATTTAAAAGAATAATTATCAGAATTGGGAGAGGCTGAGTTAATTAATACAATTTGATATGATTGCTAATTACAAATTTGCGCACACTTCTTATACTAATTTTTATATTTTTCAGAAGTACATATATAGGCTTTCTTTGGTTAACCCTTCGATTGCTTCTCCCCGAATTGTTCATTCTGACCTTTTCACAAAGACTCGTTTAATTATCGCTATTTAAAACTCGACCTTCTCATGGTTCGTATATTTAATGACCGACGCTGGGTCGTATAATTTAATGATGCATGCCTTATCTCGAATCTTAGAAACCAGAGAAACGGCAATAAAGAATTAGATAAACAAGTGTGTGTATATATATATATATATATATATATATATATATATATAGGAGGGAATTAACGGGTTTTACATTGATATAAAATAATTTAAAAGAATAATTATCAGAATTGCTGAGTTAATTAATACAATTTGACGTGATTGCTAATAATAAATTTTGGATCTTTTGTGTACGTTTCTTGTACTAATTTTTATAGCTTTCAGAATTTTTTTAGATGAACTTTTTTCCGGAACTGTACATATATAGGCTTTCTTTGGTTAACCCTTCGATTGCTTCCGCCCGGATTTTTCATTCTGACGAATATCAAGCTTTTCACCCCCACCCTAGACCTACTTTTTAACGGGGATGTGTGTATATATATATATATATATATATATATATATATATATATATATAAAAGAGAGAGAGAGAGTGCGCGAGAGACCTCTGCTAGGACACTCTGGGTACCCATTTATCCACCAACCGTGGAAGGATTTTTACACTCCAACTTAGACCTACAGTTTAACACGGATCATTAGGTTACCCTGGCTACCAACCGTGGAGGGACGCGCCGCCACCGGGTCTCGAACCTGGCGCATATAATCGTGTGTGCGTAATATTTTATGGGCGTATTGGCGGGTGTGTACGTGCCAAAACGAAGTATACACTGTACCAACTGGCTGATAGTGCCTGGAGGCACTGGCTGATTAAGCCGACTGGCTGATTAGGGGCCTATAAGACAACGGCCGCTCGGCTGAAGTCTTAATATGCGCTTGGCTCCTGTCAAGCGAACACCTCTCTTCCTCTTTCTCCTTCTCCTCTCTCTTTCTCTTGGGGGATAACTCCGCCTCCAACTTGCATAACCCTTGTTGCTCTTGCAACAACCCCCCTCCCCGTTGTAGGGGGTGCCTTGCAACAAGGGGGTTGACAGTGGTACTGTTGCCAAGGGGGTGGCATTCTTGCAACATTGATCAACATTTGCAATTACATTGCACTCTTTCCTTTTGCGCCCATGCTACTGACACTGCAAATTCGGTGGAACGTGCAAATTCTACGATCCTGACATTTTCAAAACCTACGCGACATAAGGAACCTGTCAGTATGGGAGAAAATGCTACTATCATCATCTCCCGACAAGTTCAAAGGACAAAGGACAAGTTTCAAATGACAATAGGAGGAATGTGAGAAAAAAAATATGTACACAAATAGCAAAGAAAAATTTTTCAACATCTCGGACACAATACGGCTGCTAAGTCTTATACAGCACATGCACCTAACACAGTTGGGAACCCTCGAACCGGACCGCTTCGTGGCAAGAAGCTACCAGAACAGGGAGGCGGGAACGGATCCATCTCGGAGGACCACAAGGCAACAAAACGCGATACCAAAGGACAACGAACTTAAAATGCACAAGGGGCAATGTAAAACAAAGAACATAAACATTGTCCTGGCAAGTATTCAAGGAATAAAACCGAACAACTCATTAAACAAAGTTTCATACCTGAAAGGTTTTATGAACGAAACAAGGGCAGACATCGCATGCCTCACAGAAACACATCTTAAAGATTGCCAAGGAAACTGCGATAACTGCGAACACTGTATCGATAAGAAAGAATTGCATATCGATGGATTCAACTTACTAAGAGCGGATAGAACAGCGAGACGTAAAGGTGGCTGTGCTATTTATATACATGAGAGGCATATGAGAAAGTCGGTAATAAGTAAATCCAACAGCTTCGTGGAAACCCTTGCAGTGAAAATAGAGAAACCAAACGTGGTACTGATAGTCATCTACAGACCTCCAAACTCTCCAATTGAAAATAATTTTTCGGATGCCATTGATGATATCAGAACTGTAATAAAGTCCGTAAACTCTCCATCCCATAATATAATACTCTGCGGCGATTTTAATTTCCCATTTATAAAATACAAAACGTGGGTAAAAATATATTTATACAGCAAGATAAGGGGGGCACAAGAGAGGACCAGGAGCAAGCAAAAATGCTGATGACTCTCACAAATGAGTTTATGCTCACACAGGAGATAAAAGAAAATACCAGAAAAAATAACTGCTTAGATCTGGTGTTCACGACTAACACGAACTTGATTGCTGATATAAAAATAACCCCAACTACGAGTATTATCTCAGACCAAAACATAATCGAATTATCAACAAATATGGCGATAACATTAAAAGACAATACACATACGGAAGGAAAAAGCAAATTTGGGGCTTTTAACTTAAACTCCAAGACCATAAATTGGGAAGAAATCAGATCACACATGGCCCAAATAGAGTGGAGAACAGTCTTAGAGAATAAACAACGGCGGAAATGCTAACAACCTTGGAGAAAAGACGCTGAAAATTTTAGAAAAATATGCTCCGAAGGCACAACCAAAAGGAAAGCGGAACTGGTTAGAGAGGCAAAAGAGAAGAATATTCCGCTAAAGAAAGATAGTAGCCGCGAAGTTAGCTAATTGCAGAGACAACAATGCCAGGAAAGCAATACAAGAAAAACTGGAGAATATCGATAGGGAAATACAAATCCTGATTAAGGGCCATACAGAGAGGAAAGAGGAAAAGGCGGTAGAAGCAATAAAAGAAAATACAAAATATTTCTATAGGTATGCGAAAAGGAAAAAAACGCGCGCTACTATCGGGCCCTTAAGGAAAGGAAATAATGATCAAACAGACGATTTAAAAGAAATATCTGAGACATTGAGAGCCTAGTATGAATCGGTCTTCAGTGCCTCAAAAAGTGACAAAGCGATACCTGACCTAGATGCATTCTTCGAAGAGAAATTGCAAGGAGAATGTATAACAGACTTTGATTTTACACCAGAAGATGTAGCAAGAGCTTTAGGACAAATGAAATCACATTCAGCTGCAGGTCCGGACAAGTGGAACGCACTACTGATTAAAAACTGTAAAAATGAAATAGCTACACCATTATACTGGATATGGAGAAGATCCCTAAACACTGGGGAAATACCGAGCATCTTGAAAAGAGCAAAAATTTTCCCTATATATAAAGGAGACGATAGATCTCAAGCAAAGAACTATAGACCAGTGTCATTGACGTCATACCTCACCAAAATATTTGAAAGAATAGTTAGGCAGAAAATCTATGACTTCTTGGAGACACGAAAGATTCAACGAAAATCAGTACGGATTCCGATCAGGAAGATCGTGCCTATCACAACTTTTAGAGCACTATAACAATATCCTAGATGCACTTGAAGGCAATAAAAACTATGATGTCATATACACGGATTTTGCTAAAGCTTTCGACAAATGCGATCATAGTATAATAACATAAAATGAAACATATGGGAATATCAGGCAAAGTGGGAAAATGGATCTACAACTTCCTCAGAGAACGTCTACAGGTCGTCAAAATTCAAGGTGTATCATTATCAGAATCAGAAGCACGCAGTTCAGTACCACAAGGTACAGTATTGGCCCCACTCCTGTTCATTATCATGCTAACATACATAGACAGTGGAGTAAACAGCAACAGTATAGTAACATCCTTTGCAGACGATACAAAGATCAGCAGAAAAATTAGCGATGCAGAAGAGTTGAGGCCTTGCAGAGGGACACGAACAAAATATACAAATGGTCAGAAGACAACAATATGACTTTTAACACCGAGAAATTTCAGTTTTTGAGATATGGTAGAAATGAGGAACTTATACACTACATATCATGCTCCAGATAGACAGGAAATTCAGAGAAGCGCGAAAGCGGTCGACTTGGGGGTAATAATGACCGATGATGCCAAACTTGAGACACAAAATTAGATAGCAATAAACAAGGCAAAAAGAGTCGCGGGACAGGGACTATGAACGTTCAAAAGGAGGGACAAGACAATAATAATTTCCCTGCTGAGAACACTGATCATACCAAAACTTGAATACTGCTTAGTTTTGACGTCCCCATATACAGAGGAGGATTAAGACACCTCGGGGTCCCGGGGCAATGAAGAATATGGGGCCTTTTCTATAGCTTTTTATTAACAATACATGTACATGTACAGTACATAGTACATTTACACGAATTATATGTACGGTGCTCAGGCTAATTAAGAAACAATCTTAAAAGAACCTTAACAGTGTATTTGCCGTTTGCCAAAACCAAACAGTATTAAACAAACTTTACTTTAGGGCCTATAGAACATAAAATAAAACAGGGAATTGGTCAGTTTCTGTACTCTGTCATATTTAATTAAAGAAGTTTGCGAAATCTCGAATTATATCATCGAAACTCAGTTGATTGTGGGGCCCCCATCAAGCATGGGAACCTGAGGCTTCAGCCTCAATAGCCTCAGTGATAATCCGCCACTGCCCATATAAAAAGGAAGAAATTAATAAACTAGAAGAAACGCAGAGACATTTCACAGCCAAGATTGGTGGCTGCAAAGAACTCAACTACTGGGAAAGACTAAGTAAACTAAATCTGGCCACCCCGACTTATGAGCGCTGGACAAATGAGCGCCGACAAATGGCGCCGACAATTGAGCGCCAAGACAATTAAGCGCAAGACAATTGAACGCAAGACAATAGAGCGCAAAACAATAACCTAACCTAACCTAACCTAACTACATTATTTTTAACATCCTTAATAAATATTGTTTTTTTAACATCCTTAATAAATATTTGTTCAAACTTATTTTGTTTCTTTTATCCAGTTTTTATTTGCTTGCTCTCGCTCAATTGTTTTGCGCTCTTTTGTTTTTGCGCTTAATTGTCTTGGCGCTCAATTGTCGGCGCTCATTTGTCGGCGCTCATTTGTCCTGCGCCCAATTGTTGTGTCACGCTAAATCTGTACTCCCTGGAAAAAAGAGAGAGTTACACCATAATCTACAGTACATATGGAAAATTATCGAAAAACTGCTGCCAAACCTCAAACTAAACCCAATTACCATCCAAACAACACTGAAAAATAGTAAAGGCAGAATGTGTAATGTTCCCAAATTAAAGGCCCGGCAAGGGATCTCCTCACCACTGAAGGAAAATAGCTTGGTTGTTAGGGGGCCAAGACTTTTTAACCAGCTTTCAAAGGACCTCAGAAACGTTACAGGGGTCAAAGTTGAAGTCTTCAAAAGAAGACTAGATGCCTGGCTCAGGACGGTACCAGATGAGCCGGGTGTACCTGGCTATGTTTGGTGGAGAGCGCAAGAGAGCAACTCGCTCCTACACCAAGCCAGGCCTAGAGGCGTGGCCACCAGCTTGACCTTCGTGTGAAGAGAGACCAACACACGGGACCTGAACAAGGTTAACGAGGTGTGTGTGTGTATATACAGGGCGTCCCAAAAAAATGTATACACACTTTAAATACTTATAAAGGCAGTGTTTATTAAAATACATTTCATTTTCAAAATGTAATAGAATCTACAGACATTATTTAATTGTTTTGTCAACGCCTGTTTTCAAACTGACGTCCGTTCTGGTCCAGGCACTGCTGATAACGCGAAGCAATGGAATCGCAAACATCACGAAACATTTCGTTTGGTATTTGTGTGCATTCTCGTTCAATGGCTGCTCTCAATTCAGCGACTGTTGCAGGTTTTATAGCGTAGACTTTGTCTTTTAAGTATCCCCATAAAAAAAAGTCTAGTGGTGTGAGGTCTGGTGAACGCGGAGGGTATTCTACGAAACCCCTTCGTCCAATCCACATCCACATCGTGCCAAGTACCACTCGCAATACTCCACTCTTCGGTCCGGATCATCTTCATTAATAGCATGGACTAATCTTGGAATGTAACTTTTCCATTGACAGCACTTCAAAATGCGTTGGACAGACGATTCTGAAATTCCTACCTCACGACTCGCTTGCCGCACAGATTTTCTTGGACTTTGGTGATACGTTTCCAGTACTCTTTCTTGCTTTGTGGGGCTTGTCGATGTCCGTGGTCTTCCGGAACGCTTCTTGTGGACATTCTGAACAGTTCCATCGGCTTCAAACTTATCTCTAATTCGAGTGATGGTAAGTCGCGTTGGTGGATCTGTTTGAAACTCCCTCCTAAACTGTCTTTGCACTTCAACTGCGTTTTCACACTTCCAGTAGCATTTTAGAATGAATTTCCTTTGTTCAAAGCTTAGTCTGACTGCCATTATTAATTCTAATGGGTTTAACTTGGAAAGAAAGAAACATCAATTGAGCTATCAGCTGTTAAAGTGTGTATACATTTTTTTGGGACGCCCTGTATATATATATATATATATATATATATATATATATATATATATATATATATATATATATGATGAATTTCACACTTAAACATGTGAAATGAATGAATGACGCAAACTCACAAGGAAAAAGAAAAAAATGATTCCAAAGTCTTTCGTGTATTCAGCAGTATACCTCGTCATTCCCTGACGATGTGTTGGTGAATACACGAAAAACCTTGAAATAATTTTTTCTTTTTCTTTCTGGGTTTGCATCATATATATTATATATATACAGGGTGTTTCCTAACATGTGGGATGCACTTTCAGGATGGATTCAGGACCTGAAAACAATGAAAAAAGTATATATAAACATAAGCCCGAAATCGCTTTGTTTCAGAGTTACAGCCCGTTTTGTGTTCCAGCAATTCTTTCCGCAAACTGTTTACAAACACTGCTTGCCGACAACGTTTGTGAGTGTGTACGAGACTTATTTCATGTATTGCCTTGCCGATTATAATGCTTTGTACACTCTATGACATGTTTCAATATCGTTGAGTGTAGAGCCATCAGTCAGTCAGAGGTGCATCGCGGTGTTTCACTGTTCGTATTCGTAACTTCTTACCGTGAATAAGTGCAGTCCAGTAAAAAAAAAACCTGAAAAGTCTTTATGCTATTCAGTGATAGTGTGCATTTGAAGTGAGAATGGAGGCTTATTCAAACGGAGAAATGGCAGATATACATCTCGTGTATGGACTTGCCGAGTGTAATGCGGCCGCAGCAAGACGTCTGTATGCTGAAAGGTTTCCGAGTAGCCGTCTGCCAGATAAGAAGAACTTTCAGAGAATAGACGAGCGTCTTGGTAATACAGAATCATTCAACAAGCGAGTTTCAGATGGTGGTAGACCTGAATCGCGTGGAGAAACATCCTGGTGTCAGCACCCGAAGAATAGCAGCAGCAGAGGGTGTAAGATACACAACTGTGCGGAGAATTTTACGGGAACAACAGCTTTACTCATATCACATTCAGAGAGTACAAGGCTTTACTGAAGCTGATTTCTCACCACGAGAGGCTTTTTGTACTTCGTTCTTCAACAGTGTGCTCGCGATCCTCTTTTTCTATCCTCCGTGTTGTTTTCTGATGAGGCTGCCTTCACAAGAAATGGCGTGATCAATTTTCACAACACTCATCACTGGGCCGAAGCCATCATCCAGTCAAGGCACCAACAACAATTTAGTATCAATGTATGGACAGGACTTATTGCCGACAACTTAATCGGTCCTTTTGTTTTGCCTCGAAGATTAACAGGAGAATCTTATTCCAAATTTTTAAGGAATGATTTAAGCGATTTACTAGATGAAGTTCCTCTTGGTGTCAGACGTCGTATGTGGTTGGAATGTTTGGACGCGTCAGGGAGTTTATGACGAGGCGTGTTCAGGCGTGTATTCAAGCGCAAGGCGGTCATTTTGAGCACTTCCTTTAAAGGTAAGGCGGATACTTGCTGGAACACATAACTGGCTGTAACTCGGAAACAAAGCGATTTCGGGCACATGTTTATATAACATTTTTTCATTGTTTTCAGGTCCTGAATCCATGCTGAAAGTTCGTCCCACATGTTATGGAACACCCTGTGTGTGTATATATAGAGGGTGGGTAAAAAAAGTGACCCCTTAGAGGTAAAGTGTCATATTAGAAAAAAGTAAGGCGACTAGAGCTCCCAAACTTCATAGATGCTTACCTTTGCATGTTGTTCGTCTTAATTGAGAAGTTGCTCGATGTGTCCCCCTTCCTGCTCAACGCAGGCCTACAAACGTGAACGCCACTGATCAATACACCTGTTTACTTATCGTTGAGACACTTTCTCCCAGCCGAGCAGAATTCTTTCGCGTAATTCATCTGTGTCTCTTATACTGGTACCAGGGATGTAAACTTTGGACTTCAGGGCTTCCCAGACACCATAATCTAGTAGTGAAAGATCGGGGCTACGAGCCGGCCACATATTGGGTTCGATAAAATCCGGTGTTTCGTTCTCAAGGAATGTGACAGTTTGGCGTGCTCTGTGGGCAGGGGCTCCATCTTGTTGGAAAGTATATCTTTCACCACTAATTCGTCGAATATCAGTTAGATAGCGTGAAAGATATACTTTCCAACAAGATGGAGCCCCTGCCCACAGAGCACGCCAAACTGTCACATTCCTTGAGAACGAAACACCGGATTTTATCGAACACAGTATGTAGCCGGCTAGTCGCCCCGATCTTTCGCCAATAGATTGTGGTGTTTGGGAAGCCCTGAAGTCCAAAGTTTACATCCCTGGTACCAATATAAGAGACATAGATGAACTACGCGAAAGAATTCTGCTCAGCTGGGAGAAGGTGTCTCAACGATATGTAAACAGGTGTATTGATCAGTGGCGTCCACGTTTGTAGGCCTGCTTTGAACAGGAAGGGGGACACATCGAGCAACTTCTCAATTAAGACGAACAACATGCTAAGGTAAGTATCTATGAAGTTTGGGAGCTCTAGTCCCTTTACTTTTTTTAATATGACACTTTACCTCTAAGGGGTCACTATTTTTTTACCCACCCTGTATATACATACATACATATACAGGGCTATTCAAACTAATTCATCCAATTTCAACTGAGAATACTTCCGTACCTATCAACCGTGCATCAACTGGGCATACACCACATGAAAGAGGAAATCTCTGAGTTTTACAAGATCACCGCGAGAGGGCTCCAAAGTCACGCCGTGGCCTAGCCTAGCAACAAACAGTCAGTGTGAAAATGGCGTCCGCACAGCAGAAGGCGTTTTGTGTGTTGCAGTTTTCGGGCTGTAAATCGGTAGTCACAGTGCCGGATCTTACACCGTGCGACTTCTTCCTTTGGGGGTACGTTAAGGATACTGTGTACGTGCCACCGTTGCCAACATCTTTGGATGAGTTCCGAACTCGCATTGTTACTGCCGTAGAGTCAGTGACAACGGACATGCTGGAGCGAGTATGGGAGGAATTCGACTATCGTGTCGACGTTGCTCGTGTAACTAGCGGAAGTCACATAGAGCATTTATGAGGTGAGAGACAAAATTTGGACAGTTTTTCTTTTGTTTGATGTATCACAAATCACTCTGTATTTGTAACATTAAAAAATATTCTCATTTGAAATCAGGTGAATCATTTTAAATAGCCCTGTATATATATATATATATATATATATGAGTGCAAATTCCTTCTACATTTTTGTCGGTGGTTGTTGAAGTTACATTAATTCCTACATCTTACATTTTTTCTATTTTCAAACTTTGAATGAGTTACGCTTGCATTAAAGTAGGAAGGTGTATCATTAAAAAGTGTAGAGAATGCGCTCCTTTATCGTATACAATGATTATTTTTTCGAATTTTAACTCGCGTTACGATTTTAATTAAAAAAACTCGAAATTCATGCTACCTTAGAATTTTACACACCCAGTTTTTTCCTTTGTTTTATTGTATTTTAGGTTAGGTTATGTGAAGTTAACTTAACCTAACTTAACTTTAATTGAACCGAAAAAACATCAACAAAGTAGTCGCTATTTTGCATGTAGGAGGAAAGTGATACAAAAAATACCACCGAATAAGAGCGAACGTAACTCTTAGCTATATATATATATATATATATATATATATATATATATATATATATATCCATCGATGGCAGGCGGCATACAACTCACCCAGCTGTTCATTCTCCCACATAAAAAAGAAGTTGGTTGGTAGAAAAATGGTACCTTGCGTATCCGAGTGGTTAAGTCACTGGGCCGCTGGGCGAGGATTTTGTAATTTCTGACCACTCTATATATTCTTATATTCATTTATTCCTATATCCATTTTTTCTTATATTCATTTTTGTATATAGAGTCCAAACTCGCGTAACGCTAACTGTATATAAAACGCAAGTTCAGATAAAAAAATTATTTTCTTTTTATTTTATTTTTGTTGAATAATCGCTGAATTATTTCTTTTGTAAATTACTTAATCATTTTTTTAGATTTAGCTTAATAATGTAATCGTGTTAAATCCTGCAATGTTCATTTTCTTTATATATTTTCTCTTCGTTGTAAAACATGAAGTCATGTCTTGCTTAACACATAATTTTAAATTTTAAGCATTTAATTTTGGCTCATATGCGTGTTTAATTTTAATCCGTAATAAAATGCATACTTCAGTTTCCCTTTTCAGTTAACTCGGCAGATCATGATAACATCAGATCTGTCAATATGCAGTTTAAAATAAAAATATGGCTTCAACTTCAAATACCTTACTTATCTGTCTAGACATTGCTACAGCTAAAATATTTACCTTATCTTCAAATATTTTGCAAAACAATTCAGCCTTTGAGAATAAAAAAACAAAATAGGTCAACATTAAATAATAATGATGTCACCAAAAATTATGTATATAAACGTGTAGAATTTCTCCAGTGATCATTCTGATTCTGTCTGATCTAATTTAGAGGCTGAACATTACCTGTAACATTTTAGCTGTAAACTACAGTAAGAGAATATCTTTGTCTTCTCCTCCAAGCCTTGCTTCCTTCAGAGAACTTAGTCTTAAAATAGAGAAAAATAATGTCCCGATACGCTACAAGAAGAATCGGGGGACCCTTAGAGAATTTAGTAAGCTTCACAGAATCCTCAGATCCACTACAAGAAGAAATCGGAGAGTAGTATAGGAGAAACTACTGCGATTCCCTACACTGTACCAACTACTCCACGGTAACAAATCTGTTGCTGCCACCTAACCAGAACCCCCGTCAACCTTGAACCGCGCAAGGACATAAACGGAGGGGTTAACACATGTAAAGTGGGGCAGAAGACTGACCGTCATAATGAATAATTCGGGCGGAAGCAAACCCAAGGTTACCAAGGTACGTAGACAAAGTGTTTTATTCGTTTGTTAATTTTAAAAACATCTCTAAAAGAGAAATCAACTTCCCGAAACTGTGTGGTGTGTCCATTAATTAAAATACAATTTTTTTATTTGAAATCAGTTTGTGACATCTTTATTTCGTAAAAACTTTTCATATATAGAGGGCCACTCAGTATATTTTGCCCCACCTTTTTTTTTCTTTCCAAGTTTCCTTGTAAGTTCCAGAAATTTTGTACACAAGTAGTTACATACCTTTTTTACAAGTTTTTATTTTTCCACATAGTCTCCATCCTTTTCTACGGCTTTCCTCCACCTCGAAACAAGGGCCTTTATACCTTGCTGGTAAAAGTCCGCTGGGTTCCGCTGGAGTCACCTCTTAACCTACTCAACAACCTCATCGTCACTCTGAAACTTTCTTCGACGAATAGCATCCTTCATTGGCCCAAACAAATGGAAGTCTGAAGGTGCTAGATCCGGGCTGTATGGAAGGTGGGGTAACACAGTCAAGCGCATTTTTGTGATGGTCTCTCTTGTTTGCAAACTGTTGTGTGGTGTTGCGTTATCGTGCAAAAGAAGGACGTCTTCCAGTTTTCTCTGCGGTCGAACTCGCTTTATACGTCTCTGGAGTCTCTGTAGGGTAGCAATATATGCCTCTGAGTTGATCGTTTGTCTTTTCTTCATAATGTCCACCAGAATCACCCTTTTCATGTCCCAAAAGATGGTAGCCACAACCTTTTCTGCAGATGGAGCCATTTTTCGCTTGATCCTGTTGTTTTGAATTCGTTCAGAACGGATTTAGACAAGAGGGGCAAGGTGCTAAAACTCTGGTAGCTTTTCTTTATACATTTGTGTGCTCCTCCTACAATTTTTATTTTTCTATTTTATTTTTTTTGTGACCTATGTTATATATATATATATAACAACTCAGAATGGTCCCCTGAGACACTTACATGTTAAACACAGACGGTGCATGGAACAAAGAACTCTTCTGGGAAATTACATCCACTATAGTTCGAATAATTAATGATAAATGACAAATACTATAGTTTTTTCTTTTTCATGATGGAAAGCCCAGTACAACGTGGGCACCGGGTTACTCGCAAAGAGGCCCCAAAATATAGCTTCCCTCACCAGCTATCTGAATGCTGTAGGCTAGGTGTAAGCTGTAAACCCTAGATCCTGTCCCAAAGCTGGATCCTATCTGCTTTGCAGATAGCTGGTGAGGGAAGCTATATTTTGGGGCCTCTTTGCGAGTAACCCGCTGCCCACGTTGGGCTTTCCATCATGAAAAAGAAAAAACTATAGTATTTGTCATTACTTATTCGAACTATAGTGGATGTAATTTCCCAGAAGAGTTCCTTGTTCCATGCACGGTCTGTGTTTAACATATATATATATGAAAATGAAAAGGTTTATTGGCAGACTATAGTCTATATGACAAATATTATTAATACAATGACAGTTCACATACTAAGGATAGAAATATATACAATTGATTAGAAATAATACAGTAATGTCAAAGTTAAGTGGAGCTACAGACAGACCTTTTCGTACCAAGAAGTCCATAGCTTAGCTGCAGTGGTTCCCAAACTGTGTTCCGCGGAACCCTGGGGTTCCACGGAGGCTTAACAAGGGTTCCGTGACACGTTTTCTAATCAGTCTAATCAGGTCTTAATATTAAGGTCTAATTAAGGTCCTAATATTTATACATAATCTTACCTTGTGGCTTTTTTGTTAAATAATATTTTATATTCTTATTCTGACTTAAATGGCACCATCGTGGATTTGGGATCACTAAATATTTTTCGCTAAAATTAAAATCTGCTAATTATATGTAAATAAATTTTCGCTATTCAGCTACTGCAAAAGTGTAATTTGGCAGATTTTAATTTTAACGATTTTATAAAAGACTAGTTCTATTAGTACTGTTTTAAAATAAATATATAAATTCTGTCATCGTATTTAAAATTTGTCATATTATTTATGACAAATTTTAATATATATATTTTACTCGTGAGAATTTAACTGCAATTAATTTGAGCAATATGTTTTCGCTAAAATTAAAATTTTCTAAGTTGCCAGTTGATTTGATGTGCACTTGTTTCGTAATTAATTGTGAACCAATCAGTATAATTATAGCCGTTGGCGTGGTGCACTGTCAAGTTAATTTATATATATGGAGTTGGGGTTCCGCGAAATAAAAACAAGTCTATAAGGGTTCCGACAGTTAGTAAAGTTTGGGAACCACTGGCTTAGAGGATAAACGGCAGGACTCATGGATAGCTTTGATAATTAATCGGGTTGGTTGATTTTTTAATTTTTTGCATTAGACTGTATTGAACACGTCTTGTTACCTCCGGGAAGCTCGGGACATTGCGGGTAGCAAACATTTGAAGCTGAGCATCTCGGAGGTAATTTATGTAAGAGTCTAAAAGACCTCTTGTACAGCAAATTTAGAGTTCTTCCAGAGCCATTTTATTTTTATAATTCACCCAGAGTTGCTGTTCGTATATAATACCGCAGAAAGTACGAAAGAGAGTGTTTTTAGCTTCACTTGTACAGAACCTAAAGTTCCTTATAGTCATATTCGCTTCAGCACAGAGGCTTCGAGATTGTTTTCTTATATCCGAGTCATCACTCAAGGAGCTGGTAATAGTTTGACTCAAATACTTAAACTCTTGTACTTCCCCAATTATTTCACCTTTCATTTTAAACCTAATGTCAGCTGGCTGATTATAGCTTTTAGGATGAAGTTGCATAACCATAGTTTTTGTTTCATTAAAAAGAATATCATGTTTCTGCGAATACACTTCGCAGACGTTTAGTAGCCGATCCAGACTTTTAACAGAGGGACTTATTAACACCATATCATCGGCATAAACTAAGTTATTTATCCTTGTGTTATCTATACAACACAACATCGCACTGTTGCTTCATTAAGTGAAGCAATTAATCCCTCAATATACACTTTAAGCAGCACAGGGGAGAGCAAGGAGCCTTGTCTCACCCCGCAAGAGGAGCCAAAACATTCGGATAGTACATTGTCCCACATAACGGTAAAAGATTGGTAGGAATACCAAAATTTCAATAAATTTAATATGTACATGGGAACCTTCCTGTCTTCTAGTTTTTTAATAAAATATTGTGGTTCACTCTATCATATGCTTTACTTATATCTAGGAAACAGTTATAAATAGTTGAATTACTGTCGATGTATTTAGAAATTGTTTCTTTAAGGACATACAATAGATACAGAGGTCAGTTGAGTGGGACCTTTTAAAACCAAACTGATTAGGAGCTGTCCATAAGTAATCATTTAATCGGCGTAACAAGTTTTTCTAGTAGTTTCGAGAAGCATATATATATATATACACTCCGAATGTTTTCGAGTTTATTTGAATCTTCCTGAAGAGGAGTTGAAAAAAATTCGAAAGTACTCGGAGGGACTGTTTCATTTTTCCTGCAGGTTACTTCAAATGAAAAAAGTTCACGCGTTCACTGTGAATATTTTTTTATGCAGGAAGGAGGGGCCAAGGGCAAATGCCCACAAAAGTGCCCCCCCCCCTCCCCCATAGAAGAAGAAGATAGCCAAAATCAAGGTCCGCAGTTTTCGAGATGCCTAGACACTGCGTTTGAAAGATGGGAGGTCATAGATAGGAGGAAAGCTGGATTGAGGAAGCTTGTTCCATAGTTGACTGGTTGAGTAGATGAAAGATTGAAAATACCGATTAACTCTTGCGTTAGACAGTTGGACAGAAAAGAGATATATATATATATATATATATATATATATATATATATATGCGAAGCTAAAGACTCTTTTTTTGTACTTTCTGCACTAATATTTATGGGCAGTAACTACGGGTTAATTAAAAAAAAAGGCTCCTGTTGAAGCCTCAATTTGCTTTACAACAGATCCTATAGACTGCCGCATAAGTTACCTCCAAGATGCTGAGTCTCTCAAATGTTCGCTAACCGCAACGTTCCGAGCCTCCTTGACGTAACAAAACGTGCTCAATACAGTCTAATGAGAAAAATTAAAACTCAGACAATCCAATTGTCCACGCTATTTGTGAGTCCTGCTTTATGTCTTCTAGACTGTAGACCTCTTGGTATTAAAGTGTTCGTTCTTTATTACCGCAGTCTTTTTTGTTTTTGTCTTTTAAATTCATTGTTTAATTAGTTGTATTGTTGATTACCTTGATGGATACTGTACCTTTTTATTTTATGGGATCTGTCTCCTACCAATAAACATTATTAATGTCATTATCATTATCATCATTTTTGTAGTGTTAGCGATGGATAGTTTTGTTACTACTTGCTTCAGTTTGTGTTTTATTTTTATTTCTCTTTTAGTCATAATTTTTAAGGTTTTTTATTTATTATTGTTTAGTTGTTTATATTATCTTTTATTACCTTGAAGAATATTGTACTGTTTTATGGGATTTATATCCTGCTAATAAAGTTTATCATTATCATCATCATCATTATTATTAACATATATGAGGTTATGAAATGACCTATTGCATTTCGCTACATACTGTAAAATATACACTGTAATACTATTGTTAATATTGACTCGTATCTACTGTTATAAACTGGGTACATTTAATTTATCGGATCACCTGAAGATCAGGGCCCCCAGCCTTCTTTACTTAGCCTTGTAAGGCTAACTAACGAAAATATCACAACTTAACCAATCGTTAGGTCAACTGTACGCCCTTGACGAGTGGTTAGGTTAGGTCGTGATATTTTCGTTAGTTAGCCTTATAAAGCTAACTAAAGAAGGCTGGGGGCCCTGATCTTCAGGTGATCCAATTTATCTATAATCTATCCCAAATCATATGGTTCACTAGTTATCGTACTGCATATATTGTATTTACTTAAACTAAAAGGTTTCAACAAATAGGATTAATTTTGCAGTGACAGCTCAACATAAAAATTTAATTGGCCGAAATAAAAATTTAAAATTTTAATTTTATTCATCTTAGATATGATAAATGTCTTATTATCTAAATTTACTATATTTACTATATAAATATAGGATCACCTGAAGATCAGGGCCCCCAGCCTTCGTTAGTTAGCCTTATAAGGCTACTAACGAAAATATCAAGAATTAACCTAACCAATCGTTAGATCATCTGTACGACCTTGACAATTGGTTAAGTTAAATAGTGATATTTTCGTTAGTTAGCCTCACAAAGCTAACTAAAGAAGGCTGGGGGCCCTGATCTTCAGATGATCTTAAATATCTTCATTTTTTATCCAAATTAATTGTATAGAAGCCCCATTTGATACACTTAATATAAATTAATGTATCAAATATTCACTCTTACGTCCTAAAATATTATTAAACTGACTTGGATTCTTCCTTGAAAATTAAATTGACCTCGAGTCTTCTTTGTAAACAAACAAATTTATTAATTAAGTTTGCTATTGTTCATAGGTATAACAATCACTGTATATTCTCTAAACAAAATTACGTTCTCCATCATGTGAGGAGTTAGTGAAGCCTTTCTGGACCTTCCCAAAGCTCTAGTGAACGTAAAAAGCCTTTCCACCTCTGCTGTAGAAGCAGGAATAGAAATGTATTTCCTTGTGAGCATAGGTAACTTGGGATAGTCATTTTGATTTTCCCTCCAGTAATCTAAGACAACACCTGAAGATCTTTTCACCTGGAAATATGTTCAGGTTCTGTTGAAACGTCGCTGGTTTTCGCCTTCTTTGACGGAGGAGACGCGAATGCCAGAATGCTTCGTTGCCCAAACTCTGTAATTTTAAGTAATTAATTCCTGTTCACACCGCACCGCACTTTTTATCCTTAAGACAAGTGTTCATGAGTAAGTTCACACCTCAATTTATTCTAAGTCTGAAAAATCTCATTCAGTTTTCTTTGAAATTTTTTGAGGGTAACTTTTAAAAAAGTGTATATAAATAAAATTATTTAACTTTTTGTATTTGAAATTATTCTGAAATGAAATTATTCTGAATTGACTTAAAAAACGTGTTTACAATTGTGAATTAAGTTTATACCGATTCTATACCTATACAGTATATTTTGTCCATGTATTTTTTGCCGAAGAAAATATTTAATACGCGAAAGATTATTTTGGATCATCTGAAGATCAAAGCCCACAGCCTTCTTTAGTTAGCCTTATAAGGCTAAGTAACAAAAATATCACGACCTAACCTAACCACTCGTTAGCTCAACTGTATGTTCTTGACGACTGGTTAGGTTAGGTAATGATATTTTCGTTAGTTAGCCTTATAAAGCTAACTAAAGAAGGCTGCGGCCCTGATCTTCAGGTGATCCATTATTTTTTTACGCTACTGTAAATATCGCTTAAGTTACTTCAAAATATATTAAATGGAAATATTGCTCTGGGTAAAATAAGATTTTACAAAAATAAAGATTTTAATAATGATCCAACATCCATTATAAAAAAACTAGCCTAGACCTAGTCAGACTTCTCATATATGGGCCATTAAAAAGTTTTATAATTAAGCGTAGGCTAGCATTAATCTGAGAATACCAACCTAATATGGTGATAGTGGTCCTAATTTCAATGAAAATTACAGCTTCACAGGCTAAAATAGAGACCTAGGCCATATTCCAAGAGGTAGATGGCTTTAATCAGAATTTTAGGTGATTATGGTTTGACAAGCGTATTCTATGTAAAAATGGGTGCTGATTCCAAAAAAAGCTGTCTTATTGACCCCAGTTACGACAAAATGGCCATTTTGGACACTTTTTGGCCAATTATGGCCAAAATCAGAGATTTTCAGAATTTTAGGTGATTATGGTTTATTAACATTTAACAAGAACATTAACAACATTTAATTAATTATCTCCATCATCATCACTGTCATCTTCGTCCTCTGAATCAATATCGGAAATACTATCATTGTCTTCGTCCTCAACACTCTCATCTCCATCTGCGACATCCTCTGGTTCCATGGTCTCAGAAAGCATGGTTGGCATTTGGCTGCCGGTAAACCAGACTGGTAGAAAAATTCCATTAACCTCTTTCCAGCTATGGTCTGTGGGTCGCATGTTCTCTAGTGGATCTCTTAGACGCGCATGCTTCCAGAGATATGCCACATAATTGCACCTAGCTAACTTTTGATCCAGAACATCTTTGCAGGGAGGAAGCATGCCTGCATCAATACCTTTAATTTTCTGTAAAGGACAGTCTGGGTCATTTGGCTTGTACCTTTGCTGGAATATCTTCAGTCTGACCTCATTCACCGATGAAATAGCTCCCTGGCCATATAGAGTACACACATATTTTTGCACGTGGTTTCCTTCATCAACAAAGATGGTCTTCTCTCCAAGGCTGCCGAGGCCTTCAAGATGTAACGGGTTCTTTTCAGCCTTCTTCAGTGGATTCGCTTTTCCTTTCCTAAAGAAGGGTGATGTGTAATCACATCCTGTCAGAGCATGATAACCTGGCAATGCCCTGCAGAAAACTGGACCCAGGTGATTTTCTAGATCAGTAATGTGTACATATCTCCTGGTGTTGTCACCAGCATGCCCAAGGTCCATCCACACTTTGGCTTTGAGTTGTCTGGCATGGTACAGAAGAATAACCAAGATATCAGTGTCCGTTGCACGGACAACAACATTCTGTCTTGGTCTTGTTTTTGACAGCACGCTGAGATGGTACACCAGCATGGTATCGGCCTCCACGTGTGAGCATACATACTCAGGTGCCTCATTGTGTTCTATATTTCCTGATAGAGTTGCTGTATATTACAGGACGTAACTGATCTGATCCACTTATGTGAAATGATCCATCAGTTGCACCTCTTGCCTGTTGCTCAACATTCTTTATACTTTTCACATACTTGTCACAGACAAAGTGTACTTCACTTGTCCTTGCACTGTATATGATCTTCAGGACCACCATTGCTACAGTTCCAAGAGTAAGAGGCAAGTCTGAAGGCAGTGATTGGATTATAAACATTGCGTCATGGAGAACTAAATCAACTGTTGGCGGCTCTGTGTGTGTGTAATCAAATCTTCAAGATGTTTGGACAGTTGATACTTTGGTGTTTTCTTCATCGTGCCATAAATGCTAGCCATAGAGAGGGGAACAGGAGTAAGTGGAAAAGGAAACACATTTTCAAGCTCGATCTTTCTGGTACAAGCAAGATAGAGTAATCTGCCGAACAAGTTCCGTGTTGTCTTCAGCACCAAAACGTTTTCATCTTTACCTCGCACTTTGCTCTTGACAACAGCACTGGCAAAGTTTTTCACGTTTCTTCTTTGCAGTGGCCTTTCAAACCTTGTGGGGTCATTTAAGCATTTCTGGAGGGTCATCTTTCCACTTTTCCCGCAAAACGAAGAGATTTAACATCTCTTTTACTTCATCTAGCATTTTCTTGCCGTCTGCTAGACAGTACAGATTGGTATCTTCAAGCAGAGACTCGATGAAAGGATTCATTGTAGTCTTTATCATTTTGGATATGCTTTCCAGGTCTCTGGAATTTACTCACCTTCGACTTTCTTAGTTCATGGCTTGAATTAGTGTCCTTCCTTATTGCTGCTTTTTCAAACAGATGCCTCACTATGGTACTTCTAGCTGATCTCGTCACTGTCCAGCGCCTGGTTGCTCCTTGACTTTGATGGAAAGCAGTGATACCAGTTTGTCTCGAAGCTGCATCTGCATTGATCGTACTTTCTAGTGCTTGATCCACTGGTTGTCTGGCAAAGGAATTGGATGACAACCTCACAAATAAACCACCTCTTTCAAGTTGTTGCCTCATGCCAGGATGGGTGGTATACATGTTCAAGAGTCTGAGATAGTACAAGCACATGTAGCATGCATAATTGTGGCGATTTGCAGCAAAGAAAATGTAAATCGTTTTCCCAAGCATGAAGATGAAAAGGTCCACATCATTTGTTCGTACGGCTCTGCTGATGAGTATGTAGATGTCAACCATGTCAATGTAATTCGTGCATTTACATCATGTTTGCCAGCTCTGCTGTCATCGCAGAAGCTTTCATAGGCCATCATGAATGCTATGTACTCATCTGTCTCCTCCAAAGATGTCATCTTCTCAGGGGATGGTGATTCGTGGAGAGTTTTCAGGGCTTCAACCAAATGTCCATAACTGTCATTTGCCTCTTCCAGTTCCAAAAAAAAACCCATATGGTTGCTCCGCATAGCAGATGATAGGAGCACATGCATTCTTCTAGCCTGATTATAGTGTTTTCCTGTCAAAAAGGCATTGAGCGAAACCTTGGTGAGGGCACCACTTTCAATTAAAATGTGGGATGCACCTGACCCATCCAATAAGTATCCCACTGCTGACAGATATCGGAACATAATATGGAAAGCCCCAAAGCAGACAAAGACATTGTCATACTTAGGGCTCATGGTGTCCTGCAACTGTGAAGCCAGCTTGGCTATAGCCAGATCATAGGTTGTTGCAATGCAATCTTCATTGCATTCTTCAGCAGTGGTCATATTTCTTTTCATCGTTTCATTCACTACATCATGCCGTGTAGGAGGGGCTGCGATGTTTGTCAAATAGCCTATGTTCTGAGCTGGTAAATCATCTTTGGTTATTGTTGAGTTCCAGCAAGACCACACTGGTGTTTGTTTGTTTGTTTTGCAAGATATTGTCCATGCAACATCTCTGGCAGCACAGGTTTTATAGTTTTCAGGCTTGACCATTATTTGTACCTCAAAGGAAAAATTTGATATTTTTTGTTTCTTTCTCACTGGTTCGAATTCTGGATTTGATATTTCAAGACTTCTCTGCTTTCATTTGTTCATAGAAATAGGATGTGTAGTCATTGTTGTTGTTGTGGATATTGTCGTTGTTGCTGTTGGTGACGATATAACTGGAACTTCATTTTGAATACACATGCCTTGTTTGTCATGATACATTGATTCATCATAGTTGTCCCATGCTGTGTTTGTGCTTAGTCCTTCACTTGCTTCTAGGCCATCAGGAAGAACTCGGTTTTTCTCAATAATATTAGCAGCAATTTCAGTCTCGTATTCGTCTGCAGCATGATATCCTATGCAGTGGCCAAAGTGATTAACAACTTCCTGAATCTTCCTGGAACCAGTAATACTCTTTAAACCCATGCCCAGCAGCATGTGTTTAGATGGCTTCACTGTTCCACCAGTAGCTTTGTAGATATCATTTTCAGCTGATGATTCAACATACCGCTCCACTCTCTGACTGGCTTCATCTTTTGTTCCAGTGTACAGAATCCTATAAAACTCTAATATTTCAGCGGGTATATTTGGACACTGACCATCATGGATTGCTTCAACTGTAATAGGCTTTGGGAGTTTATTCTCAATGAGCTTCTTGATCTTCTCTCTGGGGAACAAAGCTACATTCTTAATTTCCTTGGCCATAACATTCTTTGCAATAGAGAGCTAGGTGCCTTGTTTCTTGCTGTCTTGATCAACTTGAAGCTTGCTGCCATAGTGTTCTGAGACTTTGGAAAATGATGGTATGGGTCAGAGGTAGGCTCCTCGAATCCTTTTTCTTTGGGAAATTCAATGAAGGTTTTATTGATATCAACCAATTTCTCGGAAGCTTCTTTCAGAAAGATCTCACACTCTATATATGTAGGTAATCTTAAGAAAGCAGATTCTCGTCCCTTTGTGTACGTTGCACCTTGTTGTTTGGCCACAGCCTTAGCAGCCATGGAAATATACCTTTTCCTGCATGTCTTATGGTACTTGATCTCCTTCTCTATGAAATCAACGTGTTCATATTCACGAAGAAAGTCTGTCTTTCAGTTGCCTTGCAGTATTTATAATACTGCCCTGTGCTTGTGTAATCTCACATAGAGATAGTATTTCGAAACCACTTTGGAAATGCTTGCGGTCCGACCCATTGCAGAAAATACAGTTCCTTCCCAGCAACCCAGTAGTTGAGATAATAGCCACTAGTGACTTCTTTACTATAGATCTTGTTTTAAGAATGTTTCCATCGGAACATGTTTTCTTTTCCTTTGACTGTATCTGATAAGCGGTAAATTTACTGTAACAGCCATTGTGAAAGCCATAATGAGGCAGTGGTTCAGCGTTAAAGTTAATGGCTTCACATATAGCAAGGTATTTAGAACTCATCTGATATTGTTTTCTGGCTTCAGCTGTGTCCCCGACTTTTTTCCACGTTTGTTTAGTAAATGGAGCCACTGCATCACCGTCATGTTCTGCATCACCACTCGCATGCAGCACACACCGCAAAGGCACCTCCACACCATCATCCATCTACAAAAAAAAACATTAGTCAAACATTGTGCCACTCATTGGGCCATGATTTATGGTTACCCTAAGAGGTAGATGGCTTTAATCAGAATTTTAGATGATCTTAATTTGATAAGCCTATTAAAACGTTTTCAAAATGGCCATTTTGTCGTAGCTGGGGTCAATAAGACTGTTTTTTTTAGAATCAGCACCCATTTTTACATAGAATACGCTTGTCAAACCATAATCATCTAAAATTCTGAAAATCTCTGATTTTGGCCATAATTGGCCAAAAAGTGTCCAAAATGGTCATTTTGTCGTAGCTGGGGTCAATAAGACTGCTTTTTTTGGAATCAGCACACTTTTTTACATAGAATAGGTTTGTCAAACTAAGATCACCTAAAATTCCGATTAAAGCCATCTACCTCTTAGGGTACCAGGATCAAATCCTTAACCTAGGGCGAGGTATTGTCTTCTGTAGTAAGTTGGTACAAATTTTTAAAAGCCTTCTCAAAATCATAAATTCAAATTGGCAAAATTGTCTTTCAGGACACAAATACTTTGCACAAATACATTATTTTGTATTGAAATATAATAGTGGCTTAAATAAAGATGGACTCGAGTTAAAGTTTCATTCAATAGCCAACTTTTCACTCTTCTTCAGTGAACAATTAAGAAATTAATGTTTGCAAACATTCTTCTCGAAACATGGACACGGACGAAACTTTGAACAAAATGTCATAGGTGATATTGTTCAAAAAGCGTTCACACTACATCGGGAAATGCTAAGTCACGTTGTTCATGAACACCTGTCATGGGTGAAAAATGCCCAGTGTGAATCGAGTATAAGGCGACCGGGTCCCGTTGCCATGCCAACTTTATAATTTTAAATATTTTAAATTATAACCAAGACTTTTTAAAGTAAATAGCTTCACTGTGTTTTATTTTCAAAATACAAATCAGTAGATATAGCAGGAAAGACCTAAATGGTTTTTAGATTATAAGAAGTAATTTGAAAACCACTTGATCACTATCAATTAACCCTTTCTGTCCCAGTGATTTCATATGGCATCATCAACAAAAAGTACAAGTAATTTCCTCAGATTAGCTTCAATGATACCTTATGGCATTTGAATGTAACAATTAACTGTATAGCAACATCTGGCAGGTTTTTAGACATTGGCCTGAGCATTTAGAACACAAAAAGAGATGCAGAAACTGTATGAAGGGTTACTCTCGTCTAAAACGCAGAAAGTGCATGTTTAACGAAGGACGAAAACTGTTTTAATGCATTCCATTCAAAGTAGTATGGTCTACTGTTGTGTTTAGCAAAGGATAAATATTGCTTTTATTTGTTTCATTCAAAGTACCAAAGTTGTTAGTTTCTCTTATTACTTGATAGCGCCAATCGAATCATATAGTTTCGAGTGTAATTATTTAAATAAATTTCTAAGCAAAGTTTCGTTTATGTTTCCATGCCTATTTTTAACATTTTTAAGTGTTATCAAATTTTTTTTAGCTCAAAATAATAATTTGGGACAGAAAGGGTTAAGTTTGTTTTAAAGTGGTGAGATTAAAAAATTTAGAAATGGAGAACAATGTCAACATACATGATGTGGATATCATTTATGTCAAAGTAATTTGATTAAAAAAAAATAAATACGTCGCTTTTATCCGTCGTTTAATTTTAGGTTTTTAAAATTCTATAAAACAATCCTCGAATCCGACACAAATCCGAACCTGAATCCAGCAAAATATCTTCGAATCCGAATCCGGATCCACTTAAAATGTGTCGAATAATCCAAATCCGGATTCAGATTTGCTCACCTTTGCTATGTGCTATTTGTACTATACATGAATTTTGCTATAACCTTGACATATAATACCTACTGAAGAGGTTTAATGATCTTACAATATTTTATACATGCTTCCGTACATACTTTTACATACGTTTCTGCATATCTTTCTGAACATGTTTTTGAAGGTACTTTTTGAATATGCTTCTTTATATCTTTCTACAAATGTTTCCACATATTCTTCTACAAATTCTTCTATGTACGTTTTGGCAGATACAGCTAAATATGTTTCTGCATATTCTTCTACATAAGCTTCCTCATGTTTCTACAAACGTTTCTACATACCCTCCTACATATGCTTCTACATATTCTTCTGCATATGCTTCTACATATTCTTCTGCATATGCTTCTAGAAAATTCATGCACAGTCATTGTATCAACTGCATTTTATGCCTATACTGTACTTTGTACCTCCTTTGTACACTTATTTTTGGATTTATTTTTTCAACGTACAATCATCCTCTGGTTTGGATTAAATGGACCAACACAACTGTGCTCCAGAAAAAGGTTATTAGAGTAAGAAGCAGAAAATAAAAGATGTGGAAAACACTTGAAATTTTAAATTTCAGCAAAAATTTATAATTGGTTAGACGGTTTATCTCACCTATAAAAACATGAACAGTTGGACTAACAAAGTATTTAGTACCCAGTCATAAAAAGCGAAGTATCTTCAACCAAATGGAATAAGATTTTTCAAACCGCTTAACCAATTATGAATTTTTTTCTCAAATTTAAAATGTTATTTTTTCGGCAGACTTCTTTCCACTTTCAAAACTTTTAAGGCATTGAAAACTAAAGCTATTATCATAAAGAGCACTCCTCAAAAACACTAATAGATGAAAGCCTAAAAGTATTTATCTATTCTGGAAATGATTTAAAAGTGAATCACCATTCAATATTATATATATATATATATATATATATATATATATATATATATATATTAGGGCGGGTCGATTTTACACATGTTTTGAAATCGCAAGGTGAATAAGTGCCCAGTAGTTAGGTTTGGTTGAGAAATGAACCCAAAAAAATTTTTTAGAGCAAACGGATAAGGGCCTGCTTGCGGATTTGCAATTAAAGTATGTTATGGTTTTTGACCCAATTTTCGTCATACGCGATAGGTAAACTCGTCATTTTTGAAGACATAATATTAACTAATTATAGATGTAGCAACTCACTATCATTTTCTATCCCAAGAGGAGACAATGCCTAATGTATATCATGTGTTTTAAGTGTAAAATGATAAAATTTCGTTGAAAAACATGCATTTTTGCTAATTTATTCACATATTTTGGCTACAAAACTTGAAAAAATACTTTCAAAAGGTGATAAATCCAAAAAAATCACATGTTCTCATGTAAAAAGAAAAACTATTCATATAAATCATCATAAGATTGAGAATAATGTCCTTTTGACATAAATGCAGGGCGCATCTTCCTGCTCAGTACTTTAGTAAGGATACATCTGTGACGAGTTTCGAACCCGTACACGGTATGGGAAGCCTCTGTCACTAATTTCACACTCCTCTCAACACTCTGAGAGTGAGAAGGCAAGTCTGGCATGTCTGGCTTAGTGTTAGTGTCCATGAATGACTGGATTTCTTCATCAGATAGGTGCTGTGTGGTAGGTGGTTCCATGACATCAGGGTCAGTGAGGTCGATGAGCTCATGCCAGTGATTTGCATTCCAATTCACCTGGGGAATTTCCTTCCCTGCTTCCTGGTTGCTCTCCATTCTATAAATGAAAAATGAAAATGAAAATATAAATGAAAATATAAATACAAATAAAAATATAAATATAAATGAAAAATAGTACTCAAATATTGCCGTTTCAATAATACAAACAAATTACCCACTTAAAGTGACAATTATAATATTTTTTCCATATTTTTTGGAGAATAACTCAGCTTTGGCAAAAAAAAAATAATAATAATTACAAGAAGCGCAAAATTTACCTGTGTCTGAGAGTGAGTATAGTCTGAAGCCCAAGATTCCTGATTCTGTCTTCATCATCTTTCACTATGGCATAAAGGATGTTTTCAGGTCGGAGGCAGAAAACATTACCCTGGATGTTCTGCTTTACAATGCGATTCACATCATCAAATGGAATCAACCTCAGTCGGCTGATAGCAGAGAAGAGGATGCGAGGAGAATCATGCAGCTTAGAGGATGCCTTTATCTCAAACCATGCAGGAGCATAAACTCGAACAATGTAATGGACCAACTTTTTCAAATTCAGGTTTGGTCTGTTGTCTCTCGTGTACAAACAAAGAAGTCGTATGGCAAGAGTTAACCCTCTTGCATGGTTAAGTGGACCAATCTTCCAAGCAGCCCATCTGAAGTCTACTCTTCCTGATCCGATCCATCTGCAATACTCATACAGAAGCCTTTGATCATGACTGAGGTCTTTCAGTACTTCTTCTGGAATGTACCCTTCAATGATTGGAGTTTCCACAGCTTCAAACTGTACCTGAGGTTCATCCTGGATATCTTCTGCGCACCTTCGCCCAAGGGGCCCGCTGAAACTTCTTGGGCCAGTTGTCACTCCATCCATTTTTTTGAAAAGAGCTTTTAGTGGGAGTTCATTCTGATGCAGTGCGCAACCACTAGTGTGCAGTTTCCTCCCCAGAGTTTCTTCAAGTTTTACCACTAAACCACTCTTCCAGCCAGTGTTGGTTGCGGTATTATCAAGAAGAATGGCTCGGATACTTTCAAGGCTATTATATTCTTCAAGAACACTGAATGTCTCCTGAGCAAGGACCTCACCAGTGGCGCCTATAACAGGAATTGTTCTGTGGGTCAAGTAGGCGCCAGGAGATTTTCCATCTTCATAGGTGAAGGTGAGGTGATGTTCTGCGTCAACACACTTTCTGAGAACAGTTTCCCCTTCAGGTGTCTCTATTTCTTTGTAAGTCATGGTATTCTCGTCAACCTTCCCATCCACACCAAAACAAATGAGCTGTGTCTTTTTCTCTGATTCCACACCCTCACTAACTACCCTAATTTGGGCTTTGGCCCTGTCTAATTTGCACTTGTCAATTATGATGTGATTGATGTCAACTTCAGGTCTCAGTAGGTGTTTGATGTCATGGAGCAAGGCATTCCCAAGAGCTGCGCCCAGATTTGATGAACATTCACCTCTGACAAGTTCCATAGCATATCTGGGAAACTTTAAAAGGATGTAGTCTCCGGAAGGACTCTTCCTAGGCTGCCATTCATCTTCTCCTTCCTGAAAATAAATGGAAAATATTAATGCGTTTTCTCTTTATTTATTTGATTTATTTATTTTTATTTATTTATTTATTTATTTATTTAGGACCTGTTTTGGATCGCTGATCACGAAGGTATGCTCTTTCTTCAAGTGGCACCTTTGCATTTCGAGGGCAAACACAGATGATGTGTTCTTGTGTACACTTGTCCTTCTTACAGTATACTCTTGAATCACTGCAAGGCAAAATATCCAAAGAACAGGAACAGGCAGAAACATCAAAAAGTTTTTCCAAGTTAGCATCCAGATTTCGCTTGACACTTGCCTTAGCATGCTTGCAATTAATGTCTTTCACAAGAGTGAGTAGGTCTTTAACCTTTCTGTCAATGAATTTTTTATTAATCAAAGGCAGCCTTGGATTCACTGAAGACCAAATGGATTTTAAATCCTTGCTAACTTGCTGCACTAAGGGTTAGCATGATTAAGGTCATAATAGTATTGAATCAGCTGCCTGTAAGTGCTTGGTTCTGTCATTAATAATTCACAAGGACCACCTCCATACTTTTCTTCACTTTTCTTTCGGGTCAGGTGTCTTGTTTTCGCTTTCAGCATTATTTACACCGGAAAACCTGAAACATAATGAAAAGTGTTAATGCGAATAGCAATATGTAAGAAATAAGCGTGAACGGTCACAGGAAATATAATATTTTACCAATGAATCAGCTGCCTGTAAGTGCTTGGTTCTGTCATTAATAATTCACAAGGACCACCTCCATACTTTTCTTCACTTTTCTTTCGGGTCAGGTGTCTTGTTTTCGCTTTCAGCATTATTTACACCGGAAAACCTGAAACATAATGAAAAGTGTTAATGCGAATAGCAATATGTAAGAAATAAGCGTGAACGGTCACAGGAAATATAATATTTTACCATTATTTTTTAATAAAGATGCATAATTAATAATTATATAAAAATACAAGCAAAACGTTGATATTTATGCTTATAGAAACAAGTTAATAATTTTGGGTTTGCTTTGTTTTGGTTGCGCGTATGCCGCATACGGGATTTTACGCATAAAGCGACAACAGACAAAATTAAAAACTTAAAAACTAAATTCACATTCTGATCTTTTATCAAAATGCATTTCTTTGTGATTTTCACATTTCATAGATGAAACGACAACTACTGGATGTTTATTCGCTTTCTGGTACCAACTTCGACCACCCTAATATATATATATATATATATGGAAAGAGAGAGAGAGAGAGAGAGAGAGAGAGAGAGAGAGAGAGAGAGAGAGAGAGAGAGAGATTGTAGACACTAATCGACCAGGGAAGTACTCCCAGAGGACGTTAGGCAGGAGACAGGGAGTGCTGGACCTCTCCTCCTCTAAACCTCACCTTCTTTTCCTCACTGAAACTCAGGTGTCTGAAATGACTGACAACAATCCCTTTTCTCTACCCTCCTACTTTTTCTTTACTCAATTTCATTCCAAAGGTGGATGTTACGTATATGTACGCAACGACCTTAATTGCTCTCGTATTCCCGAACTTGAATCCTCCAAATTCTACACCCTCTGCCTACGGCTTACATGCCAATCTCAAACTAAATACATCTGCGCTATCTACCTTCCTCCTAATTCTACTGACTATCCAAAATTCTTTGACTACCTCACTTCCAAAGTGGAATACATTCTATCTCACTCTCCTTTCGCTGAAATCTCCATTGAAGGAGAGTTCAATGTTCACCACCACCTTTGGCTTTCCTCCCATTTCACTAACATCCCTGGTGAACTGTCTCACAACATATCTATCTTGAATGATCTTGAGTGGATTATCGTATCCACGATCGCCTTAGAGAGAGGCCCAACATTTTGGATTTATTTCTTACCTCTCATCCTTCTTCTTACTCTCTCAAACTTTTTTCTGATTTGGTCTTCTCCGACCGCAATCTTATATCTGTTTCCTGTCCTATCGCTCCAGTTCGGCATTTGAATCCTCTCAAGAGGAGACGCATTTGGCACATTGGCGCCGCTGATTGGGGAGGCCCTTAGGCAGTACTTCTCTGATTTTCCGTGAAATAATTAATGCTTCTGTGGCCGGAGCCCCTCCGAGTGTGCTGAGCGCATCACGGAGATGATTCTTTTGGGCATGGAGAAGCACACTCCATATTCTATTCCGACTACAAATGCAAAACAACCTTGGTTTAACTTTTCTTGTTCTAATGCTATCCGCAACAGAGAGGAGGTCTTCAGAAAGTATAGTCGACATCCAATTACTGTCTCTACCTTAGCTTATATTTCTTCATGGAATCGTACGAAATCTGCTCTTCAACTCGCTAGAAATTTTTTCATCAGGCAAAAATATGAAAACCCATCCAGAATTCTTCTCGCTTTTTATGGCACCTAACCAAGAACCTATCCAACAACTTTACTTTTCCTTCTTTCTCTCCTGTTTTCCATTCCGACGGCTCAATTGCCGTCTCTTCTCCCGATAAAGCTGAACTCTTCGCTCAAATTTTCGACTCCAACTTAACCCTGGACGATTCCGGTGCTGTTCCTCTATCTCCTTCTTCCTCTAACTTTATTATGTCTGAAATTAGAATTTCTTTCAAAGGTGTTTTTCCTGACCTATCTACGCTCAACTCTAGGAAGGCGTACCGTCCTGATGGTGTCCCTCCTGTTGTTCTCAACAACTGTGCTTCTGTGCTGACATCCTACCTAGGCAAACTCTTTCGTCTTTGTCTTTCATCTGATACTTTTCCTTCCTGTTGGAAGTTCACTTTCATTCAGCGTGTCCAAGAGAAGGGTGACCGCTCTCAATCTCCCAACTATCGTTCAATTGCCTTGATTTCTTGCATTTCTAAAGTTTTTGAATCTATCCTCAATGGGAAGATTCTTAAACACCTTTCTTCTTACAATCTTCTTTCACATCGTCAGTATGGGTTCCGCAAGGGATGCTCCACTGGCGATCTTGCATATTTCTCTGACTCTTGGTCATCCTTCTTTCAGGATTTCGGAGAAACTTTTGCTATTGTCGCTAGACATATCAAAAACTTTTGATTGAGTCTAGCACAAATCCTTCTTTCGGTTTCTATCCTTCTATCTGCGCCTTCATCTTTTGGTCGTCAGGCCAGACGAATGCAGTTCTTTACTTTAATTCATGTATTATTATTACCAGCATCGTCGGGATTCGAACCGCCGACCTGTCTTCATTTCGCTTATAGGAAAAAGGTGTTACCTACTGATCACACACATATAGTATCTTCATTTCGCATTGATCGACTTAAATGAAAACTTTTCTAATAATAAAATAAAAACAAAAGAACGTTGTTCTCAAACTATAATTTCTACAGACATTTTTGCATTTACTTCAGATTTTTTTTCGATCCGATTTGAAATGACAGAAAGTAGAGAGTGGAAACACTTTCCCGTAATTTATAAACACTCCTTCCATTTTCGCTTCTGCCTG
>JAJOZX010001906.1:120000-122500 GCA_023014485.1 Bathynomus jamesi | reverse complement strand
TTACAACAGCGTGGTTTCGTTTGCCATAACTAATGCTAACTACGAATTCATCCTTTGCGATATAGGAACCAATGGCCGTGTTTCAGATGGAGGTGTTATTGATAATGCAAAGTTTGGTGAATATCTGACATATGGTAAACTGCACATTCCTCCTGATAGAGCACCTGCAAATAGTGTCAATCCTCTTCTCTATGTGTTTATCGGGGATGACGCTTTTGCAATGCGTTGCGATTTCCCGAAACCTTTTGCAATGAAAGACGTAAACTACTGACGTCGGATTTATAACTACCGCTTGCCTAGGGCTAGGAGGGTTATTGAGAATGTTTTGGGGATAACAGCCGCAAAGTTTCGTATTTTTCATACAGACATAAAGTTGACATTGACATTGAGTTGAGCAAGTTGTGATGACGTGCGCTGTTCTTCGCAATTTTTTGCAGAAATTGTTCTCCCACCTACACTCCTGACAACATGTTTTATGCAGAAGATACAAATATGGGCGAAATACAAGAAGGAATATTGCCGGAACCAAATATCGTAATTTGGTTGGAAAGAGGACAGTATAGAAACTGCAGTACCTCAGCCAAAGAAGTTCGTAATTCATATATGAATTACTTTTTGACGGATGGATCACTTCCATGGCAAGACCGCATGATCAATCATTGTGAAATGGAGAACAGTTATTGTACTAAATAAAGTTTACATAAATGACGCTTTTGTTTTCATTTGGTCGCTTTGTGTTGCCATATTTTTTATAATTTTTTTTAATTTGGAGCCTATCATAATAATAAAGAATTCGGTGTGTGTGTGTATATATACATATACATATACACACACACACACACATATATATATATATATATATATATATATATATATATATATATATATATATATATATATATATATATTAATGGTGGACCGGATATCCGCATCATTTTTAACATCCGCATCCGCACTTCTGACTGCGGATGTTATGCGGATATTACCTCTAATAAATTCTGCAATTTACAATTAAATTAGCTTATAAAGTAGCTTATAAGGCCCAGTCATCACATTTCATGTAAAGTATTAATTATTAATGAACAAACAAATATATAAACCTCAAAATATAAATACCTGGTAACGCAGAAAATCGAATGAAACTTGTTTCATTGAATTTTCTGTGGCTGAAACTCTTGAGAAAGTTATTATTTTTATCATAATGAAAACATTAATATTAATTTTAATTCTTATGCATTGCCTGCCATAACTAATATCACGAAATTTGAAAAATTATGTCATATATTCATAATTCTATATTATATTGATAGATTAACTAAATATCCGCATCCGCATCCGTGGATATTGAAATTAAAGATCCGCATCCGCAGATATTGAAAAACTGACATCCGGTCCACCACTAATATTATATATATGTGTGTGTGTGTGTGTGTTGTGTGTGTGTGTGTGTAAATTTTAGTGTCAATAACATCAATAACAGTAGTTTTTTATAAGTTTTCTATCAGGTAAATTAAAACGTACCTCACTTGTGGACCATTCCAAATTGGAGAAGCTCTCTCTTGCCATTTCTTGATCAGTTAAGAATTCCAGATTCTTAAAATACCACAGACTGGGCTGATAAATATTGTCTGCACCAGCGTCTGATTTCATTGATGTTTTTACTTTTTTCATTTCTTTGCGAAATACTGTTATCAGAGAATTTATCCTTTTTGCCACTGTTTTTTTGGTTGCGTTTTTATCCACTTCTTTATATTTCTCAACTAATTTATCGTAAGCGAGGTTTTTCATGCGTTTATTAGAGTAATCTTTACTTGATATCTTCCATAAACACGGATTTGCTTTATAAATTTCAATGAATTCCGCAATAAACTTTCTACTAACACCCGCAAGTCACACATATTCAATTTGCTACACGACCGAACGACACTGTGACTGCTAACAAATGAGACAAGTTTGACGTTTGGACATACACGCAGTGTTGCCATTTCTACAGATTTATCTGTGCATCTACAGATTTTATGCTTTGTTTCAGATTTTCAGATTTTTCCCCAAAAATGGGCGAAAGTTACAGATTTCTAAAATTTGATTTTTTTTTATGCTTCTTTTCAGATTTTCCTTCAAAATGGGCAAAATTTGCCGATTTCTAAGATTGAGGTTTTTTTTTACTAACCACTACGGACTACACTGGATATTACACTAATATTACTGAGTTTCTCCATGAGAACCAACAAATTATTTTCGTGCGCCACTTGTCAGTAGAGAGTGGCAACATAACATAAACACGCCACACTCAGCTGACTGTGCGTCGGTTCTTACTAAGACATCAACAAAACACACTGCTAAAGAAAGCAAAGGGTGGAATCTACAGTACAGATAAATAGCCCTGTTGTTGTTAATGATAATGTTCATTCCATAATTCCAGTACAGCACAAAATTATGTATTTTATTGAATTCCTTTTTCCATTTTGTATATATGCATCCTTATTTTGTTGCTGTATAC
>JAJOZX010001906.1:22500-117500 GCA_023014485.1 Bathynomus jamesi | reverse complement strand
AGTTGCCAGATACCGCGATACCATTGTATACATTATTATAGACTCCTAATCAGCCAGTTGGCTGTAAATGGCTTGAGTTGCCAGATACCTCTTTTTAGCAGTATTATTGTATACATTATTATTATATACGCATAATCAGCTAGTTGGCTGTAAACGGCTTGAGTTGCCAGATACCACTTTTACCCATTATTATGGTGAGTTGTCTCCAATTAAAAGATTTCGTTCCATCAATACCATTGTATGCATTATTATATTTGAATACCGGTAGTAGAAGGCATAACAATTAAGTAAAACAACATTGCATCATTCTGTTTATTATAAATATATAGAAAATAAATATACATTTGAGGAATATGCATATAACAGTACAGGAAATATATACACACAATTATGGATATATATAAAATAAAATATACATTTCAAATAAATATACACTTCAATAGAAATATGTACATAACAGTACATGAGTAATATACACACACACACACACACACACACACACACACACACACACACACACAATTATGGAGATATATTTATAAAATAAATATCTTTTCAAATAGAAATAAATATACATCTCAATAGAAATATGCGTATAATCAGTACAGGAGAAATGTCAAGCAAAATATAAATACAATTCACTTTTTTTTCAAAATACTAAACTGGGTCTTAATCGAGTTTACAATTACATCATTATTGCTCTGCATTACGCAGTATATGCGGCTTAATAATATTTCACCGCTTAAAGTATAGGGAAACCTGTATTCGATATGAAGGGCTTTCATATCGTTCAGTACTATTTTTGTTTCCACTTTACAACCGGTTGGTAAGTCATCTTTAAATACGTCTAGAATACAATCAAAAGCACGCACAAAGAGTTCATCGTTAGCTACATTATTAAATACAAGTTTATAAGAACGCTTTTCCAATCGAGGGTTTATTTCTACCGACTCGAGCTTTTCAATCGTGAACTCACTCAACATAGCGGCAATTGAAATCTTCTAAATCGTTACGACAACTGCGCGTTATATAAAGAAATAGTTCTTCAGGGTGAACGGTGTAGGTGAGCTCAGCCTTGTACCGATCAATTGCTTTGTACCAAAGTTCATGGTATTTCAAAGAGTCTAAACTTTTTAAATAAACATCCAGCACTAGACCATTCTCACCAGCCCTACACTCGGTAAACCCATCGAGCAGAGCGGTGTATGCGTATTCAAGTACTGTATCAAAATAAAACATATCCGTAACCGCGCGTCTAATATAGGTTTCAGTTTACGGAATCCGACGATTTCAAACATTCTGTCGAGGATGAAACGGTTTCGCGTAGGAATAAGAGCGTTATTATCAGAAGCATTCTTCCATATCAACCGTATATCAATGCACAGCCGATCGTTATTTATACACAACGTACATACAACGGCGTATGAAGGTGCGTCACTAATCTGCTCTCTTCTTGTACCTACGTTAGCAGGTATTTTATAACGATCTTCACTCCACTTCTCAACTATCACAAAGATTCTATTCATCTCCTCGATACTTAAATAAACCCGTTTGTTTGTCGGTCTACATTCCGTTTCCAGTACATAGCTAATGGTACCGGAATTACGCCTGAACACGCGCAACGATTTCGTCACGGACACATCGTACGAGGCGTTGAGAATGCTGCTCAAAGGAAGTTCCATCGTATTCGAGGAGCGCACGTCCACTCGGCTCAAGCTCTGAGATAACTATGAGCCGTGTGAGGCACGCAGGTAGGCAGGAATGGTTCGACGGGCGGCTGACTCGATGATACGTGAATGGGCTTGTTCCGCGAGTCGAATTGTTGTACCGGTACGAGAATATCACTACCAGCCTACGCACCAGACAGTTTGGATATGAACTAGGAACATTTTATGTTTTACTAAACATCTCCACACTCCGGCGCATTATTTGAGAGGAACATATGTTCATATTTTTCCTTTCTGCCCATCAAACGATACTCGTCTCTAAACTCTGTTAAAAATTCACGCAGGGCACTAGCCACAACCTCACTACGAACCTCATCATGATATACGTTAATATAGTGATAAAATACTTAAGATTGTCCATGATCACGAGATTCACATTTCCAGTCGTAGGGTATGAGTAATCGACATGGTGTAGCATGACGTAATACCGCTTTCACACCACCCATCAGCAAGACTCATTATCCATACCTGCTGCTTCTCTTCTGCACGCGTTGTTTCTTTCTTCACGGTGTATGTGAGACTTTATAAAGTTTAGCTCTGCAGTATACTTCAGCACATCGTCTGTGCAACGAAAGCCTTCAACGGTCTCACCAGAACATCCGTAGAGTATTTGTACATCTTGGAACTTCGCACAATCCAATGTGTTTTTAAAAGAGGCATAGGAGGGATGAATAGGAAGTTTTTCGGTATCCACCACATCCTGGCACTTTACTGAATACCATTTCGTAAACGTAGTACAAGCAATATTAAAGGTAGCCATTTGAATACATGTCTGATCTGAATACACGTCTGATCTCTCGGGCTTACTGCGGTCGACTGACCACGCAGGGACTCCCAGATAGTAGCATGACTCACGGTCTTACAGTGGGCGGAGCTTAGAACTTTCACCTACACACACACACACACACACACACACACACACACACACACACACACACACACACAAAGGAGAAAGTGAAACGCTATTTGAAAAATGATTTATTTAATAAACGAGATATTCAAGTTATATATATTTACAAATACGATTTAATAAACGAGATATTCAAGTTATATATATATATATATTTACAAATAGATACGATTATATACAAGACGTGTGAGTTAGAAGCATCATTGGTATCCAAAGGGTACGGTATCATAGGTACCAGGTAACTGGTAACGTTTCCTATAGGTGTTACGGCACACCATCGTACCCCTAAGTTCCTTCACGCCCCCCAGCTTCTGCGCCCGAAAATTGTGGGTGCCTACAATTAGTTGGTGAGGTTGTTCATCCAAACATACTAGATCCTTCAACGACTCAAAGTTAACAACCTCCCGATTCGCATGGTTGAGCGTAATACCTTTGCCTTCACGATATATTTCATTTCCTCCCCCAGCCTGACCCGTACCCCATAAGTCTTAGGTCCTGTTGAGGCAAAAGAGTCGGCGTATGCGTTGTCCCCATACTCATCCTTGATCTCATCAGTGAGCTCGCCGAGGAACTCCCCAATAGTGGGCATGTATTCACCCTCCCTCTCTGTGAATATCACGCTATCTGTATCGGCATACAATACTCTCCGCCCAAGAGAATGCAATAGACCCCAAAGTTTTTATACGGGCGTAGGCTGTTGTGAAGCTGGCCATAGGTATGTTTGTAACCCTTGAGGTATCTGTGGCAAATTCAGTGTTGTTGTACTTTATTACGTAAGTATTACCTACATTTACGATCTCCATGACCTCTTTATCGGGGGCATTGGCATAATCCCAGGACATCGCTATAACTTTGTGCCAAATGAATGCTCCCTCTGCCGTATTCTGCGCAAATTTTCCCCATAGACTGTTTAGACACAACTTTGCACTAAAGCGCTTGCCAGGATTCTTTACAATTTGGACACGATCAAGTTGTATACCTTCGCGGTCGCGGTAACGTTAAATAGGCAGACTTTTTATCTTCGGTATCAACTCCTCGCGGATACCCTGATGCCTCAACCTTATCCTTCAAAAAGGTGTTTATATATGGTGTGAAAAGGTTGGGTAGCTTCTGAAACCTCCACACCTCATGTATCTTCAGTATTCTATAACCATGGCGCACGGCTAGGGCCAACTCAGGACTTGTATATACGCCTCTGATCTTACGCTGGTGGGGTATATGGTTACATTCGCCGTTATCCTCTTCCGCGCACTTCACGCACAGGGGAAACATGAGCTTGTCGTCGATAACGACAGGTAAGATCGGCATCCATAAATTGCGTGGGGGGAGTACGTCTACGAAAGAGATCCCAAAGTAACGATCATTCAATTTTTTTGAAAATTCATTGATGGATGGTAGGCTAGGTCCCACCAGTTTCTCAGGACGCCCACGGGTACGGATGGCTCTTCATCACGTATGGGTATAAAGAACAGAATCGTAGTATGGAGCTTCACGCCCTCCGTAGTGGGAAGTATAGTCTGAAAGGATTTGTACGTCCTCCAAACAAGCTATCACCACATTTGAGAGGATCCAGCACCATTGAACGCTTGATCGCTTTTATTTCCTCACGGTACACCTCGTCTGTCTCCATCCGTGCATCATATTCATGCTCCCACAAGACTTTGTGAGTGAACTGTGATCCTATAAGTTGATCGCGGGTGCGGTCGATGCAAGACAGTCAGCAGGAGACCTACCGTGGATATCTCCGGTGACTCCGCACTCAGGACGGGGGCATCCATGCCACCAGCAACCGTTAAAGGAGTACACAGTCTTCACACCAGTGACACGGTTTTCACTTAACCCATCAACCCAAAAACACGTCCATTAATCTTAATGGGTACTTCACCCGTTTTGCGGGCGTGCTTTATGTATACACCTGTCTGTTGCTGTAGGTGTATGAGCCAGTAATAGCCTTGTGCCCGTAACTGCGGGGATTGTTTCGGTGAATAATGGCTAAGGTGTCTTTCGGCATGAAGTTTATTCTTGAACACCGTAAAACATAATGATGCGATGGTGGTTGCGACTTGCAGTGGATCGCATTTGAAACGGGCTATGTACATCCTTCTAAAGGCCTGGAAACATACTCTAAGCACGCGCACATCATTCACGCAATAACGCTCACATTCATCAGCTATATTATAAGGGTTACTTTCATTAAAACTGTCGTAGTATCGATCAAAGTCTTCACGTTCATCCATACAGTCAAATAATGTTTGGGGGGTGGTGGGCCTACGTAGTTTAAAGTCTCGCTGGTGAGGAAAGTGTATGGAAGTATCCTTTGGAAACTTCAGCTGCTACTCCATCACCTTGGGTAGCTTTGCTAATTTACAAGGTGTGAATAATAAAGTATCTTTAAGTTGTACATTGCCTCTTATCTGCATCTGTATTAATTTGTTGCCTCTTTTCAATGGATCACCTGTAAATATCTCAGAGGATTCGTGTTCAAGCAACTCCTTTAAAGGAACTGCGTGTCAAACTTTGCCCCGTTATGGGCGAGAATATACACAGTCCATTTTTTTGAACTTTCGGCTAACTTGACAATATAGGACACAAATAGTTTCACAGGACTATCGCTGACATTCGTTTTAAAAACGTTTGTCCGTTTAACCACATTTGGGGAACTCGTCACATTCGATATCCATACACTCATCACAGATAGTCTGGCTCACAAGTAAATGTGGAATTACCTCTTTGGTTTCACAGCGTTCGTATATGTTTCTATATCGTAGTATACAGTTATACAAGGGTTATTTTTAGGCTTAGCATCTTTCATATAACAGACATGCTTTACTCCATCCGCTTATATTCCTCCTGGCATGTAGACAGTGAATTACGTCACACTTGTGCTTAAATTTTCCCCAATTATCCATTGTGTGAAACATACCACATTCACAGATTCTCATTTTCCTGCACGTGCCAATTGATTTATGGAAGTCAAAACAGCTATTATTGAAAAATGTGCGTCTACACACATCACAGTCTCTCTTCTCAGCTTCAACTACACGGCTTTCACATTTGGTGCTTTTACACTGCTCGCATACCATGTGACATTCTTACAATGTCTACTATATCATCCGCAAACTCGAGGCACCCCTTACACAAATCATGATGTCTCCCATATTTTCGACTTTTGTCATAACTCGCGTAAAGCCACCTTATATACGGATGGGGAGATACGTTGTCCCTGACAATCCTAAAATAAGTAGGGGCCTTGTACGATCTCTCACACAGCTTTTAAAAACATACACAGTCCTACGACGATCATCCAACCCAAACACAACTATGCGGACATTCATTTCCTGTTCTACCCTTCTCAGCTCTTCAGGACCCATATTACAGTCAAATTCAAGTTCACAGTCTACAGCTAGTTTACGGGCACGCTCCACGACTGTAGGCAACCAATTTTTTGAGTTCGTGTATTTGTACAGTAAACATACGTGCTAAGAGTACTGCTATAAAGCCGCAACCACGATCGACGTTTATATGCCGTCTATAAATAGCTTGAGAATTGAAGTTAAGAGTATACGGTATGGCACTATGACCCGCAACACGGTATACATGGTCAATATTTACCGTGAAGTTGTCCATATTGAAGGCTATACTACTTTGGGCGGCTTGCATTATACGCCCTAATATATATTCTATATCTTCAGCCGCCAAACGTCTAAATGGCACTATCACCCAATAATCGTCTACATCACCGTCATCTGACCCGAATCCAAAGGACAGACTCGTCCTGACTTCACGCTCGTCACGATTGAAGAGCAAACTCTATAATATGCTCTACAACCCGGCGTAGTCCGCGCTGAATTCCACTGCTATACATGACTCTAGGGTCGACCCTGACTCTATACCGATTTCTAGTCAAGGCTGGGGTGGGCTGCGGATCGCACCAATTCCAGCGTTATACCATCCTCAACAGAACGCGGGGCGGCGGATGAATTAGTGGATATATTAGCGAAGGTGCTGCTGATGGGGGCCCTGTTGCGTAGGAGGTTGATGGTTGGGGCTCTATTATTGTAGACTTAACAGAACGGAGGGCGGCGGATGAATAAGGGGATATATTAGGTGCTGCTGGGGGTGTTGTTGCGTAAGAGGTTGAGGGTTGGGATCTATTACCGCTGCAACAGACGCGTATTTCGGTCGCTTTATACCTGACGTGGGTATCTCATACTCCGCTTTGGACGTGTTACCGGTATCGCTGGTGAGGGTTCAGGGGAGGAGATCACAACTACACTGTCGTCGAGGTCATCCGTAATGATGGGCTGCTCTACCTCATCGTCATTCACGGTTCTGTGGGAGAAGAAATATAAGGATCAGCACTCAAAATTTGTAATATTTTGTAAATGACTCACTTAGGAGTGTGACGTGTTAGAAATGGACTCTGTAGAAAATTCAGATTCACGAGCCCATCCACATGTATTATATCTGGACCTACAGGATGTGGTAAAACTGTGTTTATGCTTAAAATCATTAAAGAAAAGGGGGAGATGTTCTCGAAATTTGTGCATAAAGTTATATGGTGCTATTCGACGTATCAATCATGTTCAACGAGTACCAAGATGATATTTTGTTCCACAAAGGCGTATATGACGTTAATTCGTTAAGGGAAATGAACATACAATCGTTGTAATTGACGATCTCATGTTGGAGATGGATAAAACGTTTGCCGAGACATTTACAGTATTCTCCCACCATCTTAACATAAGCGCGTTCTTCATCAATCAGAATCTATTTTTCAAAAATAGATACATGCGCGATGTGTCGTTAAATACGCAATATCTAGTCTTATTCGCGCAACGTAGAGATGTATCACAAATTTGGGTATTAGCCAATCAAATGTTCCCGAATCATCGTAAGGAGTTTTTTGGAAGTTTATAAAGAAGCTACAAGCACGCGTTACGGATATTTGCTTTGCGACCTTCATCCGCGAAACACGTTTAGAGTGCTTCTGCGAACGAATATATTTCCAAACGAGCCTGAAACGGTGTATATTCTAGAATGACAAAGAGACTAAAGAAATACCGTGAATTAATAAAAATCTATCATCGACTGCCCCGGGCAATGCAGCAGATGTTTATTAAAAATATCGATGCCGACTTTTTAAAATGCATCTGTGAAATCTGTCTTAACGTTATAAATTGCAATGTATCAATGAAAACCCATCAGAAGGCTCGCCTACGCCGCTACAAGAACATAATACGTGCACTCGCTCGTAAAAGCCAAACTGTAGCGAAGAAAAAACGAATTATTGTACAAACAGGAGGGTCATTTCTCCCCATCTTATTTTCAGTTTTGGGTCCTTTACTGACTAGATTAATATAATGAAGAAAGTGGTAGTGATTCCCCACGAGGTGTACGCCTCACTGCAAAGGAATCCAGACACGTATCTAGATCCCCGTAAAAGCAGACTTAAAAGAATGGAAAGCGAATTGTTAGCCCTATTAAACAGTGAAAAAACACCTGATGAGAAAAGAATCTTATACCAAGAAGCTCTGCAGAAATTTCTTCACGAGTACGAAAATTATAAGAGCCCTACAGAGATTCCTGTGGTTATTAGGCACAGCACGGGGGACGATGGCGACATAGGACCTGTACCCGACGACACAGCTGACCAACCAAAAAGATTAGCCACACAACATATCGAACATGTATTAAAAAATACCCTCCCACTTACATTGAGGAGTAAAGGCTTAAGTCTTTATAATCTATTGAATGAGATCCCGCCATACAATGGACCGATACAGGGGAGATCATTGTGGAAGGATCAAAGGTACAGGGATCGAATATCGTAGACATTGTCCATGATCTGGTGAGAAAGTGGGATAGGCCATCACCATCAGGATGGAAGCATATTAAAGCAAGACTACAACAAATAAATGTCCCTAAAACGTTGATAGGAAATCTGAACAGGTTAAAGACTTGGAACATGCAACGCCTGTGACACAATTGAAGGCGCCGTCACCCCCGGCGGTAACACCTTTGAAGAGGAGCAAGAAGAGGTTAAACCAACCCTACCCACGTGCCTCTAAAATACGCAAATGGCTAACGTATTAACTAAACGCTATTATGACATTTCTACCCCATTCTTACGGCGGCGTAGATAGACTGTACGTTTACGGAGTAGGAAAAAAATGTTGAAAGATTTTTGAGGGAGCAGGACGCTTATACGCTTCATAAGCCTGTGAGAAAAAGATTTAAAACAGCCAAGACAACGGCTTCCTCGATTGATTCTATTTGGCAAGCAGATTTAACAGACATGCAAAGATATTCTGTGTATAACGATGGTTACCGCTACATTCTATTCATAATAGACGTATTCTCTAGATATCTGTGGCTAGTTCCTCTGAAAAATAAATCACCTGAAACAGTTGCTAAAGCCACCAAAACGCTAATGTTAAAAGAAAACAGGGTTCCTGGCTATTTTTGTACGGATATGGGGAAGGAGTTTATAGGCCGTGCTTTTCAGAATATGTTGACAGAGTTTAATATCAGCTATTACACAACCAATTCTATACATAAGGCTTCTTTAGCTGAAAGAGTTCAGCGCACCATAAAGGAACGCATGCACCGTTATTTTACACATAAAAACACATACAGATTTCTAGACATTCTGGAATCATTGGCATCATCCTACAACCGCTCACACCATCGCACGATTGGGGCAACACCTAACGAAGTTTTAGAAAGAGGTACGCTCCCGAGAAGAGATGGATCACCACCACCACCACCACACTCTGCGCGCTTCAAAATCAATGATTATGTAAGGCTGTCGCGTTCGGGGAATAAATTCGCAAAGGGTTTTGAGCAAGGATGGACACGCGAGATTTTTAAAGTTAGGGCTGTGAGACCTAAAGGTGAGATAATGATGTATTACATTGAAGATTTGAATGGGGAAGAAATCTCAGGAGGCTTTTACCGCGAGGAATTGCAGAAAGTTGCGTTTAATTTAGAAAAAAATGTGTTTAAAATTGAGAAAATTTTAGGAAGCAAAGGTTCAGGAAGGAGAAAAATGTACCTGGTGAAATGGCTAGGGTACCCAGAAAGCTTCAACACCTATATAAAAGCTGATGCAATAATGAAGCTTAAATAGTATGCAACATGGCTCCTAACCATTTCTACGTCACACTCCCGTCCTCCTCGTCCCTGTCTGTACACCCTAACAACACGCTAGCCAACTTTGTAACAGAACTCCATGGGCACATTGAATTGGGTCGTGATTCGTATGAGGTGGGGATATGCGAAATTCAGCTGGACACCGTCTTTTTAAATATTGAACATAAAGAAACCGTTTTTACGATTCTTAGAGACATTGACGAGTGTGAAAAAGCTGGGGTAGCTATGGATGAAACTATGCGCATCGCTCGGACTAAGATTGCACGGTATTACAGTACAGAAGTAAGACTAGGCCGGGTCAATATGGTTCGGCCGAGGATGTTGTGAGAGGCTTAAACGTAAGTTTAAGAAACTCAAACCTTACGAATGATTTAGTATATGAAATCGTAAACAACCCTGCACATACACTAATCCTAAAATCAAAGACTAACAGACGTCTTAAAGAACATAGAAAGTTCAAAATTCTAACCAACGGCCGATATAGCGCAGCCTTCCAAAGAGACACATTTCACGAGACACAGTATAACTTGTCCAGATTAATGTATCAATTGAAGATGGAGAAATTGGCTGAAAGGTCCCCAGACATGTGCTATATTTACAGTAATATAGTGGAGCACCAGTTTGTTGGGGATACCCAGGCACGCCTGCTGCGCATTGCTCACATCCCCAACCATAGAGGAAGGAGTTTGAGTATTACATATGACAGACCCCATTATGTGAATGTCGCAACTAATTTAATAACCAATATCACAATATATATAAGAACGATTGAGGGCGAAAACTTCCCATTCGGTAACGGGAGCTTAACAGTGAAGCTACACTTTCGACGCACTGAGTTATAATGGATAGAAAGCCTTTCACCGTCTATCGAGGGATGCGATACCAGCGCGGTAGTGGACTTGGATCCATTTTTTCATCCATACTACGTACGGCTGTTCCTTTGCTGAAGAGGGGTGCCAGATACCTTGGAAGGAAAGCGCTACAATCAGGCCTTAACACTGCAGAAGACATATTGGCCGGGGCTAAACCTAAAGAAGCTCTAAAAAAACATTTAAAGCGTACACGGAACGAAATCATCAAAGATGCAAAGAGAAAAATGCGTGGTGGCGGGAAGAAGAAGAGGGCTCCCCGGAAGAAGAAGGGGTCACGTGGTATTAAACGTAAAAGGCTATCAAAAAAGAAATGCTGTAAGCGAATGAAACCTATGGTTGACCACTTTTTTGACTGATATAAGCTAAGGATATTGATCTCATGAATCATAGTTTGTTTACCACTTGTCGAGAGAGGAGTCACTATTTCGCCATGGCACGCTTCATCCACCCATGTAGTTCACAATGCTGTAAATCGGAGCTGTCCTTTTTTGAGCTCCCGCCAACCCAAGTTTCTATTGAGCACAGTGACTTTATTACAATTAACCCTTTAAACACAATTAGTTCCCGAGTGCACCTATAGAATTCGTGATACCCAGCTCAGGTCCTTACTTTTTTGATCCAAGCTGTGTGCACATGTACGCTAAGCTACGTATAGCCCATTCTGATGGAACGGTCTGCGATGACAAATATGCTGTATACCCTGAAACAAACTTTCTGCACGCCATATTCAACCAGTGTGACGTATATTTAAATCAGACCAACATATCGGCAGGCACGGGGTACTATCATCTACGAGCCTATTTGGAAAATGTCCTCAACTTTTCCAAAGAAGCGAAGGCTACCTTTTTAAGTGCGGAGGGATATTATCAAACTAAAGATGAAAATAGTATAAAGGACAAATTTAAAAATTCTAAAAAGAAAATATACGAGTGTTTTGGACGGTTGCACACAGATTTCACTTTCCAGGAGAAGTTGCTTGTGAACGGGGTGGATATGAAAATAAAGCTCACCCGCACGAGTCCTGAGATCTGCTTAAATCTGGATGTGAATCAAGAAGAGGGTGCAAAGTCCGTTGTGGTTCACATTATGGACACATACCTCCGCGTACGGCGAGTGAAATTAAGTTCACCAAAACAACTAGAAATTGAGAAAAATTTACTAAACGCTACAGTGAAATATCCTATTAACAGAGTGCAGATCAAACTATATACGGTTCCTGCAGGGTTGGCATCGAAGCAGATAGAAAACATTGCCCTGGGAAATCTTCCTAAAAGGATATTAATCGGCATGCAGGACCACGCTTCGGTGAATGGAAAATATAAAAAGAGTGCCTTTAAATTCGAGAATTTCGGACTTAAAAATATAACTCTGTACGTTAATGGCACTGCTTTGGGTGGAACAATGGGTACGGACTATTCATCAGACGCTGTGTTACCGCTTTGTGCCAGAGCCTATAGTAATCTGACCCATATTGCAGGTGATTGTGATGAGCTTGGTAATGGGGTAACGCAGGAAGAATTCATTGATCAATTTAACCTTTACCCGTTTGACATTACACCTGACTTATCTGCTAGCGTAAATACCCATTTAACACCACAGCAGAGCGGAAACATCTCAGTGCGGCTGGAATTCGCCAAGCCTATAGACGCTCCTATTAGTGTACTAGTATATCTCGAATCGCAAGCCCTAATAGAAGTAGATAGATTTAGAAGCGTTATCACTGACTTTTAAAATGGATGCTAATACACTTCAGAAAGTAATGGAGCGAGTCACACGTTCCAAATTTATCGGCGTGTTTGCGAAGAATGAAACATTGAGTTTGCCAAGTACGCGAGAATGCGGTAGTCGAACACAGACATCATCGGTAATGAAGGGATTCACTGGATCGCTGTCTATTTTAAAAATAGACAGCGCCTGTACTATTTTGATTCACTCGGTACTCAACCCTGGAGTGATCCTATTATTGTAAAATTTCTCGCTCAGTTACATATTCCCGAAGTTGTGTGGACCCCATTTCGCATGCAAGGATATTTTACTAATGTTTGCGGAATGTACTGCGTCTCATTTCTCATGTATATGTCAAATGATAAAGAATTTATAAATTTTTTAAATTTATTTGACCCGTGTCACACTCGCCGAAACGATGAAATGGTATGCAGACAGATAAAAAACCTTTTTCCAATTGTACGTACTCGTTGTATATTATAATGTTTTTGTTCGTATATTTGTAACGATATATTCGTTTATTGTACTGATTTCTTTCATTTAATAAATTTATGAAAATATATTGTGTCTTCTTATCCCAAAAAGATCGAAAAACACTTACATTATTTCGGTGTGACATTGTTGACTGATCAGTATACCCTCCCTATTCCGAGATTCTTCAAAAGATTGTATAACACGTGTCAAATCCTCATCGGACCTTAAAGGAATAATGCTTTTAAAATATATACAGAGTATACAGAGAGATCCCTATTATGTGAAGATATCTTTGGTTCGAGGAATGAATGCCATAAAAATTTCGATTTTAGCATAATGGGGATAACCAAATAACATTGATTGACATTTTTTGGCGAGTATCTATTTGACGAGATACTACAACTCTCCATATATATATAAAATTCTAATTATAGACACTTACATTTCTATGGTAGTCCCTTGCGTCGGGTTGTAAGGAGCGTCACTGCAAATATCTTCTACGGTTTGCGTTGAAAATAATTCGCCACGATCAATCGCATTGAAAAGACTAATTGCGGTTAATGCTGCAGTATCACGTTCTTCATACAATTCCGGGGAGACGTACAGGTCCATGGTGGAGGATGTGTGACATTGTTGACTGTTCAGTATATCCCCCGTATTCCGAGATTCTTCAAAAGATTGTATAACACGTGTCAAATCCTCATCGGACCTTAAAGGAATAATGCTTTTAAAACATATACAGAGTATACAGACAGATCCCCATTATGTGAAGATATCTTTGGTTCGAGGATTGAATGCCATAAAATTTCGATTTTAGCATAATGGGGTAACAAAATAACATTGATTGACATTTTTGGCGAGTATCTATTTGACGAGATACTACACCCCATCCATATATAAATTCTAATTATAGACACTTACATTTCTATGGTAGTCCCTTGCGTCGGATTGTAAGGAGCGTCACTGCACATGTCTTCTACCGTTGCGTTGTAAATAATTCATCACGGTCAACCGCATTAAAAAGGCTAATTGTCGTTAATGCTGCAGTATCACTCTCTTCATACAAGTCTGGGGAGACGTACAGGTCCATGGTGGAGGGAATGATTATTCACTGACGCGAAAATAGCTACTGTTACTCCAAACTGAAAAATATCCCCTTTTATATGCACAATCGCCAAGCTCCGCCCCAAAAGACAGATGTTCGTAGTGATTGGCTGCCGATGTAGCTGGGTGGAGCTATGACGTGTACCAATCCGCTATAACGAGACCGGACGAGTAACATATATATAAAATCGAATTATAGGCACTTACATTTCTATGGTAGTCCCTTATATTATATTTTTTACTTACAAATTATTAGTATTGTTTGTTAACATAATTGTTAACTTATTTTATAATAAAGAAATTATATCCTAATTATATTTTAAAAAGAACATTCGGTTTCAACGTTAAGCTGTGGTCTAAGGCGGCGTGGCATAAATAAATACTAAAATAAAATTAAATGTTAAAAATCTTTATTCATACGTTATTAAAAGTTAAAAATCTTTATTAATAAAACAGGATAGAAGCATATGAAAGTCAAGGTAAACTATAGTTGTAAATTATAGTTAGGTTATACGATGTTTTTCGGGCATACTACTCCTCGGGTTAAATGATCCTGTTATTTTAAATCACGTATTTGAAAGAGTTAATCATTATTGCTACATAGAAAAAATCGTGCATTACGATGTTTTTCGGGTATACTACTGCCTCGGGTCAAATGGTCCTGTTATTTTAATTCACGTATTTGAAAGAGTTAATTATTATTGCTACATAGAAAAAATCGTGCATTACGATGTTTTTCGGGTATACTACTGCCTCGGGTCAAATGGTCCTGTTATTTTAAATCACGTATTTAACGACACATCGCGCTCAATTCTTGCTATATATGGCTCTAGGATCGGCCCTGACGAGATGTATTTCGTAGGTTAGGTTAGGTCTCTTACATATAAAAGTCCATGTGGTAGAGTAAGCAACGAACCCCATCGACGAGATGTATTTCTGAATCCATGTTAAACTGGAGGTCTAATTTACGAGCGAGTGCACGTATTATGTTCTTGTACCGGCGTAGGCGAGAAAGAGTTAATTAGTATTGCTACATAGAAAAATCGTGCATTATGATGTTTTTTTCGATTATTATTTATTGAACAAAACTCTCGCTCTCTTTCTATATATATATATATATATATATATATATATAGAAAGAGTGGTCTGGAAGGAAGTTTACCAATGATTAAATTTCCTTTGCGAGTGACCCGTTGCCCGCGTCGGGCTAACCTTTGGTTAACTTCCGCCCGAATTGTTCATTCTGACGAAGGTCAAGCTTTTCACTCCACCTTAGACCTACAGTTTAACCTGGATTCCGAACCACGCCCCATCAGCAGCCCAGCGTCTTGACCACTAGGCCACCTAGGGTACCCATTTATCTACCAACCACTTTCTTTATTGTGTGGAAGGATGAACAGCTGGGTTTTGCTGCGCGCGCCGGCTGCCGTCGGGTCTCGAACCCTGGGCCGATGGATTCGTAGTCCGCGACGCTAACCACTACACCACCGAGGCGCCTCATGAGGCTAGCATCATGAAAAAGAAAAACTATGGTATTTGTCATTACTTACTCGGACTATAGTGGATTTAATTATCCCAGAAGAGTTCCTTGTTCCATGCACGGTCTGTGTGTAGCATATATATATATATATATATATATATATATATATATTGTGTGTGTACGTTTTTCCCACTGTTATTCGTGACTTAAATATTTATAATAAAAATCAAGTGTCTAAAAAAGTTATTTAATAAGCAGAATTTAATTGGATTCATTGTAGAAGTAATAACAATGGCAATATTAATATTTGGAGCAGTGGGCACTTATCAAGGGCTGTCTTTAAGAAAGGTCTCTCGCAAACAGATTTTCTCCGAAACCAACCTCGCTAAAGTGGACTGTGTTTTGGGGAAATCCAACTTTCTTCGTTTCTTTTAATTTCGTTTTTTTAGAAACATATACGAACGCTGAAACCCAATTATTTGGTGTTTCATTTTTGTAAGGTGGGAACAAAAATAGTACTGAACGATATGAAAGCCCTTCATATCGAGTACAGGTTACCCTATACTTTAAGCGGTGAAATATTATTAAGCCGTATATACTGCGTAATGCAGAGCAATAATGATGTAATTGTAAACTCGTACAAGCATACCCCGTTATTTGAACAAAACTCTCTCTCTCTCTCTCTCTATATATATATATATATATATATATATATATAATTGTGGGCATATCTAAGAAATAGAGTCGAGAGAGGTTTTGTTCAAGATGTCTGTGAGAAAGGTCTTTTACGGTCAGAAAAAAAATCGCCTCTGGCAATAGGTGAACCGATTTGAACAGATTCTCGGAAATGTGTGTCTCGTAAATTTTCATCGATACAACTTAGATATTATATATATATATATATATATACGGGTTTGGGGAATGACGATCGTCGAATTGTTTCATAAATTTTCATATTGTTTCAATTTTTTTCGCATGGAAAGAGACTCGTGTGTTTCGTAAATTTTCATCTCGATGCAACTTAGATATTATATATATATATATATATATATATATATATATATATATAGAGAGAGAGAGAGAGAGAGAGAGAGAGAGAGAGAGAGAGAGAGAGAGAGAGAGAGAGAGATAGGATCTGTAGTTAATCTTACGCGAGGTAAGAAAATCAGGAAAAAATGCCAAATGTGTATTATTTTAAAATGAAACTGTAATTAATAATTAATGTATTTTTCTAACGAAGACTGAGTTACCAGATACCACTTTTTACCACAACTCGCACACACACACACACACACACTGGAAAGAGCTTAATATCAGCTATTACACAACCAATTCTATACATAAGGCTTCTTTAGCTGAAAGAGTTCAGATATATATATATATATATATATATATATATATATATATATCATAAGCTGCTTAAAAAACTGTATATATAATTATAGTAAACGAAATAAACTAGTTAACCATAAAATTAATTATTTTCTATTTTGACGTTTTCGAAGGTAAACTATGTTATTTGTTTCTTTAAGTTCAATGAAGTTAATGTTAAATTTGCTTCTAAACTAAAATTAAATGTTATAAAATAAATAATTATATATATATATATATATATTATATATATATATATATATATATACCTAACATAAGAAAAGAATGTATATATATATATTATATATATAATAGTATATATCTAGCAACCCATCATTGCAAAAAAAAAACTGGAAAGGTATGCAATTAATAAAGGTGTATTTAAACAGAATTTAATTGGAATAACTATCGATCATATTGTGTTACACAATAGATGATTAATATTTCTGGAATACATGGCGCTATCTGATGGTGCAATCTGGCACATCAGCACCCGATTACATGGCTTGATGTAGCAACTCTGCATCTGCATACATGGAGCGATCTGACAACTCAGCAACTGAATACATGGCGCTATCTGGCAATTCAGCCAGAATAGAGGCTTATAAAAGACCGCGAAGTTGGTGAAAGACTCATTCCACCTCGGCTCCCAGCCGAGGAAGGACCTCTGGTCCTTCTCTTTCAGGCCCTTTGGTAAAACCCCTTAGTGGCTTCTTAGGTTAGGTAAACGAAAATAATATGCCTTGCTATCAAAGGCAACTACTCTCTCTCTCTCTCTCCTTCAGGTATCTCCCTCCTTCAGGTGTCTCTCTCTCTCTCCTGCATGTGTACCTACTGCATGTGTACCTCCTGCATGTGTACCTCCTGCATGTGTGCGTATGTGTGTGTACCTCCTGCATGTGTACCTCTCCCCCCTTGGCTGATTAGACGTATATAATAATGTATACAATAATACTGCTAAAAAGAGGTATCTGACAACTCAAGCGATTTACGCCAACTGGCTGATTAGGAGCCTATAAAACAACGCCTACTCGGCTGAAGTCTTAATGTGCACTTGGCTCCTGCCAGGTGAACACCTCTCCTCCTTTCTCTCCTCCTTCTTTCTCTTGGGGGATGACGCCGCCTCCAAGCTTCATGGCTGCACCTGCAGCATCCCCCCTTTGGGGTAAATTTTTTTCTTTTTTTTCTTTTTTTTTTTTTTTTTGCAACCCCCACCCCCCTTTTCAACAACCCCCTCCCCTTTGCAACAACCCCCACCCCTTCGCAACAACACCCTCCCCCTTTGCAACAACCCCACCCCCCTTTGCAACATTACGTCATCACCTGCAACATTCTTGCACTCTCCCCTTTTGCGGCTATACTACTATATATATATGAATAAAACCACGAAGGAATAGAAACACAGAATGGTGCTCAAGCGCTTTCGTCTAATGACATCTTCAGGAACACTGAAGTAAATAAAGAGTTCAAGACTATATACAGGTTACAAAAAAAAAATATATATATATATATACTGTATATATATATATATAGAAGTAAAAATTGTGGGAGGAGCATACAAATTTGTAAGGAAAACTACCAATTTTAGCGCTTTGCCCGAATTCAACACAAGATCAAATGGATTGTTTACAACCAATTTTATAGTTAATGCCTGAATGATATATAGGTCACAAAAAATATATAAAATATACAAAAAAAATATATGAATAAATTGAAAAATAAAAATTGTAAGAGGACCATACAAATTTATAAGGGAAAACTACCCAAGTTTAGCACTCTGCCCTTCTTATCTAGATCCGATCTGAACGAATTCAACACAAGATCAAATGGATTGTTTACAACCAATTTTATAGATAAGGCCTGAATGATATATAGGTCACAAAAAAAAAAAAACTAAATTGAAAAATAAAAATTGTAAGAGAAGCATACAAATTTATAAGGGAAAATTACCAGAGTTTTAGCACTCTGCATTCTGTCTAATCGTTCTGAACAAATAAAAACAACGGGATCGAGTTGAAAAAGTCCGTTGCTCATGTTAAAGTTATTTGTAAGTTGGATAATAGCAGACTCAAGAATATTTCTATTAACAATGTTGCTAGAGTAAAACAAAACTGAAGCATTATTCCAATCAATACAGTGGGATAACTCTGACAAATGAACAAAAAGGGCACTGGACGACTGTCCCGTTCTAACGGAATATTGATGCTGTTTTACACGCGTCTGCAAATCCTTTCCCGCCTGTCCAATGTAAAAGGAATCACATTGTTTACAACCAATTTTATAAATAATGCCTGAATTATTGGTAGGGCTATTTTTTACTATGATATTTTTCACAGTATCGTTATATGAAAATACTACATTAATATCCAAAAGTTTAAGTACATTAGCAATCCCTAAAAAGCCCGGGAGAAATAGAAGTACTAACATGGTTTTATTCATCGTGGTTTTATTCATCATAAATATTTTTCACGTGTTACTTTCGTAAAATAATTTTCATATACTGCTCGGTCCTAACTTCCCCATATAAAAAAGAAGACATTAGACAGCTGGAGGGGATCCAAAGAAGCTTCACAGCCAAGATCAATGGGTGCAAAGAACTAAATTACTGGGAAAGGTTACGAGAACTAGACCTATATTCACTGGAAAGGAGAAGAGAGAGATACACCATTATTTACACTTGGAAAATAATGGAGAAACTAGTCCCTAATCTTACTCTGAATCCCATAACTCCCCAAACAACGATGGAAAGTAGAAGCGGTAGACTGTGTCGTATTCCTAAATTGAAGGCGAGACAGGGAACATCATTAACCCTGAAAGAAAATAGTTTTGTAGTGAGAGGACCAAAACTGTTTAATCAGTTGCCCAAAGACCTAAGAAACACGAAGGGAGTTGCAGTGGAAATCTTCAAAAGAAGACTAGACGCCTGGCTCAGAACAATCCCCGATGAGCCGGGCGTACCTGGCTATGTGAGGTGGAGAGCGCAAGAATCCAACTCACTACTTCACCAGGCCAACTCGAGAGGAAGGGCGACAAGCTTGACCTTCGCGAAATGAGAAATCATCGCGCGGAACCTTTGTAAGGTTGTAAGGTTATATATACAGGGTGTCCGAGAATTATCTGTACAATTTTTGGCTGTTATTAAAAGTCAACCATGAAGTGTAGAAATTCCAGTTTTGTCTCATTTTACAGAGAATCTCATTAGGTTTTTTCTGATACCAAGTTTTGACAAGTTTTTTAGAAATTCCAGTGTGTCCAAACATTATCTGTACAATTTCATCTTTTAATAAAATTCTTGATAACACACGTAAAATTCTTAAACAAGATTATTTAGAATCTGTATTTTCAAAAGTTTCTTTTATTAAAGTAACGTTGTTACAAACATTCGATATGTGCACCATTAATGATTCGCAAAACATCCAATCGATACTCCAAATGTTGCCATGTACGCTGCAGCATATCCACATCAATTCGCTCAAGAGCAGCTGTGATTCTTGCTTTTAAATCATCAATGTCTGTCACCCGCGTACATTTCTAAAAAACTTGTCAAAACGTAGTATCAGAAAAAACTTAATGAGATTCTCTGTAAAATGGGACAAACTGGAATTTCTACACTTCATGGTTGACTTTTAATAACAGCCAAACATTGTACAGATAATTCTCGGACACCCGGTATATATGCCAGGTTAGGTAAACTGAATGCCCGGTTAGGTTAATTGAATGCCCAGTTAGGTCAACTGAAAACCCGGTTAGGTCAACTGAATGCCCGATTAGATTAATTGAATACCCGGGTAGGTTAATTGAATGCCCGGTTATTTTAATTGTACGCTCTTGACGATTGGTTAGGTTGAGTCGTGATATTTTCGTTAAAGCTAACGAAAATCACGACTTAACCTAACCAATCGTCAAGGGCGTACAATTAACCTAACCGGGCATTCAATTAACCTACCCGGGCATTCAATTAATCTAATCGGGCATTCAGTTGACCTAACCGGACATTTAATTAACCTAATCGGGCATTCAGTTGACCTAACCGGGCATTCAGTTTACCCTACCGGGTGTGTGTATATATATATATATAGCGTTCAACATCCACCCCGGCAACGCCGGATCGCTCCGCTATCATATATATATATATATATATATATATATATGCTGCAAACCCACAAGGAAAAAGAAAACGATTCCAAGGCCTTTCGTGTATTCAGAGCTACACCTCGTCAGGGAATGAAGACAAAGGCGAGATGCCCATAAATATACAACGTACAGGAAAAACAAAACAATTAGCACATACTTAACAAGGGTTAATGAGAGGCAAAAGAAATTTTAACAGGATTTTGTCAATTTTATACATTCCCGCACTGTTATTGAAATTGTTTTTAAAATGAATAAATGCACATTCTAGAATATTTCTTTCTATTATATCTCTGTTTTTAACAAGCGCTTTAGAACTATCCCACTTGATGCTATGGTTACATCTATACATATGGTTAAATAAAGCATTGGAATTATTATCTGTTCTACAAGCATAGTTATGCTGTTTTACCCTAATATCTAACGTTTTACCGGTTTGGCCTATATATACTGAGTTACATTGTGTACATCCGATCGAATACACACAACCAACATTATCAGGGCTATTCTTTATTAGGCGTGATTTAATAGTATTATTATACTTAAAGATTACATTAATGCCAATTGCTTTAAGTAAAGTTGGAAGGTATTGAAAATTAACATGGTAAGGTAGGCTAAGGATATTTTTACGCTGAAATTCCTTTACAATTACATTATTATAATACCTATTCTTGGCTTTCTTAAGACAGTTATCTAAAAATGAAATAGGATAACATAATTTAGTACCAATATTCATGATATTGCATAACTCGGAATCTAAAAATTCAGGACTGACAACTCTCAATGCTCGAAGAAACATAGCAGAGAAAATAGAGGATTTAATCGAAGGATGATGGTCAGAATAAAAATGCACATAAGAGTTATTATTAGTCGGCTTACGGTAGACTTCATATTTGAACTGATTAGAGCATCTCCAAATTTTTAGATCAAGAAAAGATAGGCTTCCATCATTTTCTTTTTCAACTGTGAACTTAATAGATGGGACTAAATTGTTGAGCCTACCAAAAAATAAGTCAACATCCAAATTATTAGGCCAAAGGCATAAAATATCATCTATGATATATACCTGTACCAAACCAGGTTAAAATTAACAATCGTAGGCAAAATTCTACTTTCAAAAAATTCCATATATAAATTAGTTAGTACAGGTGAAAGGGGATTTCCCCTAGCCAATCCAAACGACATAGCATAAAACTTATTTTCAAACTGAAATTTACAATCTTTGACACAAAGCTTAATTAACTCAATAAGAGTGTTGTGTTGAACAGGGAAAGAATATTCAGAGATCTTATCTTTTAAAAAATCAAGTAGGTCATCAACAGGGACTTTTGTGAATAGCGAGCATACATCGAAGCTTACCAATTTGAAATTAGGGTCATTAGGGAACGTCAGTTTGTCAATAAGATCCATGCTATTTACAATATGTGACTCAGAAATAGAGCCAACTAACGGCGTTAATAAACTAACTAACCATTTTGATAGCATTTATTCATTTTAAAAACAATTTCAATAACAGTGCAGGAATGTATAAAATTGACAATATCCTGTTAAAATTTCTTTTGCCTCTCATTAACCCTTGTTAAGTATGTGCTAATTGTTTTGTTTTTCCTGTACGTTGTATATATTTATGGGCATCTCGCCTTTTATCTTCATTCCCTGACGAGGTGTAGCTCTGAATACACGAAAGGCCTTGGAATCGTTTTTCTTGTGGGTTTGCAGCATTCATTCATTTCACGTATTTTATTGTGAAATTCATCCCATATATATATATATATATATATATATATATATATATATATACACAGGATGGCGCAAAAGTCGCGCATCATACTCATAGGAATTTTCAGTGTTGACTATATTATTTTTTTTCTTTTAGGTAGGGGATGGCTGCGAAATTAACAATAGTCGAGAGGGTGAGCTTGGGTTTTAATGTATGTAATACCAGGTACCTAAAAGTAAAAAATATTATATTATAATCAACACTGAAAATTCCTATGATGCACGACTTTTGCGCCACCGTGTATACTGTATATATATATATAAAAATTCTCTGTTCAACATTTTATTAACATGATTATCGGAAAGATAGAAGTACGGTAGATCTTATTTTTGGGCTCAGTTCTGTTATAGAAAAAGCATGGGAATTTAATACTAACATCTATGTAATATTCATAGATCTTAAAAATGCATTCGATACAGTGCCCAGAGGAAGAATGTGGAGATGTTTGGAGGAGATTTATGGGGTAAGGGGGACACTTCTTAGGGCTTTGAAAAGTTTGTATGAAGTTAGCGAATGCAAAGTAAGGACTAGACACAAAAATGATGAGTGGTTTGAAGTAAGAACAGGGGTGAAGCAGGGCAGTGTTATATCACCACTCCTGTTTATAGCCTACATGGACACAGTAATTGCAAGTTTCAAGCGACGTCATAAAATGAATAATAATAATGGAATAATGGCATATGCGGATGACATTGCATTCTGGACGACAGAGAGAGAAGATATAGAACAAGCTTTAATTGATTGGAATGAATGTTTGAAGGAGGGGGAATGGAAATGCATGTAGAAAAGACAGAAATATTAAGTGTATGTCGAAGAGAAGAAGGAGAATTCGGAGTTCAAATAGGAGATAAGGAAATAAGAAATGTTGAAAAACTTAAGTATCTAGGGAGTATATTTTTTTACTAAAGAAGGCAGTAATATACAAGAAATAAAATAACTGAAAGAATTGCAAAGTTTAGTAAAAATGTCGAATGTTATACCCGCTACTGAGAGATGAACATATGCCCCTTGGGACTAAGAAAATAATCTTTGAAACAGTTTTCACACCAATACTGATTTATGGGTCGGAACACTGGAAAATGCACATGGCAGATCGAAGCAGAATTCAGGCGGCAGAAATGAGACCGCTGAGGACTATTCTGAGAAAGACGCGAAGAGATAGGATAAGGAATGAAGAAATAAGAGCCAATGTTGGAGTAACGCCGATTTTGAGAAAAATCGACGTTGCCAAATTGAGATGGTTGGGTCACTTGGAGAGAATGGAGGAGGGGAGAACTGCGAGGCGGTGCTGGGAGTGGAGACCAGCGAATGGCAGAAGACCGCGAGGGAGACCGAGAAGGAGATGGAGGGACGAAGTGGAGGAGAGCTTGCGAAGATACAACTTGCCCAGCATGCAAGAGCTCGAAGAAAGAGGAGTGCTGCTGGACAGGGCGGAGTGGCGAAGGAGGCTGGCTCCACTGACAGGTTGACTAGCCTACCTGGGAGCTGAAGAATTGAAGAAGAATTGAATTGAATTTTATTAACATTCTCCAGTGGGTCTCTGTTTAGAGGTTTGTACGTATTGCGGTCACTCAATAAAGTACTCATCTTTTCAATGTAACTGTTTTTGTCCATGATGACGATCGAATTAGAGTTGTCCGCTTCATTAATATGCAATGAATCGTTATTTTTAAGAGTTTTTAGAGCTTTTTCAAACCTTAAAGGATAATTCGATTCATACCTCATATTAAAAGCACTATACACACAACCTTTGGCTAAAGTCACCTCACTTTCGGATATATTACTGTTTTTCAAAATTGATAAAAGATTTAGCAATCAGTAATAAAATGTTTTACAGAAAATTAAGAGAAATATTAAAAAAAATAACTATAATGGGCTTTCCAAACAGTTTCTTTGTATCAATCCGTCACTACCGTATCTGTACGGTTTAGTAAAAACACACAAAGTTAACAATCCCATGAGACGTATTGTTAGCTCAGTAGGCTCAGTAACCTATAAACTATCTAAGTGAAAATGAAAATGAAAATGAAAAGGTTTATGGGCAGACTATAGTCCATATGACAAATATTATTAATACAATGACAGTTCATATACTAAGGATAGAAATATATACAATTGATTAGAAATAATACTGCACTGTCGAAGTTAAGTGGAGCTACAGACAGACGTTTTCGTACCAAGAAGTCCATAGCTTAGAGGATAAATGGCAGGACTCATGGATAGCTTGGATGATCGGGTTGGTTGATTTTTGAATTCCTTGCATTAGACTGTGTTGAGCACGTCTTGTTACCTCCGGGAAGCTCGGGACATTGCGGGTAGCAAACATTTGCTAAGCTGAGCATCTCGGGGATAATTTATGTAAGAGTCTAAAAGACCTGTTGTACAGCAAATTTAGGGTTCTGCCAGAACCTTTTTTATAATTCACCCAGAGTTGCTGACCGTATATATTACTGCAGAAAGTACGAAAGAGTGTGTCTTTAGCTTCACTTGTACAGAAACGAAAGTTCCTTATGGTCATATTCGCTTTAGCACACAGGCTTCGAGATTGTTTTCTTATATCCGAGTCATCACTCAAGGAGCTGGTAATAGTTTGACCCAAATACTTAAACTCTTGTACTTCCTCAATTACTTCACCATTCATTTTAAACCTTATATCAGCTGGCTGATTACAGCTTTTAGGATAAATGGTTAGTTAGTTTATTAACGCCGTTAGTTGGCTTTATTTCCAAATCACATTTTGCAAATAGCATGGATCTTATTGACAAACTGAAGTTTCCTAATGACCCTAATTCCAAACCTGTAAGTTTTGATGTATGCTCGTTATTCACAAAAGTCTCTGTTGATGGCCAACTTCATTTTTTAAAAGATAAGATCTCTGAATATTCTTCCCCTGTTCAACACAACACTCTTATTGAGTTCATTAAGCTTTGCGTCAAAGATTGTAAATTTCAGTTTGAAAATAAGTTTTAGGCTATGTCGTTTGGATTGGAGATGGGAAATCCCCTCTTACCGGTATTAGCTAATTTATATATGGAATTTTTTGAAAGCAGAAGTTTGCCTACTACTGTTAATTTTAATCTTGTTTGGTACCGGTATATACAGGGTGGGCGGAAAGTAGCTCCCTATTTTGGATTGGTAAAAAAATACGTATATTATTCATTTATTTCGGAAGAAATAATATGAAAAGGTAGGCATACATGGTAGGTTTTCTCTAAAATTCAATGTGGGCTCCAACTCTTTCCACCAGCTTCTGGAGCCGCCCAGGAATGGCGTCCACTGACTTTAGCAGGAACTCCGGCGGGATGGAGGACATGACTTCCCGAATTCGGTCCTCCAGTTCTTCCAATGTCCTCGGTTTGGTGCGGTAGACTTCTTCCTTTACCCACCCCCAAAGAAAGAAGTCGCACGGTGTCAAGTCGGGGCTCCTGGCTGGCCATTGATGTGGACCACGACGACCCATCCAACGCCCAGGGAAGTGGGCATCCAGCCACTCACGGACAACAAGAGCGAAGTGCGGAGGGGCGCCATCTTGCATAAATATCAGATCGTCGATGTTCTCCCATGTGCTGACAACCGGCCAGACCTCGTTTCGCAACATAGCAAGGTACCGCTCAGCATTCATGGTGTTGCGCAGAAGGAACGGGCCCACAACCTGATCTGAGGTCATACCACACCACACCGTTACACTGAACCGATTCTGCCGTTTTTCAGCGGTAACCGTGCGACTTCTTTCTTTGGGGGTGGGTAAAGGAAGAAGTCTACCGCACCAAACCGAGGACATTGGAAGAACTGGAGGACCGAATTCGGGAAGTCATGTCCTCCATCCCGCCGGAGTTCCTGCTAATGTCAGTGGACGCCATTCCTGGGCGGCTCCAGAAGCTGGTGGAAAGAGTTGGAGCCCACATTGAATTTTAGAGAAAACCTACCATGTATGCCTACCTTTTCATATTATTTTTTCTGAAATAAATGAATAATATACGTATTTTTTTACCAATCCAAAATAGGGAGCTACTTTCCGCCCACCCTGTAGATGATATTTTATGCCTTTGGCCTAACAATTTGGATGTTGACTTATTTCTTGGTAGGCTCAACAATTTAGTCCCATCTATTAAGTTCACGGACGGTTGAAAAAGAAAATGATGGAAGCTTGTCTTTTCTGGATCTAAAAAATTCGGATATGCGTGAATCAGTAAGGAAATATTGAACGAAGGCGACATAAGAAAATTACAAAACGACATTAAAACATTATTCCAGTGGGTAGAAGACAACACTATGAAGTTCAACGAAGAAAATTCCAACTTCTAAGATATGGTAATAACAAAGAGCTACAGAAAAAGGGTACAAAACTCTGCAAGCCAAATAGGTAACGCTAAATCCACAAGTCAGGGGTCTTGGAGTAATAATGTCGTCGGATGCGGAATTCAGAGAGCATTATAACATCAAAATTACAACGACTAGAAAAATGATGGGAATCATCTGGAGGAGCTTCCGCAACAGAAAAGCAAACATCATGCTCAAATTATGGAAGAGTCTAGTCCTACCAATAACTGAGTATTGCTCAGTACTCACAAACCCATACAGAAAACGAGACATTGCGAACATTGAAGCTATACAAAGGGCTTTTACGTCTCAGATAGAGGAAACAGAAGGTGAAAACTTCTGGTCTCGACTACATTCCTTTGGTTCTTACAGGTTTTCTAACCAAAGCATCTTTTAATTATTATTTTTACCAGCAAAGATACAAAAAAAATTTAATAATTTTCTTTTCTTACTTGTATCCACCGAACAGACATAAATAATTGGGAATGATTAGACATCCTACTTTTTGTCCCATTTTCAAATTTTAGATGTTTTACTTAACAGTCCTTGATGTGAATCATCTAGCTGCAAAAATAAGAATATTGGACCTCTCACTATATACAACGTATCCCGGTGAGATGGTGAAGAAGTTGTCTGAGAGCTGAGATAAACTTACTGTATATAATGTATAAATGATTTGGCAAGCAACCACGAAATTGAGAAGTTTAAGTTAAATAGAAATTCAGAAGAAATTAAATATTGGTGCAGAGAATTGGATGAAAATTTTATAAAATAGATAAAATTAGGTTAGGTTTACCCCTTTGGAGGGATGAGGACATCCCACCTTCTCCCCCAAAGTCTCTTCTCCCCTCCTGCTTCTCTCCTCTCTCTCCTAGGTTAGGTGGATTCCCCCAGCCTGTAGATAGATAGAGGGCAAGAGATGAAGACAAACCCGTGTAATGCGTAAAAGCAGAAATTTGAATGCCCTTTAAGAGAAAAACGACGAATAATCTAATGGCCAGTTCTGGAACATTCTTCCTCATTCCATCTTTCCCTGTCTATGACTAAGGTTGTTATATTTAAATCAGGTCAACTTGCGCAAAATTACAAGAAGCTAAGAAGGATGTCAATGTATTGTTTCATAGAAGGCGTGAGTAGCCAACTTTAATTTGTGTGATGATTTTAAAAGATGAGTTAAACCTAATAAAATGGTCGTGAAACATTTTTTCAGATTTTACTATGGTGCCATAAAGCCCACCTTTGCCCTCACGGTCTCACCCCTCGGCCCTCACCCCATTAAAAATTTGAACACACCCTGTAATTTCAATTCCTGGGGAAAACATTGTTGTAACCCCTCCCTCTGCTAACATTGTTGCTAATATTGTCTTTGGTAGCGCTGAGAGACACTGACTGAGGCGCATTGTTGTGGGCTGGCGGGAGGCGAACCGCGAATGTAAACACCGCTAAATCACGGTTACTTCCCTGTCACGATCACGGATAAGTGCACAATGGTAACAATTAGTAAGTCATGGTTAATTCAATTGACGACAGTGAATCACGGATAACCGCGTGAATAAATTTTGTGTGTGTGTGTGTGTACTGTATACCTCGTTAACCTCGTTGCGGTTCCGTGCTTTGGTTCCTCTTCACACGAAGATTATGCTGGTGGGCCCCCGCCTCTAGGCATGGCTTGGTGGAGGAGCGAGTTGCTCCCTTGCGCTCTCCACCGCACATAGCCAGGTACACCCGGCTCATCTGGTACCGTCCTGAACCAATTTTAAGAGATGAGTTAAACCTAATTAAATGGTCGTGAAACATTTTTCAGTTTTTTACTATGGTGCCATAAAGCCCACCTTCGCCCTCACGGTCTCACCCCTCGGCCCTCACCCCATTAAAAATTAGAACACCCCCTGTAATTTCAATTCCTGGGGAAAGCAATATGGTAACCCCTCCCTCTGCTAACATTGTTGCTAATATTGTCTTTGGTAGCGCTGAGCGACATTGACTGAGGCGCATTGTTGTGGGCTGGCGGGGAGCGAACCGCGAATGTAAACACCGCCAAATCGCGGTTAACTCCATTAGAACCAATAACAGACACATACATTGGCGCCTATCAGCAGGAAAATGTTCAGTATATTTCCTTTATTGTTGTAAGATTTCAATTTACGGATTAATCTTCTAAGCGGTACAGCGGCTTTTAATTAAAGCCTGGAATACACTACTATATACAGTATATATTTGAAGTTTATTTGGTGTGGTAAGCAAAGTTATTTCATATATTTAATTGACCCCCCCCCCCCACATACATTAAGGAATAAAGGTTTAAGTCTTTATTTCTAAGTCAATTAAACTTCATTGGGTAACATCTCTCCAAATAATTAAATAGTAGCGTATGTAGAGGAAACATCCTAAGCTCCGCCCCCTGTATGATCAATCAAAGGTCACGTGTCTCCTGCTACTACCTGGCCACATTTCTACCCTGCGTGTTCAGTTGACCGCTGCAAGCCCTGGATCTCAGATGTATATTTGAAGATTTCTCACGTAGACGAAAAATAGTGATGGCTACCTTTGATATTGCGTGTTCGACGTTTATGAAGTGGTATTTGGTAAAGACGGAAGATGTGGCGAATGCTGAAAGACGCCCTTGCCCTCCCTCCTTTGAGACTTTTAAGGCTACATTGAACCGTGCGAAGCTTGAGAAACAAGATGTTGAAATACTCTATGGATATTTTGGCGATAGTTACCCCAAAATACAATCTATTTTTAATATAAAGTTATATTAATATTTTTTCGTAATAAGGTTTAAAGATATATTGGTGTCTTAAAGATAAATTTGTATTGAAACAAAATAGTTGCGTAAAAGAGGAAAAATTAATAAATTACCCCGAAATAGAATCCAGGGCTGTGGAGTCGGAGTCGGAGTCGTGGAGTCGGAGTCGGAGTCGGAAGCAATTTTGGTGGTGCTGGAGTCGGAGTCGGAGTCGGTAAAAATGTACCGACTCCGACTCCGACCTCAATATAAATTTTAATAAAATATGTTTTTGTGTGTGATATCACTGGCAGCTATGGTGGTTAAACCACTTTAATAATAAACACAATGTTTTCCATTTCAGACACTAATGCCATTAATTCATTTTTTCTTTTCAGATAATATTTTTTATTTTTAATGCTTATTTAATTTCGAGTTCTTTCTAAATTTCATAAGTTTTTAACTTTCAAGTCTAAAACCCCTTTCACAATGGCAAAGACACTTCCAACAAAGTCTGCAGTTTTTTAATATTTTACAATAACCACAGATGGGAAACATTTCGTGTGTCAGTGTATGATAGAAGATGATGATGATGATGAAAAATTATGTGAAGCAAAAATCAGTGGTTTTACTGGCTCTGATAAAAATGCACCAACCAGAGCATCAAATTTGAAAAGACATTTGCAGTGTTTCCATCCCAAAATTTTAGAAGTTGTCATTGAGAAAGATAGTAATAAAAACCTTCCAACTACTTCAAAGTTAACAAAAGATCAGAAATCTACTGAACGACAAGCACCACTTACAAGATTCTTTACTACAGACAAAGTTACCGTAACAATGACCACAGATGATGATGCTTCACGTGGTGGTGATGAAATGCCTCTTGTGTAATTATCATCATAGCAGATTTAGAATTAATATACCTTCGGAGTCGGAGTCGGAGTCGGAGTCGGATAGACAAAAAATTGAGGAGTCGGAGTCGGAGTCGGTTTTTTATGTGCCGACTCCACAGCCCTGATAGAATCTATTTTTATTATAAAATTATATTAATATTTTGTTTGTAATAAGGTTTAAAGATAATTGAGGGGTCCTGCGTCTTAAGGTACCTAAGAGCCAAAATTAAAATTCGCCAGAAATCGCCTCCAAAGTTCAGCAATTTCTCGCAATAGTATCTCTGTTATTAATTGAGCTAGAACGTTCATTTTTGGCTAAATTAGAGTTCTAAGTATGCTAATGAAGATGTTGATGAGTTTTTGGAATAGATTTTCATATTATATATATATATATATATATATATATATATATATATATATATATATATATATATATATATTCTTATTATGTCGAACTTTGGGTGAACTTTTGGCTGGCGATAGAGGTGAAAAAAGTAATTCGCTTCATAAGGTTTTCAACCATACTTCTGGTGTCGTAAGGTCATTATAACCCAAACCATGTGATAGAGGAAGGGTGAAAATAGTGATATCCATCAAAAACACGTTTTCGCCTCTGGTGGCGCTTAGGTACCTTAAGATGCGCGACCCCTCAATTATATTGGTGTCTTAAAGACAAATTTGTATTGAAAATAAATGGGCAAAAGGCGAGAAATGAAATAGTTACCCGAAATACAATCTATTTTTAATATAAAGTTATATTAATATTTTTTGTAAAAGGTTTAAAGATATATTGGTGTCTTAAATAAAAATCAGTATTGAAACACAATAAATGGGTGAAAGAGGAAAAATGAAATAGTTATCCCTAATTTAATTTCTATTTTGTTTTAAAAATCATATTAATGCTTTTTATGTTATAGTCTAAGGATAAAATTGTGTATTATGGTGAAAATTTGTTTTGGCATTAAACTTAGTTTATCTTATTCGAATTTTTGTTTAAAAGGTCACTTACCAAATGTCAAATCGGTCTCGTGGTGTTCCACCATGAGAAGCTCAATAATAGCTTCGCCCTTTTTTTTTCTCGAGATCTTGTTGGTCTACCCTCTGGCTCTATAAAGGTATTTGTTTATGCTTAATAGCTTTGTATATTAATTATGTCGTATTTAAAGACCTTGTCGGTCTATCAGGAGTTAGTAAGTAAAAGCCGTGAGTAAGGTAGGTTTGGTTAGGTGATGGTAAGCTATATTTAGATGATTGGTAGTTCTGTATTCTTTTTGTGTGGTGGTTATGCTCGTATATATTTTGCTATTGGGGTTTTACATGCATCTGTTTATATATATATGTGTGTGTGTGTGTGTGTAATAATAGGGATTCTATGTGTGTATATATAGTCGGGAAGTTTGTGTGCGCTTTTTGGCTGTTCAAACGATTATATACACTGTCCCAACTGGCTGATAATGCCTGGAGGCACTGGCTTCTACCCCAACTGCCGGATTTTGGGTTCTAAGCTAAGTGATGCTACCCTGAGCTCCAATTATGCACCTGGATGTTCAGATGAGAAGATGCTCTGTCTTCCGCTTTCTCTCTCTCTCTCTCTCTCTCTCTCTCTCTCTCTCTCTCTCTCTCTCTCTCTTAGGTTAGGTATACCTCTTTGGGGGTTGAGGCCGTCCCAACTTCTCCCCCAAAGAGGTTAGGTGGACTCCCCCAGTTTTCTGGGATGGTTTCCCCCCTTTTTTGGCACCCTGGGGGTTTGTCACCTTGCCAAGGGGGTGGTATGGGTGGCACTGGCACTCATTTGATCAACATTGCATTTTGCGTCCATACTACTAATAATAATAACTCTTATGTGCTTTTTTTATTCTGACCATCATCTCTCGATAAAATCTTTTATTTTCTCTGCTATGTTTCTTAGAGCATTGAGAGTTGTTAGTCCTGAATTTTTAGATTCTGAGTTATGCAATGTCATGAATATTGGTACTAAATTATATTATCCTATTTCATTTCTAATAACTGCCTTAGGAAAGCTAAGAATAGGTATTATAAGGAATTTGAGCGTAAAAATATCCTTAGCCTACCTTATCATATTAATTTTCAATATCTTCCGACTTTATTTAAAGCAACTGGTATCAACGTAGTCTTTAAGTATAATAATACTGTTAAATCACGCCTAATAAAGAATAGCCCAGATAATGCGGTTGGCTGTGTGTATTCGATCGGATGAACACAATGTAACTCTCTCTCTCTATATATATATATGCCAAACCGGAAAAAAGTTAGATATTAGGGCAAAACAGCAAACAATTCTATGCGTCTCGGTGGTGTAATGGTTAGCGTCGCTGACTACGAATCCATCGGCCCCGGGTTCGAGACCCGACGGCAGCCGGCGCGCAGCAAAACCCAGCTGTTCATCCTTCCACACAATAAAGGAAGTGGTTAGTAGATAAATGGGTACCCTAGGTGGCCTAGTGGTTACGACGCTGGGCTGCTGATGGGGCGTGGTTCGGATTCACGTTAAACTGTAGGTCTAAGGTGGGGTGACAAGCTTGACCTTCGTCAGAATGAACAATTCGGGCGGAAGCTAACCAAAGGTTAACCATTGTTTAACCATATGTATAGATGTAATCATAGTATCAAGTGGGATAGTTCTAAAGCGCTCGTTAAAAACAGGAATATAATTGAAAGGAATATTCTAGAATGTGCATTTATCCATTTTAAAAATAATCTTCTATACTATAATAAGAGAGCTGTCCGTCCGTCTGTCCGTCTGTCCGTCACACTTTCAGAAATTGTGAGAAAAAAATTCAGAAATTGTAAAAAAAATTCATAAATTGTATTACGGGCGGAAATGTGAAGCTCAAGATTTTCATGACTGTGTTCTTTTCTGTAGTTTAGCAATGGGGGAAGGGTGGGGGTGGGGGTAATGGGGGATGGGTGGGGTAATGGGGAGGGGTGGGGGTAATGGGGGATGGGGTTAGCCCCCAAGTTGTATGAATGGGGGTGAGGAGGTTTTGGGAGATACCAGATTCAGAAATGTTGACACAATGTGAAGCTCAAAATTTTCACGGCTGGGTTTTTTTTTTGTAGTTTAGCCTGTCTAACCGTCAGCGAAGCGGCGGGAACTGTACTAGTTTCAATAATAGTGCGGGAATGTATAAAATTGACAATATCCTGTTAAATACCTTTTGCCTTTAATCAACTCTTGTTAATCATGAGCTAATCTTTTTATTTTTCTGTCCAGTTGTACATATGTATATATTTTCGTCATCTCGTCTTCTCCCTTCATTCCCTGACGAGGTGTACTTCTGAATACACGAAAGGGCTTGGAATAAATTTTCTTTTTCCTTGAGGTTTTGCATCATTAATCCATTTCAAGTGTTTAATTGTGAAATTCATCATATATACCGTAAATCCTGGCGTATAAGTCGACCGAAAGATTTTAGGTAAAAATTTCTGATTTAAAGGTATACCTTGCGTATAAGTCGACCCCCAAATAATCAACCAACCATCCAAATGCCAAAGGAATGAACCAAGTAGATATATTAATCCTTTTGTTTATTTCAGGCAGTAACCTCGAACTTTTGATAGTTTAAACTTATAGTGTCCTGAGTATACCCTAATATGGAGCCTCCAAAGAAAAGAATGAAATATGAAGCAAAATTCAAATTAAAAGTTGTCTCGTATGCAAAAGAATCCAATAATGTTGCTGCAGCAAAACATTTTGGAGTTTGTGAAAAACTTGTGCGTGATTGGATTAAATGTGAGGAATCCCTGAAGAGAATGCTTAAATCAAAATGTGCATTAAGGACTGGAATCTGTCACTGGCCAGAAATGGAAATTTATTTAGAACAGTGGGTCAACGAAAACAGGCAAAGTGGTTTTGCAGTTACAAGGAATTGTATACGTATACAAGCCCTTAAGTGGGCAAGAAATCACCAAGATCAAAGCAGAAATTTCAAAGCTACAGCAAACTGGTGTTCTCGTTTTATGAAGCGGAATAACTTGGTGTTGAGGCAGAAAACGAAAATTGCACAAAAATTACCTGTGGAGTTGGAAGACAAAATTATGAATTTCCAAAGATACATTATTGGATTAAGAAAGGAATACAGCTTTCCACAATGTCAGATTGGTAACATGGATGAAACTCCCTGTTTTTTCGATATGCTTTCCCCAAGAACCGTCGACGGCAAAGGTAGTAAGACAGTTTTGATAAAAAGTACTGGCCACGAAAAGACAAAGTTTACTGTAGTACTAAGCTGCCTTGCAGATGGGACGAAGCTTAAACCCATGGTTATTTTCAAACGGAAAACAATGCCACATATACAGTTCCCTGAAGGGGTTTTTGTTCATGTCCACGAGACAGGATGGATGGACGAAGCTGGAATTCAGTTATGGTTTGACAATGTGTGGAGAAGAAGGCCAGGTGGATTACGTGAAGAAAAGGCGATGTTAGTGTGGGACTCATTTAGAGCACATTTAACAGATAATGTTAAGAATAGGCTGACCATACGTACCGTTTTGAACGGGACAGTACCGTTTTTTTTATGGGTTCTGTATGGGTTCTGTCACTGAAGAATAATTGTAAGCTCAATATGTTTATGTACTTACTTTTTCATGAATACAGAATATTACATAACCCCCGTCCCTTTTTTGCCATCCCAATGTCCCGTTTTTGTCTCAAGGAAATATGGTCAGCCTAGTTAAGAACCATCTACAGAGAATTAAAACTGTACCTGCAGTCATACCAGGAGGACTAACATCTGTGGTTCAGCCCCTTGATGTGGGTTTAAATAAGCCATTTAAAGATAATATTCGTTCTGAGTGGAATACATGGATGCTTGAAGGTGAGAAAACATACACAAAGGCCGGTAATATGCGTGCTCCATCAATGGATATGTTGTGCACTTTTGTGATCAAGTCTTGGAACTCCATCCGTACAGAAACTGTTGTAAAATCATTCAAAAAATGTGGGATTTCTAATGCAATGGATGGACAAGAAGAAGACTTACTGTGCGAAGATGATGAAGAGGAAGAAGCTGAGATCAACAGTAATTCTAGTGATACTGATCCTTATGATGACCTTGAATAAATACCTAAGTTTTTAATTTATCTTTTAATACAGTTAATAAATGTTTGTACTCATTAAACTAACCTTATATTTCGATATTTTTTATTATGAAACCTCTTTGTTAGCAACCTGTGTTAATGGTTCTCTTTTTATACCTGGCGTATAAGTCGACCCCTACTTTTAGAGCTTCATTTCAGTGCCTCGAAAATCGACTTATACGCCAGGATTTACGGTATATATATATACATATATATATGATGTTCTTGTTGTTTAACCGATCAGCCCACCCTGATCGAGCAAGCCGGCGGCACGCAGGTAACCGATCGCCCTCTCCGGAGTGGACCAGAGGTTCAGCGCACTAGTGATGTTGTGTTGTGTTCGTTGTCGTGCTAGAGCGGTACAGTCTGTCATAATGTGTTCAATTGTTTGTGGTGTGTCGTGGCACAGGTGGCAGGTGTCGTCTATGGAGTTGTCTAGTCTGTGTTTATATGTCCGTAAGTTGGGGTGATGTCCACATCGGAATCGTGCTAAGTTAACTCGATCCGATCTGCTCAGGCTGATCTCTAACCTGTTAATGGGTGGCGGCTTCGCACCTAGGACCGCATTCGGACCGAGTCGTGTCAGTGCTTTGTGGATTAGGTGTGTGTGTGTGTGTGTTTTCTGTACTGTGTGATGTCTGTGGGGCGTGGTATGGAATGGAGTATTTGGTTATAATGTCTCTCTGGTGTTACCTTAGTGGTGCGAGGTGTTGGTGCATGATTGTACATGTAGTGGCAAGGGTGTTGTGGGTTAGTTGTCGCTGCTGCCATGAATTGTGTTCCCCTCATGTCTAAATGTTCCTAACTTTCAGTATTTTTGTTTCTGTGTGCAGGTGTTCTATTGGTGTTGTTTGAGTGCATCCTGTAATGATACGAAGTGCGTTGTTTTGTATTGTCTGTAAGGTGTTTATGTGTGTGTCTGAGATAATGGGTGCCCAGCATGGGCTAGCATAGTCCATAACTGAGCGAATGTATTGTTTGTATATGAGTGATGTTGTTTCCTGCTGGTGTCCAAAGTTTGTGCCTGTTAGTACCCTAAGCGTGTTAAGTCTTGACGTACATTTGTTTTTAATGCCCTGAATGTGGTTTGCAAAAGATAATGATGTGTTGTATGTGACCCCAAGTATTTTGGTCCTGTGAGTGTGTGGAATGTTGATGTTGTTTAGTGTAAGCTGTGGAATTACCTGGTGTTCTTTTGTGTTGCTTGTAAGCAAGGTGATGGTTGATTTTGTGGGCGCTACTTTGAGTCTATCGTGTGTGAGCCAGTCTTGTAGCCAGTCTTGTATACTGTTTATGTATGTTTGTAGGTTATTTGGAGCGGTGTCGATGTTGTTGTGGGTGGATGTTAGATTGATGTCATCTGCATATGATGATAAGGTAAGCTTGTTATCTATGGGTGTTGGAATGTCATGCATGCATAAGTTAAAGAGTGTTGGTGAGAGAACAGAGCCTTGAGGGACCCCGTTCGGAAAAAGCTTGTTTTTGGATGACTTGCCATTAAATGTGACATGTGAGTATCTTCCTGAAAGATAGTTGCTCAGCCACCTTTTGGTGTTATTGTGCAGGTTTGTGTTGAGTATTTTGTTTATGAGAGGGAAGTGTGGGATAGCATCAAATGCTTTACTAATGTCTATTGTTGCTAATAGTGTACGTTGAGCTGGTAGTCTGGAGTTGATGCCATCCATGATGTGCTGCGTGAGGTTAGTGAGTAATGTCGTGGTTGAGTGGTGAGGTCTGAATCCATGTTGAGTAGGCGATAGTGGAATGTGTGGTTTGGTGATTTGTAAGATTAGTCATTCTGTTACTTTGGAAGGTGTGCATAGTAAAGTAATGGGTCTATAGGAAACTGGTTCTATTGGATTTTTGTTTGGTTTGAGTAGTGTAAAAATTTTACCTTGTTTCCATATGTCAGGAATAATACAGTGTTGGTATGAATATGTGCTGATATTTGTGAGAGCTAGTATTCCTTGTGGGCCCAAGTGTTTAAGGTGTATGTTAGATATGTTGTCTGTCCAGTAGCCTTCGAATTCTTAATGTTTTTGATGATCTTGGTGGTGTGGTCTGTATTGAAGGGTGTAATGGTCGTGTCGAGTCTGTAGGTTTTCTTGTGTCTGGCGTGTTTCTGGTTGTTGTCTCTGTTTAAGTGACTTAATTATCTTTGTGTAGTGATTAACTAGAATGTTAGCTTGTTGTGTGTATGTTGGGATATTATTTTGGCTGCGACAGAGAGCCGCGTGTGAGGTGTGAATGCCGCTGTTAGAATGGGTAATGCTGTTTAGAGTCTTGTATAGCCTGGATGTATCTGTGGAGTGGTTTAGTGTTGTTATGAATTCCCTGAATGTTTCTTCTTTGAGTATATATATATATATATATATATGGGATGAATTTCACAATAAAACACGTGAAATGAATGAATGCTGCAAACCCACAAGGAAAAAGAAAAACGATTCCAAGGCCTTTCGTGTATTCAAAGCTACACCTCGTCAGGGAATGACGAGGTGTAGCTTTGAATACACGAAAGCCCTTGGAATCGTTTTTCTTTTTCCTTGTGGGTTTGCAGCATATATATATATATATATATATATATATATATATATATGTAAAGAATGACGCTTGTGTAGAAGAGTGTTCCGCACAAGATGAGGAGGGAAAACGAGCAAATGTAAAATGAGGTATCTCCCAGGAATCGAAACTTGGGATCATCCAATTGCTGGTCGGATATGCTAACCACTGCACCAAGGACCCTGATTAGTCAGTACTCGTAATTCTCCTACATACGAGCGGAATCAAATGCCCTGAGGGGGCACCTTCGCATGCCGTACATATATACATTTTAACTGCAAACAACATAGTATAATTACGCTCGTATGTAGAAGAATTACGAGTACTGACTAATCGGGGTCCTTGGTGCTGTGGTTAGCATATTCGACCGGCAATTGGATGATCCCGGGTTCGATTCCTGGGAGGTACCTCATTTTTCATTTGCTCGTTCTCCCTCCTCATCTTGTGCGGAACGCCGGTGTGTTCATTATCTGTGTTCAGCAAAGTTTTTGAAAAAATTGTAAAAAGTAGAATGCAGCGATATTTAGAATCCTACAATTTATTATCTCCAAATCAATATGGCTTCCGTAATAATAAAACAACGGAAATGGCTATTTTAAATCTTATCTACAGATCTACAGAAGCTAAGGCTAACAAAGACCCTAAGATCCACTCTAAGGCTAGCCCGAGAGAAAGGAGAGAGTAGGGGGTTAAGAGAAGAGAGGAGAATAAGGGGTTAAGTAAGGAGCAACACCTATCATTCGTGGGTTAACATTCATTCAGAAAAAGAGGGAAAAAGTCTCACCATCATCATCCGCCGGCCACTGCCGACAAGTCAGAAAAATAGTCGGAGAATATAGGAGAGGGGTGAAAGATGAAAAGAAGTAAATAAGAACGCTTACAAACCATGCAAACACAGTCTTAACTCACTGTCATACCATGCAAACTACAAACATGCAAGAAAAGAGTTAGAGACATGCAAAGTAAGGAGGATAAGAAAAAAAAAAAAAAGTAGGTAAAGTTAAACAAAAAGTGGGTTAGTTTACGCTATGAGCTACATCTACATTCGTGTTACTCTAATTTTTTTTTTTTTTTTTTTTTTTATTGCTGGCATCACGCTGGCATGTCACAAGCTGGCATTCATCGTCAACAGACTCATCCTCGAGCACCACCACCAGAGCTCCTGTTGTTAACTTTCTTTTTTAATTTTAAACAACGTTAATATTTTTAAAATGTCTGTCAAGACGGTTCTTAAACACATTAACGCTGGTAGAATGAACGACTGACGCGGGAAGATTATTCCATTTATCAATTACTTTAAACGTAAAGAAGTTTTTAGCGATATTAGTAATGAAACGTCTGCCACGCAACTTGAATCCGTTATTGCGAGTATTACTATTATCGAAAGTGAACAATTTGTCAAAATTTACGTTATCGATGTTATTAACGATTTTGAAAACTTCAATAAGCTCCCCCCTTAATCTCCTAGTTTCGAGTGAATACAAGTCTAACACTTTAATCCTATCTTCATAAGGCTTATTGCGCAATGCCGGAATAAGTTTCGTGGCACGACGCTGAACCCTTTCTAACCTATCAATATCCTCACGCAAGTACGGGCACCAAAACTGAACGGCATATTCCAAATGAGGCCTGACTAGGGACTTGTAAAGGGGCAATATAATATCCTTCGATTTAAATTCGAAATTACGCGCTATGAAGCCTAACATCCTATTAGCTTTTGCGCAAGACTCCAGGCACTGGTTCCTAACCTTTAAATCTTTAGTTACGCGTACGCCTAAATCTACTTCCTCGTCAACGCTCGCTAAATCCCTATCATCCATCGTGTACACGTAATTATTGTTGCGAGAACCTATATGCAAAACTTTACATTTATCTACGTTAAATTGCATCTGCCACTTATCCGTCCACTCCATAATCCTATCTACATCGTCTTGGATCCTATTTCTATCGTCCTCGTTAACAACCTTACCGCCTATTTTAGTATCGTCCGCGAATTTTGACACGTTACTAATCAATCCTACATCTATGTCGTTAATGTAAATTACGAATAACAATGGGCCTAACACTGAACCCTGTGGGACACCACTACCTACCTATGTAAATGTAGTTAAGGAAAACAAAGACATAATGATATCAATATTTATGGATTTGAGTAAGGCGTTTGATGTAATAGACCATAATATTCTACTTAATAAATTATATTGTTACGGCTTTAGAGGAGCAATCAGCGATTGGTTTAAAAGTTATTTGTCCAATAGATATCATTTTGTATCAGTAAATAAGGTTTGCTCAACTAAAGCGCCTGTCAAACATAGTGTGCCACAGGGCTCAGTTCTGGGTCCACTGTTATTTTTATTATATATAAATGACCTTCCACGTTCATCTGATATACTGAACTTCATAATGTTTGCAGATGACACAACTGTCTCTTTCTCTTGCAAAGATGTTAATACAGCTAAGAATATAATTCATTCAGAATTCATCAGTGTAATGAAATGGTTGACCACCAATAAACTCTTCCTAAATACCAGTAAAACAAATTTCATGATTTTTACTAATAAAAGAAATGTATATCTTGACGAACTTAATGTTAATGAAATCGCCATAAAGGAGTGTACTGCAACAAAATTTCTTGGTGTAATGCTCGATAAGAATTTGCAATGGAGTGATCATGTAAATTATATCGCGAAAAAGATTTCAAGGAGCTTTGCTATAATGTTTAAACTTAGAAATGTAGTCCCTAAACAAGTTTTATTGACTCTTTATCATACTCTTGTTCTTCCTTATATAACATACTGCACCCTTGTTTGGGGAAACTCCGCTAACAACGCATTAAATGGTATCTTTGACATCCAAAAACGAACAATAAGGTTATTATCCGATGCTGATTTCCTTGATCACTCTAGTGCATTATTTAAAGAGCTAAACCTACTAAAGCTCAACGATATAACCAAACTGGCACATTTTATTTTTATTTACAAGTGTAAGAACAAAATCATTAATTTGAAATGGGTAAATAGATATTTTGCAACTCATCAAGAAATCCACTCGTATCAGACCAGAAATAGATTAAAGCTTGTTATACCTCAATTTAGATTGTCTTCATCTCAAAAACTACCCATTTTCATTGGATTGAAACTATGGAATGACTTGCATGCCGATATAAAAAATATTGTGAATGTAAATTTGTTTAAAACCAAGTTGAAATCCCGATTGATAATGGCATACTAACAAAAATCTAGGATTAATGTCCACTAATATTGTTTAATATTGTCCATTAATATTGTTTAATATTGTAATACATGTTTTAACTATTAATAATACTTATTTACTTATTTATTTATTTATTATTATTAATTAATAACAACTAGCTGCTTATTAAATGCAAAAAACTTCACTTTTTTCTACGTGGTCAAAATATGATAATAAAAACCCACTCTAATAGACAGAGTTTATTTCCACAACAGTTTCGATGCCCACGTTGCCAAACAGGAACAAGCCTGTGTCTACAGCATTCCCTGTAAAAGTTGTGATTTAGTATACGTAGGAGAAACTGGAAGAAATATTGAAACCCATATTGAAGAACACAAATATGCTTTCAGAAGTTGTAATACTAATAATGCCACTTTTTATCACGCCAGCCAAAATAATCATGCTATAGATTGGGAATCAAGTAAGGTACTTTATAAATGTAATAATTATGTCAAAAGAAAAATAAAAGAATCTATGTATAGAACAAGAAGATAATTTTAATTTGTGCGAAGGTACTTATAAGTTGGACCCTTTAATGAGATTCTTGGTAAAAAATCCCTTACGGAGTCGGGTGAACGGGTTCTAACCTAAGTGTGAATTTTTTAAAGATCTCTGGATTGTTTCCTTACTCGCTTTTGGTTCATTCGGGTTTTTTTTCTCGGTAAAATGTAGATGGAATAATAAACGTAAATGTAAATGTAATAATGGAAGTAATAAATGTGGAAATAAATATAAATGCAATAAATGTAATAATAAAGGTAATAAAATAAATGTAATAATTAGTGTAAAGGTAATAATAATAAATGTAAATGCAATAATAAATGCAGTAATTATGTCAAAATAATAGAATCTGTATGTATAGAACAAGAGGATAGTTTTAATTTGTGCGAATGTACTTATAAGCGGAACCCTTTAATAAAAATGCCCTTCTGGGGTGGGGGGAACGGGATCTAGCCTAGGTGCGAATTTCTTAATGGTCTCTGGATTGTTTCCTTCTCGCCTTTTTCATTCGTTTTTGGTTTATAATTTTTGTATAATACACAACAATGTAATAATCAATGCAATAATAAATTTATAATTTCTGTAATAAATAATAATGCAATATTAAATGTAATAAATTTAATAATAAATGTAATAATTATGTAAAATAAAAAAAAAGAATAGAATCTGTATGTATAGAACAAGAAGATATGATAGTTTTAAATTTGTGCGAATGTACTTATAAGCGGGTCCCTTTAACCCTTTGAGTCCCGTTGGCCTCTTTTACGGCCATGCAGGCCGAGTACGAGCGAGTCCCAATGGCATCTTGGAAGGCCACAGTAGATTTTCTTAAAATAAATGTTATTTTTTATTTTTTATTATTTATTGTTATTTATCTTTAGATAAGCTTGATTCCAAAGTTTGCCGAAGAAATGATAATGATATGAAAAATAAATATAAATATACATTTTAGTTCTACGGGGAGTAAGGTTTGTAGGATTGTCATGCTTTTCCAGTATAGCATGAATAATAGAGACTAAATTCACGCACAGTCATCTTCTTGGCTGCCTTGAAGACGTATAGATGGTGTGCATTCAAGACAGAAATATCTATGAGGTGAAAAAATAACTTCTTATACCATTTTATTGTGCGTTTATCTGCATGTCACATTTGTCCACCAATCTCATGTTTGTATTGTAGTCTAAGACTATATCCGGTTTCTTGATAAATATAAGTAAGTTATAGCTAATTTTAACAGAAAATTATAAAAGAAAACATGAAATTTATGGATAACTAATTTAAAATACATAGACAGGTCAGGAAGTGGTTTAAAAATTTGGGAAAAAACAGTGAATTTTCCCATTGTTTCCAGGCTGCTGCAATGGCATAGGAGAGGCCAACGGGACTCAAAGGGTTAATAAAAATGTCCTTCCAGTGTCGGGAGAACGGGATCTAACCTAGGTGCGAATTTCTTACTGGTCCCTGGATTGTTTTCCCTCTTGTTTTTGGTTCATTCGTTTTTCTGTATCCACCCGAAGAGGATGCCAGTGGGCATCGAAACTGTTGTGGAAATAAACTCTGTCTATTAGAGTGGGTTTTTATTATCATAGCTGCATATTTTTAATAAAAGCCCAGTAAAGCCTAAAGCTTAAGGGCCAAATTAAATAAAATAAATAGTCGAGCTTCAAAACTATTCATGTCATTGTAAATTGAAAAAATTTATTTATTTTATTATTATTAATAAAGGTTATTCTATTCTATTCTATTCTCTTCTCTTCTACACAAGCGTCGTTCTTTACATTAATTATACTGTGTTGTTTGCAGTTAAAAAAAAAAATATATATATATATATATTATATATGTGTGTGTGTGTGTGTGTGTATATATATATATATATATATGTATATATGTGTGTGTGTGTGTGTGTGTGTGTGTATCAGTGGCGATTTCTTAATGAATGCAACGCATGCAATGCATGCGCGTTAAATATGTTCTCTTTTCAGATCTAAGTAAGGATTATAATTGACAAAAATAATTTTCAGAAACTAAAAATAGGCTAAGGCTTCAATCACGCATGTACTGGCTATTGGGCGGTGTAAACAAAATTATGTCTTATTTCATTAGACAATTAAGAACATTTTTCTGTACACAGATCGAAATACTTGTAGCTAAAGCATTCACTAATTCAGTCTGGGTACAGAAAAATGTTCTTAATTGTCTAGTGAAATAAGACATGATTTTGTTTACACCGCCTTGCCTTGGGCAATTTTTTAAGGAGACTTCTCACTATCCATAAGATATTTTTTTTGAGCCTCATAGCTAAATTCAAAAGGCAATATGTTTTAAAATGCTTAGAAAATTTACTTAATATTTTTACTAAAAATAATTAAAAAGCTTTGTTCTGATTTTTTTTAATTAATGAAAATAATACGGCATGCATTCAGTTTTATAGGTGCATTCACCAAAAAGTAACATCTGGCAATTCTGACAAGGCTTCTTTCCAGTACCACAGCCGCAAGCACTCACTTGTGTTCGGTGTTCCCTTTTGTGCTTTAGTTATTTTGGATAATCAGTTAAATAAATTATAGCATTGTAGTGCCCATAATGACTGACGATGTGTTTAATCAATTGAAGACTAAAAGATTTTACTCACTCTCTTTTGATGAGAAAAAGCGCATATTGAATAATGGCAGACCGATTCCACATTTGAATTTAAGCAAAGAAAATAAAGGCTTCACTAGGAAATTTAATCCTGTGCTGTATGATGATATGATGTTCCCTGGTTATGTGGAAATATTTCAAATAACAAATTGTACTGTTGGTCGTGTTTCCTATTTTCAAGAGATAACTCTGTGTGGAATTCTGTTAGTCGTGGATACGACGATTTAAACAATTTACATACTGCAATTTCTCGCCATGAAAAATCTCTTGCTCACATAAATGCATTTGTTGATCTTAAAACATTTGGAAAGTCAGAAAGAATTGATTTAATACTCGACAAGCAGAAATCAGTTGCCATTTCCAGACATAACGAAGAAGTTAATAAGAATCGAGAAATTTTGAAACGTTTGATTAGGATAACATGTTTTTTAGGTATGCAAGAATTAGCATTTCGCGGTCACAATGAAGAAGAAAACGCTGACAATAGGGGTAACTATATTGAATTGGTATTTTGTATGGGAGAATTCGATGAAAAGCTTCAAAACCATTTAAAAACTGCGACTGTTTTTAAGGGAACATCATCTGCTATTCAGAATGACATAATTCAATCTATTAGTGCAGTTATGTTAGAACAAATAAAACGTGAGCTTATCGACTGCATGTATGTGGCGATTTTATTAGATGAAACATCTGATGTCAGCTGTTTTTCTCAACTCTCTACTGTTGTTCGTTATGTTAATAAACATGGAGAGATTTGTGAACGATTTATAAAATTCAATGACGTCAGCAATGATAGAAGTGCAGGAGCGATTTCTGATTTATCTATAAGGCAACTAGGTGAACTGGGCTGTTTGAAAAAATTAGTTGCTCAAACCTACGACGGTGCTGCTGTTATGGGGAACGATCTTAATGGAGTACAAACAAAGATTAGAGAAACTGTACCAGAGGCTATTTTTCTTCACTGCTACGCCCATAAACTTAACCTTGTTTTATCCCAAGCTGTCGCTGAAATTTCCGAATGTAATAATTTTTTTTCAGTATTAGGAAGTTTGTCATCATTTTTCAGCAATTCAACTAAGCGAACTTCAATGCTTGACAAAGTTGTTGGAAAGCGTTTCCCTAAACTGGCTCCAACGCGGTGGAACTATTCATCTCGTCTAGTTGAAAGAGTTAAGGAAAATAAAGAAGATATAATAGATCTTTTAAAAAGCATTCTTGAAAACCCAAAGAAATTTGATGAAAAAACAAAAAATAGTGCACGCGGATTGCTTGCTGGTATCGATACTTTCGATTTAAATTTTTTATTAGAAGTATTTTCTTCAATTTTTCCTTTTACTGAATATCTATTTAATGTGCTGCAAACAAAATCTATGGATATTGTGTATAGCTCAATCACCGTTGAAAGCACTATGAAAAAAATCAAACAAATAAGGGATACAAAATTTGCAGATATGTGGGACTTGATAACAGAAAGATGTGGTGAACCTGTATGTAAAAGGAAACAGAGTCTTTCTCCACAAGAGAAGTATAGTCAACTATTTCATGAAATATTCGATAATATACTTCTTCAAATGAAAGAGCGTTTCAGTTCAATGGAAAAATTGGAATTCATTGAGCTTTTAGATTGCAAAAAATTTGAGTTCTATGATGTTACTTTCCCAGAGAGAGCTTTTGAATCTTTGAAAAGAAGCTACAATTCATTTTTTGAGTTTCCTCGTCTCCGTTCTGAATTGTGTGTTTTATATTCGCACAAATCTTTTGCCAAAAAGAATGTTGCTGAGCTCCTAAAATATCTACTGGAAAGCGAAATGCACAAAGGTCTTAAGGAAATATATAAATTGACGAATTTGATTCTAACTATACCAATATCGACAGCAAGTGTTGAGCGATCATTTTCTGCGCTTAAAAGAATTAAAAGTTTTTACGGAGTTCCCAAAGTGAAGAAAGGCTATCTAATCTTGCCTTAATTTCAATTGAAAAAAATTTCCTCAAGAAGCTTATGGAGAATCGAGAGTACTTTTACAATTTGGTCATCGAAGAATTTTGCAGGAAAACTAGGAGAGCAGAATTTCAATTCAAATAATGCTTCACAATTATTTAAGGTAAATTTTAAATTTGTATCTTTTTCTTTAGATCAATTCGGTAACTACTATATATAAATATGTCTAATTTTTTGTTCGCATATTTAAGCCTAACATTAAATGAACTTTCCTTCAAAGAGGTCCCCAAAAGTTTGTAAAACACCTTTAACTTGCTAAGTTCTATGTAAACAATATGCAAAGTTTGGGCAAGAGGGTTAGGCAGATGTTTTTCTTCCATTCCATAACATTGCATTCCTGAACAAAAATGTCACGAGTCGCCACTGGACTGTATATATATATATATATATATATATATATATATATATATATATATATATTAATTTATTTATTTATATAAAATACATTAAACCACTGACATTTCAACAGCCTTTGGCTAACGTAGAGTCAAGAAGGGTCTACATATGTAGATTGAATTATAGGATCAATGCAAGACCTCCAAGCGTAATACGACTAAGAAACAAACACGACACAAATATGAATATATATATATATATATATATATATATATATTATATATATATATATATATATATATATATATATATATGTGTGTGTGTGTGTGTGTGTGTGTGTATCCATGAGAGTTTTGATTTTTTTTCGCTGATGCTAGAACTGTAACTATATTTTTTTAATCCAAATTTAATACAAATAATGTTCCGAGGTACCCAAAATACTACCTCACAAAATGAATAACACTGTATCTGAAAAGTATTACAAACTCGACCAACCTTGTTGACGTCCATTTGACGTTCTTGTGCGCTCGCGCGCGCGCTATGCACACACACACACACACACACACACACACACACACACACACACACACACACATATCTCCTCATAAGCGAGGTACTGACTTCTTTAAGATTCATACAACTAAAAAACTATTTAACCAAACCTTATTTAACCTAAACTAACCTTAGTACCATCGACCCGCAGTACTATAGATCCCTAAATTTACTTTACCTGTTGCGGTTGTGAACGAATTACGTCAATGCTAAAACTCCACCAAACAAAAATGGTGACTGCCGAGGAGAAGGTACCATGCCTGTTATGGTTAAATGAGGATTTTACTCACTTACTGAAAACAAATTTATTTTGTTTTCTCACATTCATGATTAGCCCAAGAGAAGGCAATTTCATTAGAAGTTTCTTCCATCAAAAACCCGAGAAAATAATCGTTTATAGGAAACAGTCTTCTAAAAACTATAGAAAATCGAAACTGCGAGTAGAATTCCTTAAAACGTGCTTGAGGATCAAAATCATTCCCAAAACACTCCTCCTTAAACGTATGAAGAAGAAAGACACTCTGTTCATCCAAATTCAAGAATACATACTACAAGACTGGGACTACGTCGTAGCCATTGTCACAATATCACTTTCCGTCGATCAGCGAAGTTAAGCGACATTGGATCTGGGATGGCTGACTGTTTTCTGTGTTCAGATGATGTACAAGAGAAGACCAGGAAAAAGCAAATATGCTGATAGCTCTAAGAAATCAATTTATGTTAACACAAGAAAAAACAGAGAACACCAGAAAAAATAACTGCTTGGATCTGGTATTCACGAACAACAACAACCTAATGATGTCATAAAAATAACCTCAACGATTATATCTGACCACAACATTATCGAAATATCAAATAATATGACGACAGCCCTTAAAAGAAAATGCACACACCAAAGAAGAAGCAAATTTGAGATTTTTAACCTTAGCTCCAAGACTATAAATTGGGAAGAAATCAGATCAAATATGACTTAAATAGATTGGAAAACAATAGTCAAGGACAAAACAACTGAAGAGATGCTAATAATCTAAGAGAAAATAACGCTCGAAATTTTCAAAGAATATGTCCCAAAAAAATAGGAAAAAGGAAAGAGAAATTATTTGGAGAAGCAAGAGCGAACACTATTCCCCAAAAGAAAGAAAATAATTACGAAACTAATAAACTTCACGGACAACAGCAACAGAAAGATAATACAAAAAAAGCTGAATAGAATCGATGAGGAAACACCCTTAAGGGTCATTCAGAGAGAGGGAAGAGGAAAATGCGTCAGACGCCATTTTCGAAACTGCGTTAACCATCGGTTTTATACAAGGGCGTTTAAAAGTGGTTTTATACAAGGAGGGGAGGTTCAAATTGGAAAAATCCGGTTATGTAAAGCGCAAAAAGTTCAAACTTACGGCCTAAAAGACATTTCAGCCCATGGCCTATTATTTAACTAAGGAAAAAAGGTGGGGCAAAATATATTGAGTGCCCCTAGTACAAATAATTTGTTAATAATAAATAAATTCCAATGATGTTACTGCAGTGTATGCAATAGTTTTCAAAACAACTATACAAGGCTAGGAATGACCCTAGGCTAGGACACGATAGCCCTAAGCCCTAGCCACAGTTAGCGCCATGTCAGTAGGGATGGAATACAGCAATGAAGAAAAAGTGTATTTTGTATCGTGGGCTATTGCTTATAATAATTGTGAAGAAAGTTTGCGTTTATTTCAACAAAAATATAATAAACCACCACCACCACCACCACCAAATGTAACCACTCTTTGATACTGGAGGCTCAAACTTTTGGAAACAGGGAGCCTGGTAAAAGATCGTCCAAGAACGGGAAGGCCAGTAAAGACGACAGGAGACAATAACAAAGAAAATGTCCTCGCTAGTTTTCAAGTCAATCCAACAACTTCAACGAGAAAAGTCGCACAGGAATTGGGTATTTCCAAATTTTCAGTAGCAAAAATATTGAAATCACAGAGGTACCACGATTACAAATCCATTTACTCTCAACTCATATACGACGATGATTCTGATAGACGGCTCACTTTGCTGAAACAATGAGACAAAAGTTCAACAGTGATCCAGATTTCCTTGGAAAGATCACATTTTCGGATGAATGTATCTTCGGTTTAACGAGTAAAGGAAACAAACACAACGTTCACTACTGGGCGAAAAAAATCCGAAATAACGAGTGGAAACCCGTTAAAATCGCTAAACTAACAGTTTGGACGTGCATTGGTTATTCAGGACTCGTTTCCTTTGACATATCGATAGATACGATGGATTGAAAACGCTATTGCAGGGACTGAAAGACAAAGTTTTGCTACAGCTTACAAATGATGTTGGCAGGAATTGTCTTTATTAACATAATGGAGCGCCGCCACATTACTCTGCAGCTGCTCGTGAGATTCTGAATACCAACGTTGAAAGAAGATGGGTTGGCCGGCGAGGTCCCATCGAGTGGCCAGCCAGATCACCTGATTTAACCCCATGTGATTTCTAGCTTTGGGCTTATTTGCGTGACAAACTCTACACTCCTGGTTTCATCTATCCAAATGTGAATGTCCTTGCCCGCAGAATAGATGAACAACGAAAAAGGATCTCGCTCGATATGTTCAGAAGAACGATGAAGAGTTTCACAGAGAGAATCCACAAATGTATCATAGCGGATGGAGAACTCTTTGAAGATTAAATTACAATTGAACAAAATATTTGTATGAATAAAATTCTTATAGACATTTTGTTTGATTTGTTTCATCATTTGAACACTTATCTGTATAATGTTGTTAACTAAATAGTTGTATGTATAAAATCCTTAAAGACCTCTCCTACAACTTTCTTCCACCCTGTACAAGGCAAAAAGAATTGCGGGAAAGATACTGAGAACATTTAAAAGAAGGGACACGGAAGTAATGATTTCTTTGCTGAAAACGCTGATCATACCAAGACTGGAATACTCTTCAATCTTCACGTCTCCATATAAAAAGAAGAAATCATTAAACTGGAAGAAATCGAAAGAAATTTCACAGCCAACATCAATGATTGCAAAGAACTCAATTACTGGGAAAGATTACGTTCATTAAATCTACAGTATATTTGATGGAAAGAAGAAGAGCGAAGTAGACCATAATATAGGTATGGAAAATAATAGAAAAACTAGAGTCTAACCTCAAAATAAACTCTATAACCACCCAAACAACAATGGAAAATAGGAAAAGTAGAATGTGTAGTGTTCCCAAACTAAATGCCAGACAAGGGACTTCCTCAACTCTGAAAGTAACTAGCTTTGTTGTTAGAGGGTCAAGACTATTTAACCAGCGACCCAAAGACATCAGAAACACCACCGATGTCAAAGTTGAAGCCTTCAAAAGAAGGCTCAGGACGGTCCCGGATGAGCCGGGGGCGTCTGGCTATGTGATGTGGAGAGCTCAGGAAAAGCAACTCTATCTTGCATCAATTCGGGTCTAGAGGTGAGACAACCAGCCTGACCTCCGAATGGAAAGAGACCGACGTACGGAACATCTGCAAGGTTGTAAGATAAAATATATGTAATACAGTAAATGCCCAAATTGGTCGAACATTTTCGTCCGTGACCATTTATATATTTTATATTTTCTAATTTTCAATCCTTTTCGTTTGTTTTAAAGTAGAAGAGAAGTTCAGTAAGAAAGTTTAGGGAAAGCGCCTTTTTTACTGTATACAATAATTAATTACACAGGCCTGCGAATGAGAACTTTGAGGAGTTGTTTTCTTTCTAATAACTGATTTTATATAATTCAACTACGCTGATTTCGAATAAGGTGTCCATTTTTTTTCTATCACGTAAAGATTTTCTGCAAACTGGAAGGGAGAAAACAACAACATAAATAAACTTTAAAAAGAAAGAAGACTATTAACGTCAATTACATATTCATCTTTATTTGTCCTGAGTTTTCTTGTGAGATCTATGCCTTTTAGTCTGGATGTACTCGCTGTTCTTTTCTTTTATGTAATAATTCTGGAGTATCCCGTTTCAACATCCAGCAGTAATCAGCCATCATGCTGATGTCCCACCTTCCCTGATATCTCTTCTCCATTTCTTTGATGTCTTGGTGAAACCGTTCTCCATGTTCTTCGCTGAGTGCTCCGAGATTCTCAGGGAAGTAATCCAAAAGTGAATGTAAGAAATGTAATTTTAAACTCATATTACAACCCAACTCTTTGAACTTATTTAGCATGTTGTTCAAAATGTTTTGGTAATTTGGGTCCTTGTTTTTCCCCAAGAATTTGCTGATAACATCCTTAAAAGCAATCCACGCTTCTTTTTCAAGATTGTTCATTGTTCTTTCAAAGTGTTCATCCAAAGTCAGTTTTCTAATCTGGGGACCAACGAAAATTCCTTCTTTCAAGTTTGATTCCGAAAGAGTTGTGAATTTACCACACAGATACTTAAAACAATCTCCATCTTCGTTCAAAGCCTTAACAAATTGCTTCATGAAGCCCAATTTTATGTGACGCGGAGGTAAAAGGACTTCCTTCGTGTCAACCAAACTTTCACGTTGAATGTTTTTAGAACCAGGTGTCACGTTGACTGCAGGACCATTCCTTTTTTATCCAGTGCTGAGTTCTTGCTCGGCTATCCCATTCACACAAAAGACATGGAAACTTTGTATAACCTGGTTGTTGACCTAACAACATACAAATCACTTTTAAAGCTCCACAAAGTAGCCAACCGTGTTCTTTGTATTTAACCTTAGCTAGAAGAAGCTCAAGATTTTCGTACGTTTCCTTCAAGTGAACCGAATGAGCCACAGGAACGGATGCATACAAATTACCGTTGTGAAGGAGGACGCCTTTTACACTTCTTTTGGAGGAAAAAAAAAGTCTCCACTCATTTGGGTCATAGGCTGCAGCGCCTAGCTTAAGTTCCGAAACATTGTTGCAATATACGAGTGAATTTTCTTGAAAAAAATATCGGATGAATTCTTTTTCTCGATTTCTGTAACAATAAAATGACGTCCCGGGAGAAAGCAAGTTCTTTGCACGAAGTCTGGATCCCAAAATCTCTGAAGAATTCTTCGGGAGACACAAATCTCTTACCAAATCATTAAGTTCACTTTGTGTAAACAATTGGGGTTCACCAGATGTTTCGGTTTGAAAACAATCAATATCATCGTTTCCATCGTCATCAGACACCGAATCAGATGAAGTTATATCAAGAGTATTTGGTTTAGTAGGTACAGCTATACCAGGTCCATGAGCAAGAGGTCTTATAGCAGACTGAAAGTTTGGATAAGAACTTTCCTTTTTATTGTATTGTATTGTATTTTATTTTATTTTCATTGTACTGTATTGTAGCTTTGCACGCTATATGAACAAAAATAGCTGTCATTGCTGTGATTTCTAGGCTCACACCAGACCATAGGAATCCCAAACGGTAAAGAATCCTTTTACCTTTACTCCACAGTCTAAGTTATTCAGCACAAACACTGCAAACTTTATGTGGCGCCCATGATTTGTCTTGATCCTCAAGTTTCATTCCGAACTACGCATAGTAGCGTGTAGCGTCATGAGCGATGTGGAGGCACATTTCAGGTTTTGTACAATCAACCTTGCTGATTTCAGAAAAGAAATAAAAAATTTTCTGCAACAAGCAGAACACCTCCTTTTTCGCATGTAAAAAATACAAAATTCTTGTTAATTACAGTTGGCAACACTGACTGACATGGTACTTCTGGCAGCTTTCTAATTATTCTCAGTGAGTCATTCCCTGGAATTTCTTAGTTCTACGCTAGCTCGCTTGAGAGAAACAAGTGTTTTTTCTGTGGATGGGGTGTTCAAAAACCCCAAGGTACTAACGAAAGGTGCGTTTTGTAATATATACATTATACACATTTCTTTGTTTTGTTGTGTTTTACATTGTTTATAAGTTTGTTATATGTCTTAGGGTATATATGTACCTATGAATATTTATATACATAATACATATGTGTGTGCAGTATATTTTTATATATACATTGGTAAACTTATTGTTTACCAATAAACCAAGCCTTATTTATACATACTCATAATCATATATATTTTTTATTTATATGTTTGTGTTTTTGTTTCAGTGTTCCTGTGTGATACTTGTTGAGTTTTGCTGGTACAATGAGCACGCAAAGAACACGGGGATCTGCCAGCCACATTGTCTTTAGTTCTCCACTATCAGAGCTTCCTCTGTCTGAACTTCCAACCCGTATACAAGTTGCAAGGCATTTCCTCTTCTTGAAGGAGAACAAGTACACCAGCAACAGGGAGATTCTTCCGGAGGTATGCCAAACACTCATTGACCTTTGGAATCGTGCTAACATTCCATCACAGCCAATCAAGAATGCGAAGACCAAGCTGCTCCGATTGATGGAAAAAGGCTCACAAGCATCGAAGCAAGGCAAGCAGGCCACAAAAACCAAGAAGTTCGATGAAAGCCTGAATCAATTGTTTGACATAGCTGTCTGCCAATGCGATGATCTGTCTGCATGCCACTGTGAAAAAGAAGTGAAAGTCCACGACGAGAGCATGCCTTTCTGATCGACCAGAGAACCACGCGGATCATGCAGATCAGTCGGGTAGATACGAATGTGACTCAGATGATGGAGGGAAGGAAGTCAAGAGAGGATCGGATGCAAGAAAGACAAGAAGAGAAATAGAAAAAACGGAACGGCAAGAGGTAGCATCCTCTGCAGATGTGGTCGAATCAGCTCAAGCAAAAGCAGACTCCAGTGGTGAAAATGTTGGTGATGAGTGGATGGGTGATAGTGCCCAGGAGGACAGGAACATCACACCGATTCCCATTGTTGCTTTAGAAGCTGACCGGTATGGTGTATCGAACAGGGCTGCTGCAGCTATGAGCACTGCAACATTGGTTGACTATGGCATCATTAGTTCTGATGATCAGATAAACGTAATTGACCACCACAAAGTATGGAGAGCAGGCAGAAGGTACGGAGGGATCAGAAGGAAGCAGTAACTTACCACGATGTGGAAGTCACTGCTTTATTTTTTGATGGGCGGAAAGACATGACACTTGTCAAAGAGAAAAAGGGGAACAAATGGTACAGCACAAAGAAAGTTGAGGACCACTATGTGCTGGTCGGAGAGCCTGGAACCTTCTATCTAAGCCATCTGACACTGGAACAAGGAACTGGCACTGTCATTGCGGATGGACTTCAAAATGCGATTGATGAAATGGGCATTGCAGACAAGATAATTGCAGTGGGAGCCGACAGCACAGCCACAAACACAGGGCACAGAAGTGGAGCAATATACCTGCTAGAGTGCCGCCTGGGTCGCCCTTTGCACTGGTTCATCTGTAGTCTGCATTTAAATGAACTCCCACTGCGCCACTTGTGCAAGGAACTCATCGGCCCAACAGAATCTGCAACTCAATGGAAAGGACCAATTGGCAAAGCTTTGGCCACATGTGAAAGTTTGCCACTTTCCTCTAGAGGAATTCAATGTATTGCTGATGGCCACACTCTCCCGGATGTTGACCTTACTGAACTGAGTCGTGACCAAGCCTACCTCTATAGAATGATGAAAGCGATAAGGACTGGTGTCATTAATGAAGATCTTCTACGAGAGAAGCCTGGACCAATCTCCCATGCAAGATGGGTTACAACTGCCAGCAGAATTTGTCGGCTATATGTAGCGATGGCGCAGCCAAGTGATGAACTGTATTCACTCACACAGTTTGTCGTGTGCCACTATGGACCCATGTGGTTTAGCATCAAGTGCCATTTAAGGTGCACAGATGGCCCAAAACATTTCCTGGAGCAAATCAAGATGCTACGATTACTGCCACCAGCTAGCAAGACTGTCACATGGCCTGTGATCCAAAGAAATGCATATTGGGCTCACCCTGAAAATGTTCTACTGGCAATGCTTGCAGATGCAGATCAAATAAACCGGAAATTGGCCATCGATGTAATCAAGACCATTCGACGAGCTCCCAAACCTGCTCAACAGCAAGTCAGAGAATTTCGGCCACCAAAGATCAAACAAAGTGCTCAGAATTTGAAAGATTTACTTCCACCAGTGGAGGAGTGCACAATGGAACCACCATTCACGAAGCAGTTCTCTGTCGAACAACTCGATAAGATCACTGAAGAGCCCCTTATTGTCCGGATACCATGTCACTCCCAAGGTGTAGAACGCTGTGTTAGGATGGTAACTGAAGCGTCTGGGGCAGTGTATGGAAAGGATTCAAGAGATGGTTACATTAGAGCAGTACTTAAATCCCTTGACTTTATGCCGTCATTCAAAACTAAACAAGATTTTAATTAGTGATGTAGGTCACATCCGCATCCGCGGAACATCCGCACATTTTCTCGCATCCGCATCCGCACTTTGGACTGCGGATGTCGTGCGGATGTGGACCGTTGAGATAAAACGTCATTAATAAGCGGAAATTATCAAATTCTACTATAATAATAGAACTAGTTCATTGTGCGCAAAAGTGATGCAAGAGACAAGACGAGAGGCTGTTCTTGTATGAAGTTACTCTCTCGCAACCTACTTAGATCCACGTTACAAAGCTAAGTTATTTTCACCTAGTACATTAGAACGAGTTAAATCATCACTTGGCAAAGCAGTTGAAGAGCTTCAATCTCTTGAATCTGTCGCTTCGCCACCCACCAAAAGAATAAAAGTTTCAGTGACAGAACCAACACCTTCAACAAGCAAATCTATCACAGAATCTCTCTCTCTCAGTTTCTTGAGTCAAGCAGCGATGACGAGACCTACGCGATGTCAAAAGATGTAGTAAAAATGATCGAGAGCTATCACCAAGAAAAACGCCTGGCTGCATGTGACAATCCTATTAGTTGGTGGAAAAGTACGCAGAATATCTATCCATACTTGAGTAAACTTGCAAGGAAACATTTAGTACGTCCTCCAACAAGCGTACCAAGCGAGAGATTATTTAGCAGTGCTGGATTAATATATGATGAAAAGAGAAACAGACTGGCAGCAGAAAAGGCAGAAAAATTAATGTTCCTTAAGCATAACCTTCCTATAATTAAGTTTGAATATTAAACGATGAACATCTTAGTTTACTTTATTTTAATTACTCATTTATAAATATGCCTAATAAAACTTTAAACTTAATATAAATAGTTATCAAGCTAATTAAAGATCTCTTTCTATAAGGGTGGAGGTTGGGGAAAGATGTCGGGTAACACAATTATGGTTTCTAATTGTGGCTGAAACTCAACAAAATATAACGAATTTATTTGCAGACGAATTCATTAATTGATTTCTATATTAGTTAAATGCTTGCTATTATTTTATATGTTCAGGGAAAAGTACAGCAATTATTGTACAATTAATCAATTATACTACATTATAGCTACAGCTCTCTATATATAATAACTTATTATATACGTTAAACACAACAAATCTCGAATATATCCTAAAAAATAACGAAAATGTAGACATCCGCATCCGCATCCGCGGATGTTGAAATCAAACATCCTCATCCGCATCCGCATCCGCGGATGTGAAAAAAATGACATCCGCTACATCACTAATTTTAATGTATCATTTACCAAATAAAACTATCTAGTCTACCTACCTGCAGTGTATATATTTATTCCAAAAATAAATTTTTCTATTTTCCTGAAAAGCAGTACAGTGTAAGGGGTCAAATGATAGCTCAAACCCTAGGAAAGCAAGTGTCCAAAAGTTATGGGTAACTAGCAATTTTCACGATTTTCACATGCGAAAAAGGAGGTGTTGCACTTGTCACAAAAAAATTTTGTTTTCATTTTTTAATTTAGGGAGGTCACTTGTACAAAACCTGAAATGTGCCTCTTGATCCGTTACACTTGCCCATTGACGCTACACGCTAACGCATAGTATGCTTTCTTGACGAAGTCTGTAATATCTCGCCTTTGTTTTTTCACAGTAAATTTTCCACAAATATAACAGAAAATGTTTGGGCTATTTAGACACCCTCTGATTGCCATAGCGACAAATAAACAAATTTCAAAAGAGAAATATAGTCATCGCGCACGTTTGAATAATAAAGAACTATAATCTCGAACGCACTAGACAGACTGACTCATCTCGTGGCTTTTCAATCACTTATATACAAGCGGTGCGTTTCTCGAATGTTCTAGAAAACGCTATGACGTCACTTCTGATCTGGAAGCATTTATAGGCAGTAGTTTTTAATCAAAGTTTAATTGAGTCAATTTTAGTGAAAATTACTTTCATATGTAATACGAAATATGACATTTTGTGAAAAATCTGTACGTGATGGCGAAACATGAATATTATTTTCGGAATCAGCTTGTAAAAATTACTATATAAGTGATAAAATATTTCGGACAACAAAACCATCGCAGGCCTGTGTTATTCTTTCAAATCTCAGCTGCATTAGAATTTTAATTACAAAAACCCGAGGTCAAATAAGTCGTCCTTTATGGTTTCTCAGATTTTATACACCCTTTAATTTGTTTTGGGTTGGGTTTCGCTAGGTTAGGTTAGGTTAGGTTAACCTGGTTTACCTCAGCTAACCTAACCTAACCTAACGTAACCTAACCTCAAAAAAGTAAGTCGTACAAGAAAACCCGACTTATTTACAAAGTTCGACCGAACTAAAAAATCTCTTCAAAATATGTTCTTTCTGCCCTATCTGGGCTCAACCCTAGAAGGCGTATGGATCCTGATGGAGTTCCTCCTGTTGTTCTCAAGAACTGTGCTTCTGTGCTGACATCCTACCTAGGTAAACTCTTTCGTCTTTGTCTTTCATCTACTTTCCCGTCCTGCTGGAAGTTCGCCTTCATTCAGCCTGTCACAAAGAAGATTGACCACTCTTAACCCTTCAACTATCGTTTAATTGCCTGGATTTCTTGCCTTTCTAAAGTTTTTGACTCTATCCTTAATAGGAAGATTCTTAAACACCTCTCTTCTCACAATCTTCTTTCACATCGTCAGTATGGGTTCCGCAAGGAACGCTCTACTGGCGATTTTCTTGCATATTTCTCTGACTCTTGGTCATCCTCCTTCCGGGATTTCGGTGAAACCTTTTGTATTGCGCTAAACATATCAAAAACTTTTGATATAGTCTGGCTCAAATATTTAATCCCCAAACTGACCCCTTTCAGTTTCTATCCTTTTATCTATGCCTTCATTTCTAATTTCCTCTTTGGTCGATCTATAGCTGCGGTTGTAGATGGCCACTGTTCTTCTCCTAAAGCTATTAACAGTGGTGTTCCTCAGTGTTCTCTGCTGTCACCCACTCTTTTCCTTTTATTTATCAATGATCTATTAAGTCGCACTTCCTGTCCTATCCACTCCTATGCTTATGATTCCACTCTTTACTTCTCCACCCGCTTCACAAAGCGTCCCTCTCACCAGTCACTTCATGATTTGCGTAATACGGCTATAGCACACCTGACCCCTGATCTTTCTACTATCTCTGATTGGGGTAGAGGAAATCTTGTGGCTTTCAATGCCTCAAAAACTCAGTTCCTCCATCTGTATACTCGTCACAATCTTCCACACGACTATCCCCTTACCTTCATTAGGGTGACCCAAAAAATATCAAACTTTGGAATTTATTTTGTGTCACCCCAAGAATCATTGCCATTTTATTAGAAAACGTTTCCATACAAATTTCAAGGTAATCGGACAATATTTACTACTGCCTCTGGCCACCTTTATATTTTCCCCTCTGGCCACCTTTACATTTTCCCCTCTGGCCATTATTTACATGTAACTCCTAGTGATATGTTGTAACATTGTCTGGTTTCAAGTTCTGCAATATTGATTATTTTTATGCTTATTAATTTTTTTCTCTTTCCAGGCCAAAAAGTAATGCATATAGAGCTAACTTATATAAATTAAATAGCAAGATATTGTATGTTAATTACATAAAGAGCACTTGAGAAAATGTCAACTAGGTCTAAAAATGATATCTGGTTGGTAGGTCTTGAAATGTTTGAAAAGTTATCTGGTTCTATGCTTCCGTCCAATGGCGAGGTGTTGAAGCGTTTTTTCTACCTTCATAAAAAAAGAAAAACTTAATCCATGTACATCTCGAGTGATTGAATAAGTTCACAAATTTTGGAAGAAGTTAAGGATACCCACTCGAGAAAAGCATCATTGTGTCAAAATACTGCTGGACCTTCATCAACAATGGAGTAGCTTACGAAAGCATATGAAAAAGAGAACAGAATGTCAAATAAAAAAGGAAGAAGCTTTTAAAGGTAAAACGGACCAACTGTTTGACATTGCACATGCCAATGCCATGAGCTTGATCAAAATTCAAGAAGACCGAGATTTTATCTTGGCTCAAAGGGAACCTGGACATTGGGGAAAGGTAATGATAGATCACTAGCAATAGTTGAGAAAAAAAGATTTAATAGGGAGATGAAAGAAGCTGAAAGAAAAAGAAAAAATGGCGAATCAATGCATACGGCCACTACAGTACAATTAGAGGAGAGCACAAGTACCAGCAGTGGTGATGATGAGTTAGATAAAAAGGTAATAATCTACTTAAGCTCCCGTCTCTCCGATTTTCACAAATTATACATCGGTAGCTTCGTTTCTTCATTAGGAATGCGATTTAGACAGTCTCGAGTAAGGGAAATGCTTGAAAACCTAACCTAACCTAAAAAAATCTAGAGAGTTTTAAAAACAAAGTCTAGCGAGTTTGTAGTTTTACAGAATTTTTAATGAAAATCTAGTGGGTTTTTTTAGTTAGAAAAAATCACCAGATTGACATTAGTATTCGTGTAAATTCTAATTGGATTCAGTTTGGTGGTGTTTGCGATAGAATTATGACATACCGTTCGTGTGATTTCGACTTTGAGGACTTGATTCGTCATGTGCCCTAGATGAAGACAAAGCATTGGATGTTTTTATCAATTACGGCGTTATTCTCTCATCCTTAACTTGCCCGAAATGTGACAGTGAGTACCTAATACGAAAAGATCAGAAGATATTTAGGTGAAATAACCAATATTAACCTGTTAGGTTAATTGAATGCCCGGTTAGGTTAACTGAATGCCCGGTTAGGTTAATTGAATGCTCGGTTAGGTCAACTGTACGCCCTTGATAATTGGTTAGGTTAAGTCGTGATATTTTCGTTAGTTTAAACGAAAATGACGAGAGCAAACTTTTCTGGTTAATTTTGAGGTGTTTTGAACGTTTCCTGTGGTAATGCATCGTTTACGAGATTTCGTAACATGATCATATCCTATATGTTTATATTACGATATCTCAAAAACTACGCATTTGCACAGGAAACCAATGGCAGATTCGTGCAAAGCACCTTAAAATTGACCAGAAAAGTTTGGTTAAAACTCTCTAGAATTTTTTTAGGTTAGGTTAGGTTTTGAAGCATTTTCCTTACTAAAGACTGTCTAAATCACATTCCTAATGAAGAAACGAAGCTACCGATGTATAATTTATGAAAATCGGAGAGACGGGAGCTTAAATAGATTATTACCGATAAAAGTCCTACCCCAGGTTCATCAACCTCTAAAAAAACGAAAAAAAGCATTGTTAATGTTGATGTGGCTACAACAATAGACAGAATTGGTCTAAGCGATCGGAAAGCAACTCGTGTTTTGGCTTCCATAGCCAGAGCTGGTGGGTCTGATCCATCTGAAATTTCCATCAGTCGATCAACAATACAAAGGAGCTCCAAAACTTCTTAATCTTTAATGCATCATTTGTGGTATTTGAGTGAGGAGCTTATCCGGGCAACTTTTTTTGATGAAAGAATTTCATAAAATGAGAAGAAAGCAATGGTAAAAGTGCTCACATGTGGCTCAGAAAATCGTTCAAAACGCCTCAAACTAGATATTGCCATACAGTGTTCTGATTTACAAATTCATAGTTTTGTGTCCCAACAAACATACCGATTCTTCAACTATTTGGACATATCAAGAGAATTTTTACTAAGAGCTGTAGAGAAATGGAAGGAAGGAGCATCTTACAAGGATGGTCTGTCTATTTGCAAATCCCTGACAGTTGTAAATGATTGTGCAGAGAGAGGTGTCGCTCTAATACAACAATTCAATTCAGTTATAAGCCAGCAAGAAAAAGCGAAGCAGTAACTCCTTTAAGTGATAGAGAACCATCGTCACATGTTCCCAGATGTGAAAAAATCTACCCTGTTCAAGAAAAATTAAGAGTGATCTTAATTCCAAAGGATAATATAATCGTCAAAGTAAGTTAATGCAGGGCTACGAACTGGTCTCTTCTTTCTCCTTTTTCTCTTTTTGGTCTCATTTTTCCAAAAAATTATCTTTACAATTTTTTTATTTTGTATAATAAATACTGAAAAAAAGGTTTGAAAAATTAATCAAAGAGGGCGTTGGAACGACTATTGGGATGGAGGAGGTCGTTAAAAACCCCAACATAAGGTAAAAAATGAAGATGTGAATTTATTGTATGGTAAATAAAAGGAGAGAACATCGTTTTCAATATGTATACTTTTGTCAAAATGCGTCAGATTTTGAGAAAAAATATTGGGGGAGGTTGCTAGGGGGCAGTACTAAATATTGTCTAATTTTCATGCAACTTTGCTTGTGATGTTTTCTCACCAAATGGCAATATTTAAAAGGGTGAGACCAGAGAAATTCACATCTTCATTTTTGACCCCCACTATTTTGAACGGTATCCGGACAACTGCCACCCGGAAAACTGCCACCGGACAACTGCCACCCTGGAAAACTGCCACCCAGACAACTGCCACCCGGAAAACTGCCACCCTGGAAAACTGCCACCCGGAAAACTGCCACCCTGGAAAACTGCCACCCAGACAACTGCCACCTACAAAATTGCCACCTGAGTAACTGCCACCGGGAAAACTGCCACCGGGAAAATTGCCCCCAATTTTATATTAATTCAAATAAAAGCTATAACTGACTAAAAAAACGTTTATTAAGTATATAATAGGTCCCAGGTGATAAGCGTTTCTATTTGTGAAGATTCAACTTTGAAAAATCTATTGAAAAATTAGCTACTAGAAAATATAGATATTTTAAAAAATAAGATTGTAATTTAAGGGAGTTCCGTAGGGGTTAGGGACATTTAGTTGTATTTTGCACCCCTATAACTTAAATGAAAGGAATAACACCATCATATAATTTTCATATCTGCATTAAACCCAAAACTCGCTACAAGGTTTGCTCATTTTATTTTTAATTCGATAAATATATTTTAAGAAAAGTTAACTTAAAGATGGCGTTTTCTGACCAAAAATTAGCAATATTTGAAGCCCTAAGGCCTTTTAGATATAGCAACGAGAAAAAAGAAAAATCCATAAAATGTTATATGAATGTGTCATCTAAAAGCTTTGCTCATTTTAAATTTTAAAATTTTATGAAAAGTATTTTTAAATATTGCAGAAGTTTAGCGACTAAAATCGATCTATAAATGGCATAAAAAAGTTTCTAATTGGCGTATTTTTTTTAAAACAACTGAGTGTAAAGTGTACGTACAGTCTTTGTTGCAATGTCATTTATACTTGCCACATAGGTATAGCATAGACAAGGAAATTATGACCTTGATTGTACGAATTCCGTTAGTTGATTTGTGTTACTAGGTAATACAATATAATTTCATACTCTAAAACCCTGCTGCACTGTTCCTGTTCAATATGACCCGTACTTTATTTTTTATTAATTTAGGGGTTATATAAATATAAAAATGATGTTAGATGCTTTTATTATTTGTTTTGAAACCCTAAATGGCCAAAAAATTTATTTAACCCAGCCAGCAAAGTTGGGAGGGGGTATTGTTTTAACTTTTTATTTTTTTTTGTTCGAGGGATTACTCAAAAAATATCTAACAGATTTTAGTAAAATTTGAAGAACAACTTGATTTAAGTCCAATAAAAAGACCAACAATTTTATTCTAGATTCCATCAAAGTTGTAGGGGGGGGGGGGGGGGTAATGTTTTCATCCTTGTTTCTTTTATTTTTTCAGGATTACTTAAAAACTTGCATTGGTATGTAAAAAATAAAAAAGTTATTGAAAGGAATCTGATCGAATCTTGTTTTATTTCTAAAAATTTTGAACATAATCTTAATCTTAGCTATAGGCATGTCAAGGTCGATCCATTGCTATCTTCTTTGGTCACAAAACAGGTCCCAAAATGTATGAAAACCTCCTCCTCTTCCGGTCATTTGCTATGTTTAAACCTGTGATAACTTTTGTTTTTTTAGTTACTCATCTCTGCTTGAAAATGTCTTAATAGACGAAAGATCTCGCTATATACTTCTTTCCTTTTCCTTGTGGCTATATCCTTTACATAAATCACTTCACGGTTTTAGTGAATTTTTGTGCAGTATTTGTTCATGTACGACCTCTATGTCCGGAAGCTCCTACCTGACTCCTAAATATATACTCGTAAACAAATTATCACAGCTGCTGCCGAACACTTGAATAAGTCATTTGGGGCAATGAAACAAGATAAGGTAATTTGACCTCAAGGTCTCTATTTTGGAGGTTCATTGTATACTAGCGACCGGGAGATAATCCGTCAGGATCGCGCGGAAGGATTAACATGTGATAAAGTGAGAAACGATTTTGTGGGAAATATGGCATTCCTTGACTCACCCCACCCTTAACCAACCTATAAATGCAGGATTATAGTAAAAATGACCAGTCTAACTTCCAACGCCTTTAAGTCCTTACAGTCTGTCCACAGTTCTCCAAATTTACTTCTTCGCTTGAAATCACCCCCATCATGGATTTCGTTAAAAGTCAACGTGGTCAAGATAAACTCTGCCTTGATGGTTACATCTACTGTATGTCAAGCACAAACAATTGTCATCTGGTATTATATCCTACGAATGTGAACGCCGTCGGCATAAAAACTGCAAAGCCCAAGTTAAAATATGTGAAGAAGAATTAGTCAGCCATCTTCATGAACATAACCACGCTCCTGATACTAATCGTCAAGATGTCTTGCTTCTACGGAACGAAATAAAGCAGAAAGCTATTGACACCCAGGAAACCGCTCAACAAATCATCACACAGGCAGTACAGAGCATTCCAGAAGGAGTTTCAGTGCAACTACCATCCGTTCACCATATTAGGCGTGCAATAAGAAGACACAGGCAAGTTGTAAACGCTCCGCATCCCATTCCAAAGAACTTAAATGAGATGGTTATTCCCGATGAATATAAAATGACGGCTTCCGGCGAGGATTTCCTGCTTTACGACAGTGGATCAATTAATCAACGTATGCTTATATTTTCTACAGCCAAAAACATGAGATTCCTGGAAACCTCGACTGATTGGTTTTGCGATGGGACATTTAAAGTTGCGCCAACCCTCTTTTACCAGCTTTACACAGTTCATTGTCTAGTCTCGAGTAGAACAATTCCGTGTTTATGTGTTGTTACCAAAATAACGACAAGACTCCTATCAAGATCTTTTCCACCAACTTCTTACTATCAACCCCAGGCTCAATCCGAAGACCGTCCTCATCGACTACGAACAGGCTGCTAAGAGCGCCATCCAAGAAGCCTTTCCCAACGCGATAGTCAAAGGATGTTTTTACCACTTGTCTCAAGCCGTATATCGCAAGGTGCAATCGGAGGGATTGCACGCAAAATATCAGAGTGATGCCGACTTTGCTCTCAGAATTCGCATGCTACCAGCACTAGCATTCGTACCATCAGAGAATGTTGTTGATGCATTTGAAGAACTGCAAGAAAATATGCCTCAGGAAGCAGATCCAATCACCGATTATTTCGAGGATGTCTACATTTGGTAGAGTACGTCGCCGTAACAGAGCAACTCCACGTTTTCCTATCAACATGTGGAGTATGCACCAACGCGTAGTTGATGACCTCCCACGCACTAACAACTCTTTGGAAGGATGGCATAACCATTTGCAAGCAAGCATTACTTCATGCCATCCAAATATCTGGACCTTTCTTCAAGTGTTGAAAAAGGAGCAAGGACTCACCAACGTCATCATAAGCCAAATGCTTGCAGGACATCCGCCCCCACCCAAGAAGAAACGGTATCAAGATTTGTCGACCAGAATTGCAACTATTGTAGAAGATTATGAGAACCGTGAAGTGTTGGATTTTTTGAAAGGAATAGCACACAATTTGCAATTTTAATATACAGTTTTCCATTTTTTCTAATATTATTTTATGTATGTATAGATATCTATTAATAATTCATTGTTAAATATCCATTTTTGAAAAGTCTATTTTATAAATAATATTTTTTTACTACTTTTTTTGTTAATTTTCATAAACACTAGGGGCAGTTTTCCAGTGTGACCGGGAGGGTGGCGGTCGAAACCGAGTTTCGAGGTTACTCGTGGCTACCCTGGTTTAACACCATCAACTTGTATAATCCAACGAGGGCATGTTGACCTAGTAGGAAAAGAATGGAGGAAAACAAATAAAAGACACCCCTCCAGTTTTTTTAACTTAAAAAAGGCGAAAACTAACGAGGGCATTTCCGCCAGAAAGTCTTTGAAAAGAAGTTCGTTAAAAAAGTGGTAAAATTAGAAGAAGTGATATGTGTGAAAGCTACATAACCCGAGTAGCCAAAAGAGAAGACTTTGGGCGGTAGGGACCGGGAGGGCGCGCAACTCTCCTGAACCCACCCCGGAGTGGTGAAAACTGAATCGAGAATGACAAGGCCTGCTATCAGCGAGTACCTCGTCCCCCCCCCCCAAACCCTAAAACCAGCAGGGTGCATTTTAACCCACCCCCCCAACACAAGTTCGTGCCAGGAACAAGGGCATAAACACTAGGGGCAGTTTTCCAGTGTGGCAGTTGTCCGGGTGGCAGTTATCCGGGTGGCAGTTTTCCAGGTGGCAGTTTTCCAGGGTGGCAGTTGTCCGGGTGGCAGTTGTCCGGTGGCAGTTGTCCGGGTGGCAGTTTTCCAGGTGGCAGTTGTCCTAGGACCATTTTGAACCACCCTAACCTTTAACAATACACAACTCGATCCCTCCTCTTCTCTTAACATTTTTGGTGGTGTTTCTTTTTCTCGTGATCTCTCATGGAAAGCTCACATATACTCTCTTTCTAAAATACCTTATTAAGAGGTTAGGTGTGCTGTACCGGCTCCACAGTTTCTTCACCCCCCACTCAATTGCTTCTCTGTACAGGGGTCTTGTCCGCCCCTGTATAGAGTATTCTTCTCATGTATGGGGTGGCTCAACCTACACAACTCTACTTGGCCGGGTGGAATCAAAGGCTTTTCGTCTGCAATCTCTCTTTCTCTTCGCGCAATGTTGTTTCGCTCTCTCTTTACTATCGCTGTTATAACGGACACTACTCTTCTGAATTCCCAAGCTGCATGTCTCCTCCTTTAAGGAGAGCACGCAGTACCAGACTTTCGACACATTCTTATTCTTTTTCTGTTCAACTCTCTATCGCAAGGGTAAATCGGTAGTTTCAATCTTTCATCTATTCAATCGGTGAACTGTAGAACAATCTTCTTCAATCCATCTTTTCTCTTGTCTATGACCTCCAATCTTTGAAACGCAAAGTGTCTAGGCATCTCGAAAACCTCGGACCTTGATTTTGGCTGTCTCCTTCTTCTAGGAGGTGGGGTATTCGCCCTTGGCCCTTCTTTCCTGCAAAAAAAAAAATATATATATATATATATACAGGGTGTTTCAAAAGTCCCTCATTATTTTCAAAATTTTATTAAAATAGCAATTACAAGAGGAACCAAATGACAATTTGGTTGCTGAGTCTACGATTCATGAGAATTTTGGTGGCATCAAACTTGGCTTCATAAGTCTACTGGAAAGTCACTGGTACACCTCAACGTGGGCACCGTCTTTTTCGAAACAAGCGAGCCACCGTTTTACGCATTCTTGGCCGACATTGGACAACATTTCGGGAGTAACAGAAGCACACGCATTCCTGATCCGTTCTTCTAGTGTGGGGAGGACTCGCGGCTTGGTGGCGTACACTTTGCTCTTAATGTAGCCCCACAAAAAGAAGTCGCATGGGGTAAGATCAGGCGAGCGAGCAGCCCATTCGATGGGACCACGGCGACCAATCCACCGATCCGGGAACTGCTTATTCAGAAATGAGCGAACCTCACGCGAGTAATGAGCAGGGGCACCGTCTTGCTGGAAAATGACTTCTTGCATGTCAGCTACAGCTGACAGTTGGGGGATGGAGAACTCCTGAAGCATACGAAGGTAATTGTCTCCGTTGACGTTCACGGAATTTCCATCTTGATCCCGGAAGAAGAACGGACCAATCAGCCCAGCTGAGGAGATGGCACACCAGACGACCAATTTCGGTGTGTCCCTTTCATGTTCACGGATCTCCGCAGGATTGTGAGTTCCCCAGATGCGGGTGTTGTGCTGATTGACGCGACCAGAAAGGTGGAAGAGAGCTTCGTCGCTGAACCACATGTGCTCCAGGATCGATGGGTCTCTTTCGTAGTGATGCAGCAGTGTCTCACACAACTCCACCCGGCAATCGTAGTCTTGAGGTTCCAGCTTCTGAACCACCTGGATCTTGTACGGATACAGCTTGAGACCACGCCGCAAAATCCGTTGGATAGATGTCGCGCTGATGTTCAGTTCCGCAGCAGCTCGCCGAATGGACTTTCCTTGACTCTGAGTAAACGCCTCACGGACAGTTTCGACATTCTCCTCACTCCGCCCACTTCGAGGTCTTCCTGAGCGTGGTTTGTCCTTTACGGATCCGGTCTCCATAAACTTCCGGTGGGTGGCGACGATGGTGTTCCTATCCGGTGCATAATGCTGTCCGTAGACTGCCCGGAATCGTCGCTGCACTTCGACCACAGATTGAAAAACCTCCTGCCATGCAGCGATTTTACACCTCTGCTCTAGAGTCAGCATGGTAGCAGAAGAAAACGGAGCAAAACTTCAAATGTAGACTCAAAAAAATTCTCAACTACTGAGTAAGAGTTTACCACAAGATGAACGTCGTTGGTCGATTAGCTGCAACGAAAATTGAAAATCAAATTAGTGAGGGACATTTGAAACACCCGGTATATATATATATACACACACACGAGTGTGTGTGTATATATATATATATATATATATATATATATATATATATATATATACAGTATATATACACGGTTGTTTGCTGTCCAAACTGTCAAAGTTTAGCATACTTCCACATGATGACCGTCATTCGTCGCTACAGTGCGTATTCGACGCTCGAACTCCATTGGAACATAAGCAAGTTGCTCTTGTGGAATGGAGTCAGTAAACTGGTTCTTTGACTGAGTTCTGTCAGATACATGGATTTGTCACGCTAAACAAGTATTTTAACATACTCCCATAGACAAATCCAAAGTGGTTAAGTCAGGTGATCTGAATGCATACCAATATAAAGGCTATTTCGCACGCCAAATTTGTACCCCTGAAGTTCACTTTTCTGTATTTAAAAAAACAACTTTGAACCTATGAATTTATAATGAATATGTACCGAAGTTAACTGAATTTTGATTGTATTGTATATCAAATCTTTATTCGCAAATGGACAAAATAGTATATCATAAATGAAGTTAAATTTCGAGTTCGGTCGGAAGTTCCTCTGGAAACAACCTTTATGGCTGCTCTCCGTGGTTAAGTGAAAGACTCCAACTCCAACTCCAAAATTAAAATTGTTTCTTAGCTGCTGACCAGTTGGGTTTCGGGAATAACAAATTTGGTCCATGAAGATTAGTTTCGGCTATGTTACAAGGAGTTACAAGGATATAAGGAAACCTCAAAGGCCTTTCAGTCCACTCGGGGAGATTCCTGTTATTAAATGAGTGCATTTTTAAATTACCCTAGCAATAGTAGAAAACTGGATAGAAAAACATAAGTCTCTCTCCTCACCCTCCGCTCCTTCTCCGCCACAGGCGGGTACGGAAAAAGGTTGAAGAAAATATCTTTACCGAAGTAGTCAAGGAAATTTTAAAGGAGAGGAGAGAATAAATAAGCTTTACAATTACGTTATGCACACAAAGAAATTGTGTACTAGATAGCACCGTTGTGTAAACTAACATTATATATTTGTGCTGATCTTATATCAACTACTTGGTATCGTCACAGAAATCTCGAACATATGGTTTTGATTTTGTTTGAATAAAATCAAAACCATATGTTCGAGATTTCTGTGACGATGCCAAGTAGTTGATGTAAGATCAGCACAAGTAGTTATAAGATCAGCATAAAGTCTCTCTCCTCACCCTCCGCTCCTTCCCCGCCACAGGCTAACCCAAAAGGATTAAGAGAGAAGAAAAGGTTAAACTCTCCGTCTACATCCATGTACGCGCAAAGCCATCATGCAGACATAAAAGTAAGCTCCTCTCCCTCTCATTTGCGTAATGAAATGGTTCTACAGGAAATGAAATGAAACAGGAATTGAAAACGGAAATCAGATTTTCCACACCATGCCCTCATCCATTACATGCACACAGCCACTCAAGAGAAAGAAGAGAAAAAAGAAACAGTGGCAGCAGAAACGCAACTTTACCTCACCTAGTCCATGCCATGTTTTTTTTTCAGGTTTTCTTTTTATCAGTAAATTTTGCATTTTTACAAAATACTTATCTCTTCTATTCTTAGACATGTTAACAAGGTAGGCAAGTGTGTGTAAGCGTTTTTTTTGTAATTAGATGTCTGTTATATGTACGTGTCTGCCAACTCTTTGTATGTCGGCGAGTTTCCACTTGGGTCCTCTGGAATATCAGTGGGAGGTTCCTGTATCTATCCGTCGTTGTTGCTCCGGCAAATTTAAGTCTCCCACTTAGAGGTGTCTATGAAACAAGTGATCAAAAATGGGTTGTTCGATGGTTGACCATGCTATATGGGGCACAATGCAACCAGAGACGTCTCTCAAAAGTGTGGGGAGGATTAAGTGTAGGAGTAAATGTTTAAAACTCCTGCAAGTTTACGTTATAATACTATTTTCAAAATACTTATCTAATCAATTCTTAAATTATATGTTATATACGGGGACAGTCTTAAACCCTGAGTATATTCAAAACTTTGTTCAGACTATAGTTAAACATATTTACATTTTGACGAAAAAACCGCCGAGCGAAGTTGGTTCTACATATTAACTACTATACTTCATAAGAGAAGAAATTACCATAAATGAAGGTACTAACTTGTTTTAGTTCCAATTTTTAACCATTATTTCTCGTCGGTATTAAATACGAATAATTTCCTGTAGTCTACCCTGTCTATTCCACTGAGCATCTTGAAAACTTGAATAAACTTCCTGCGCAATCTCCTGGTCTCTCGGATAAACAGATTTAAACGCTCTAATCTACGTTGATAGTTTTGAAGTCTCATTGAAGGGATAAATTTTGTAGCCCTTGCTTTGTACCCTTTCCAACCTTTCAATATACTCCCTAAGGGACAGAGACCAAAATTGCACATAATACTCGAGTTGAGGCCTAATTAGTGAATTGAAAAGAGACATTACAATCGCCTTGTTTCTAAATTGGCAGTCTTTTAATATAAACTAGTATTTTTAAGGCCCTCTTTTCTACTTCTACATAGTGCCTTGACAGTTTGAGATAATTTCTGATATAAACACCTAAATCCTTCTCCAGATCATTCTCAGTCAAGTTCTTTCCAAAGGGAGAGTAATCGGTCTTCGGGTTCTGGTAACCTATGTGCATTATCTTTCATTTGTCCAAATTGAATGGCATCTGCCAAATAGCAGACCATTCGACCAACCTATCAAGATCATTTTGAAGCATTGTTACTCCCCCCCCCCCTCATTAGCTACACTATTTTCTAATTTGGTATCGTTCGCAAATTTAGAAAATGTACTTAGGAGGCCAACGTCTATATCGTTAATATAGATACTATAAAGTAAAGGACCCAGAACGGACCCCTGTTGAACACCAGTGGTGATGGGCCCACTCCGAAGCCACTCCATTTATTACACTCTCTGCTTTCTATTACTTAACCAATCTTCAATCCATTTGGAAACGAGCCCAGTAATTCCTATTCCTCTAACTTAAGACACCAATCTTGCGTGAGGGACTTTGTCAAAGCCTTTTTTAAAGTCTAGATACACTGTATCTATTGCCCTAGTTCAGTGGTATTTAACCCGAGAGTAATTACCACCCGCGGGATAATTCGGCCTTTTTCGGGGATAACGAGTTGGCGCCACTGTCCAAAAAAAATTCGAGTTATGGTTCCACTAAACTTTTATTATTCTTTCCTAATTTTCCTTTTCTCATATTTGCCATTTAAAAAGGGAAAGTGGTAATTACGGTTTTGTTGGCAAGCTCAAGGGGCAACTGCGAAAAAGATTACATACCACTGCTCCAGTTGTATCATGTAAAGTATACATATTATGTAAAAATTCTAACAGGTTTGTTAGATAAGACCTCTGTCGCCTGAATCCAAGTTGAGAATCAAAGTTAAATTGATTCGCGGTGATTCACAATACGTTCTGTAATAATGGATTTCAACAGGTTGCCGACAATTGACTTCAAACCGATCGGGCGGTAATTACAAGGATTTTGCCTATCAGTACTCTGTAACACTATGTAATACAAAAAGTAAATAACATAAATGCTTGGTAAAAAGACACCAGTTCTGATCCATAAATACAAAGTTTGAATATATGTATATAGCTTTCCTTTCAACATTTCAAATGTTCCGTGCGATGAATCCTCACTTCACGAAGGTAAAGCTTGTCGCCCCTCCTCTCGAGTTGGCTTGGTGAAGTAAAGAGTTGGTTTCTTTTGCTCTCCACCTCACATAGCTAAGTACGCCTGGCTCATCTGGGATTGTTCTGAGCCAGGCGTCTAATCTTTTGAAGATATCCACCGCAACACCATTCGTGTTCCTTAGTTCCTTGGGCAGCTGGTTAAACAGTCGTGGCCTTCTCACAACAAAACTATTTTCCTTTAGGGTTGAGGATGTTCCATGCCTAGCCTTTAATTTGGGAACACGACACATTCTTCCTTTTCTACTTTACATTATTGTTTGGGGCGTTATAGGGTTCAGAGTAAGATTAGGGGCTAGTTCCTCCATTATTTTCCAAGTGTAAATAATGCTGTATCGCTCTCTTCTTTCCAGTGAATATAGGTTTAATTCACGTAACCTTTCCCAGTAATTTAGTTCTTTGCATCTGTTGATCTTGGCTGTGAAGATTCTCTGAATCCCTTCTAGTTAATTAATGTCTTCTTTTTTATATGGGGATGTGAGGACCGAGCAGTATTCCAACTTGGGTATGATCAGTGTTTTCAGTAGAGGAATCATTATATTCCTATCCCTTCGTTTAAAGGTTCTCAGTATCTGTCCAGTTATTCTTTTTGCTCTGTTTATTGCTATCTTATTTTGTGTTTCAAATTTCGCATCATCAGTCATTACAACACCTAAATCTTTTTCTTTAGAATTTCTCTGAATTTCCTGTTCATTTGGGATATAGTATTCCATGGATTTTAGGTCCTCCCTTCTTCTGTTCCTCACCAGTTGAAATTTCTCAGTGTTAAATTTCATATTGTTGTCTTCCGACCAATTGTAGATTCTGTTCATGTCTGTTTGTAGGGATCCAATATCCTCTGGGTTTCTTAATTTTCTACTAATCCTTGTGTCATCAGTAAAAGATGTTACTGTGCTGTTACTGGTAACGTCCTCATCTATGTCAGTTAGCATGATTATTAGGGTGGAGTGAAAATATTAAACCGTCTTGCCTCACTCTTGATTTGGTGTACTGACCCTCTAGAAGTTCAAAAAGATAATATTTTCTTTTTAGGACCCTCTACCCGCCGCATTTTTGCCAAAACAAAATGGCGGAAAGTCATATTTTGAAAGATCCCTAGTGTAATATCTATCGGTTTTTGAGAGAAGATATCACGTTACTGATCTCTCTAATATCGAAGAAAGTTCAACAACTGAGTCTGAATATGAATGATCCAACATTCAAATGAGAGCCCCTTTACCCAATCTCGCCATGGAAGCCGACAGATTTGGTGTTTCAGATAGGGCTGCATCGGCCATTGCTTCAGCTACACTACTTTGGTGGATTTGGGTATCATTACCGAAAAAGACAGTGACTTTTTTATTGATCGAAGTAAGGTGAGAAGAGAGAGATAGAAATTGAGAAAAACATTACAAGTTGAAACTGCACAAAGTTATGGTGATGTTAAAGCTTTATATTTTGATGGGAGAAATAAACAGTGGTGTAGTCCTAAAATTTTAGGAAGGGTAACGCTACAGGCAAAACTTTAATAGAGCGTTTCATAGAACAATTACTGTATAAAAATAGTAAAAGTTAATTCGAAAATAAAAAATATATATTTAGTAAATAAAACTACAAATACAGTACATGCTGTAGTTACTTTTAATTTGAATAAAACACACATATAGATACTCGTATCAGTCGTATGTATACGGTATACACTGTAATGCAGTTTCATAGTGATGTAGTAGATACTACAGTTACATATAGTCTACAATAGGCTCCATACAGAACGAATGTCTGTTTCCTCCTTTGAAACTTGTCTGGAACACGTATCATTATAATGAGTGAGGTACCAACCTTCCAAAATATGTCGTCTTGGTACTCTCCACTGAAGTGGAGCGGGAAACTAAGGGGGATAAGTCCGTAAGTGCTCAGCATTCAGCTATGGCTACTACAGTAGGTAGTATAACGCTACTTCACTGAAATTTTAGGAAGTATAACGCCGTTATACCGCGTTACCCCTCGACTACACCCCTGGAAATAAAGATAGTAAATGGTACCAGGATATAATTGTTGAAGAACATTATGTACTATTGAGTGAGCCTTGTGGAGAATACCTTAACCATTTGAGCCTTAAATCTGGAAAAGCAAGTGATGTATTTGAATCGTTGTTCGCTTACTTGAATGAAGTAACACTAGACCAGAATCTCCAGGTGATAGGGTGCGACAGTAAGAATGTCAACAGTGGGTCTAAAGGTGGCATAATCCATTTTATCGAGCAGAAGCTGAACCGACCATTGCAGTGGAGCATTTGTATATTACATACAAATGAACTTCCCTTAAGGCATCTGTTTGAGCGATACAATGGGAAAACAACTGGGCCAAGATCATTCAGTGGACCTATTGGTAATGCTCTTAAGACTTGCCATGAGATGCCTGTGGTAAAGTTCTCCCCAATTACGGATGGGGCCGATAGCATCCCAGTTCTCACAGATGAGCTCATAGAAGATTTAAGTAATGATCAACAATACATGTTCAGAGTAATTGGGGCCATAAGAGAAGGATATGTTGACGGAAGCCTAGAGAAACTCAAGCCTGGTCCCCTTAACAACTTTAGATGGTTAACTCTAGCTAACAGACTATGTCGTTATTATGTCTCCCAAAAGAATCCCTCCAGAGAGTTACGTAGCCTTGTTCTGTTCATAGCAACAAACTATGGTCCTAACTGGTTCAATATAAAATTTAAACCGTATCTGCCTGATGGACCCAAACATATCTTTGATGCGATAAAAAGGTTCAACCTGTTACCCCAAGATACACAGAAAGTTGTCCAACCTTATATATCACGGAATGCTTATTTTGCTCACTCAGAAAATATTCTTCTATCAATGCTGTCAAATAGTGAGCAAAAGCTGCGCAAAGTTGCAATCAATCGAATAATATAGACAAGAAAGTGTAAGGAAGCCCAAGGAAAATCAGAGAATTTAGAGTACCAGAATTGAACTTCAAAGCATCACATTGGACAGACATCATCTTCTGGGATAGGATTGATATCAGTGAAGCATCTCTCACTTCTAAATTGTGTGATGAAGAATTGCTTGAGTACGAAACAAAATGTTTCAAAGTTGAGCAATACCTCATTCACACACACAACGTCGAAAGAGCCTTGAAGTTGGTTACTGATGCATCAGCATCAGTAATATCACAGGAATCAAGAGACGGATTTATTAGGTCAAGAATAAAAAGTCGCTCTCTGCTTCCCTCACTTGAAACTAAAAAGGATCTGATGCCTCTCCTGAAAAAATAATACTATTTGAGATGAGCGGGTTTTATATCGCATTCAAATGTAATTGATTTACGGCATCCAACAAAGTGAGACCAGATACAATTTTATTTCAATACAATGTATGCACAATGGTGTTTTTAAGTATAGTTTTGCGTTATAAAGCGGTTTTCTTCAATTTTTTTTTATAGAACTCTTAGTTTTTATGTTATGAGCATATTTTTATTTATGGACAACAGCTGATGGCCATTTTGCTTTTACGTAAAAATGCGAGTGATGGTTTGAGTTACAAACATTAAATGACTGAATACATAATTTTCATGTTCTAATACACCAAACAAAAAGTGAGGCAAATAAATTTGAAATAAAAAGTTGTGTTTCACTCCGCCCTAATGATTATGAAGAGTAATGGAGCTAATACTGTTCCTTGTGATACTGAGCTGAGGACTTCTGATTCTGATGAAGATATTCCTTGAACTGTAACGACTTGCTGCTGCTCACTAAGGAAATTATATATTCATTTTCCTACTTTTCCTGTTATTCCCATATATTTCCATTCATGTGCTATGATTCCATAGTCACACTTGTCAAACGCCTTGGCAAAGTCTGTGTATATTACATCATAGCATAGGCGTACGAGCCGGGGGGGGGGGCTGAGGGGGAGGGCTGAATTCGGGCAAACTGGCTCTGCATTCAGGCAAAATTAAAAAAATAATAGCTGTAAAAGTTGGAGAAATGCTAGTCTTATATCATATTATAAATTCAAGATCAGAAAGTTATAAGATAATTTCATATTTTTATGTATTAGCTGTTAGTAAGTACTTATTAAGCTGTTATTAGTACTTATAGGCTATTTTTTATTCCAGGTTTAATCAGATTTTACTATGGTATTTAGCCCAAATAGGGGTTATAAGACTTTGCTTAAAAGTCATAAACAGTGAACGAGCGTATGCTAACAGAACAATTGAAAATGACAGATAAAATGATCGACACTTTCGGTAGGCGAAAAGGGCGAGACAAATACTTTTTCTAAGTTTTTCATAATTTTAGTTTGTAAATAGCAACAAATTGAAATTGCTTATTTCGAGAATTTTTCCTTATGCAGGAAATGGCTTTATGTTTCCATTGTTATAGTGATGTGTTTTCTTTAATTTCTCAAAAGATATATTGTTTCAACTTTCACTTTATATTGTGAGCACAGTCGGTGCTACTAAATTTATCTAAGTTGTGTTGGCTCTCAAGTTTTTATTATCTTTCTTATGCATGAATAAAATATTTGATATAGTCTTATGCCCTATTAAACAAATTAACTAAGTACCGGTAGGGATGACAATACATCATGGAAGTTGCAGAAAAAAAGAAAAATCATACAATTAATTTTGCAAAGCATGACACGTATCCTTTGGTAATGTTAGTGCTTCTAATAGCCTGTTGGAGTGAGGGAGCCTGAGCCTGTGATGATCCTAATTGCCTAAATATATATATATATATATATATATATATATATATATATATATATATATATATATATATATATATATACAGGGTGATTCAAAAGTCACGTTACATAGGGATATACTGTATTATGTAATGATACAAGGGAATAGTCACATCACATGTTCGATATGGCCACCGTTAACGGCAATGCACTTGTGCAGCCAGCTAGGAATATCACATCAATGCGCTCCTCCTTCGATAACATCTCATTACTCATTTACCTGCAAAGAAACAGAAAAGCCCTGTGTAACCTGACTTTTGAATCACCCTGTGTATATATGATAACACAGTTATCCACAGTTATACACAATTATACACACATATACACAGTTAATCACATTAACTATCTAATTTCGAGCATTCTTTGTTGTAACTTAAAAATTCGGGCAAATTTGTATCAGCCCCTCCCCCCCCAAAAAAGATTAGGTGCCGTGCGCCTATGCATCATAGTTTTCATTACTTTCAAGTGCATTAATAATGTTGTTCTCGTGTTCCATTAGTTGTGATTGGCATGATCTGCCTGACCGGAATCCATGTTGGTTATCATTTAATTTTTTCCGAGTTTCCAAAAAGTCACTGATTTTTCTTTACTATTCTTTCAAATATTTTAGTGAGATGAGATGTAAGGGACAATGACCTATAGTTTTTGGCCTCGGATGGATCTACTCAGTAGTATGACCGCAAAATGGGAGAGTGCAAATCAATTGCAATGTTGATCAGTGTTGCAAGGAGGAGGGGGATTCGCACCCGTCAGTTGGCACCATGGGGGGAATAGGGGTGGTACCCATGGGGGGAGGGCGTTGGTATCCATGGGGGAGAGGGTATGCAAGCAAGGGGGAGGGTGTTTAACTCCCAAGCTGCATGAAGGGAGAGTGGGGTTTACTCCCCCAAACCTAACCTTGGAAGGTAGCCTATGAGAAAGAGGAGGAGAGAACTTTTTGCAGGCATATCTCGTCGCATACTGGTCCTCTCCACCTCAGCAGCTGGCTTAGAAGTCTTAATCAGCCAGTTGGCTTAATCTGGTTTAGAAGGCGTAATTGCCTTAGAAGGTTTAATCAGGCTTAGAAGGCGTAACCAGCCATTTGGCTTAGTGTATACATATATATATTTATTGAAGCACACATGCATCTTTATATATCCCCATCATCCCAGTTATTTCTATCGTTTAGTATCGTTTTTTATATATATATATATATATATATATATATATATATATATATATATATATATATATACCCAGGAAAGCACTTGTTTCAATTAATATCGTTTATTGAATAATAAAACACAACTACATCTTTCTGTTTATTTAGTCGAATTATTTAACACGGAAATAATTTAACATACATTTATTGGGAAATATATAGGAAATAAATATACATTACAAAAAAAAAAAGAAAAAAATAAATAAATAATAATAATAATAATAATAATAATAATAGAAGAATTCTATACAGCAAAAAGTACACACTTTAGACGAAGGATATATATATATATATATATATATATATACAGGGTGGGCCGTAAGTTTCCATACATAGGAAAAATTAAACGTTTGTTTTTATGTTTCAGATACCCTAAGAATATGCGTTTGACGTAAGATCTTGTTTACTGATGAAGCAAATTTTTACGTCAATGGAGAGGTTAATCGGCAAAACATACGTTATTGGAGTAATGCTAACCCTAACTGGCTGAGTCCGACGAAGATGCAAGGTGCCGGTAAAGTGATGGTGTGGGCCGGGATATGGGGTGACAGAATTATTGGACCAATTTTTGTCAGTGGAAATCTTAATGCCGAAAGGTATCTTAACCTGTTGCAAGAAGAGATTTTCCCATCCCTGCTAAACGAGGAAGGTAACTTCCCAGTTTACTTCCAGCAAGATGGAGCTCCACCTCATTATGGTCTTCACGTGCGTCGGTATTTGGATCAGCAGTTTCCGGATGCTTGGATTGGTCGGCGTGGTCCTGTGGAGTGGCCTCCCAGATCCCCAGATCTCACCCCCCTTGATTTCTATCTTTGGGGGCACTTGAAGGCCATGGTGTATCAGGAAAAGATACGAGACATAAATCATCTAAAGGAACGTATCACCAACGCCATTACAAGCATAACGTCAACTGTGCTAATGCGTGTTCATCAACAGTGGGGAACACGTATTGAAATGTGTTTTCAAAACAATGGCAACCATGTAGAGCATATTATATAAATAAAAATGGTTGTCCATAAAAAAATGTTTATTTTTCCTATGTATGGAAACTTACGGCCCACCCTGTATATATATATATATATTCTTAAATAATAATAGTACAGTAGAAATCTATATACACGTTTAATATACAGGGTGCCTAAGTCCGGCATTATAGGAAAAATAATAAAAAAAGGCAAAACAAAAGCTTTTATTTACAGAACGTGCTCAATATGTCCACCATTGTTTTCAATACACAAATTCAGACGTGATACCCAGTTAGCAAGCACACGGTGAATGATGTCAGGAGTAATGGTGTTACATGCTCCAATAATGCGCTGCCGCAAATGTTCAACACTCTTAATTTTCTCTGCGTATACCAGCGCTTTCAAGTGGCCCCAGAGATAAAAATCTAGTGGCGTGAGATCCGGGCTTCTAGCTGGCCATTCCACAGGCCCTCGACGTCCTACCCAATGACCAGGGAATTGTTGGTACAGGTATTCCCTTACTTTGGTGCTGTAATGTGCAGGAGCGCCGTCTTGCTGGAACCATGTTGGGAAATTTCCTTCTTCGTTCAAGACACTGGGAAATGCTTCTTCCTTGAGCATACGTAGGTAGGTGCCTCCAGTGACATGTTCATCGAAAAAGAGGGGGCCTATGATGCGATCCTTCCAAATGCAGCACCATACCATCACCCGAGATGCACCTTGTTCCTTTGAAGAGGTATACCAGTGAGGGTTGTTTTGAGACCAGTGGCGGGTGTTCTGTCGATTTACCTCACCATTTCCATAAAAAACAGCCTCGTCACTGAACAGAATGGTGGACGGGAAATTGGCATCCCGAGCATATGAATTATGGTTTGTAGAAATAGAAAAATATGAATTTCTCCTATGATGCCGGACTTATGGGACACCCTGTATGTATGCGCATCTACACACTTATATATAAGCATAAAAAATAATAACAGTACAGGAGAAATCTATGTACACCTTTAATATATATACGCACAAATACACACTTATATATAAACTTCAAAAATAATGCAGAGAAATTCCAATATTAGGTTAATATATACATCAAAATATACGCGCTTTATGTTCTACTGCGCTTAATTAAAATACTAAACTCGCATATGATCGAGTCTACAGTTATATCCTCGTTGCTTTGAACTCTGCAATAAATACGATTTAACATCAATTCACCACTCAAAGTACGCGGGTGTCTATATCAAAGTACGCGGGTGTCTATATTCGACGTAAAGGGCTTTCAGCTTGTTTAATACTATTTTTGTACCCACTTTACAATTGGGTGGCAAGTTATCGCTCTCTTTAAGCACGAATAGAATACATTCAAAAGCACGCAGAAAGAGGGCATCGTTTTCCACAACGTCATTATTAAATTCAAATTTATAAACGGGCCCTTTCCAAACGAGAGTTTACTCTTTCCAATCCGAGCTTTTCAACCGTGAATTCTTCTTCACAACGCATATCGGCAGTTGAAATAATCTTCTAAGTCGTGCCGAAATAGCTCTTCAGGGTGAACAGTGTAGGTGAGCTCAGCCCTGTACCGCTCAAGTCTTTTATACCAAAGTTCAAGATATTTCGAAGAGTCTATACCTTTTAAATACGCCTCCAGTTCCAAGCCATTCTCGCCTTGTTCAGTCCTACACTCGGTAAACCAGTCGAGCAGAGCGATGTATGCGTATTCAAGAACAGTGTCAAAATAAAGCATATCGGTAACACGTGCGTCTGATATAGGCTTTAGCTTGCGGAAACCGACGACCGACATTCTGTCGAGGATGAAGCGGTTTCGCGTGGGGACAAGGACGTTATCAGCCGCATTGTTCCACATCAACCGTATATCAATGTATGGCTGGTCGCGATTTATACACAACGTACAAATAATGGCGTATGAGGGTGCATCACTAATCTGCTCTCTTCTTGTGCCTACACATGCATGTATTTTATAACGATCCTACCCCCCCCCCTTCTCAACTATCACGATGTTTCTATTCATCTCCTCAACACTTAAATAAATAACATTCCGTTTACCAGAGTTTGTTTGTCTACAACTCGCTTCAAGTACATAGTTAATAGCGCCGGTTTTACGTCTGATCACACGCACTGACTTTGTCACGGACACATCGTATACGGCATTGAGGATGCTGCTCAACGGAAGCTCCATTGTTTTCTATTGTGAGGAGTGTACGTCTAGACGGGTCAAGCTCTGAAGTAACTTTGAGCAGCCGGTGCGTGGTTTGGCTGAGTAGGAGGTGTGGTGGGATGTCACACGGGCGCGTCATACCAGGCGTTAGTGGTTCGTGTACGGGGTTGTTCCAACATGAAAGAATCATATGAATACTTATATCCCATTATACCGGGCAATCAGAATCTTTCCGATACATGAAGTAATATCGGCTTTAATGTTTTATCACTCCCACTTCCCGGAATGCGCACCAGACATCTTCGTTCAGGGGTATTCAACATTGTATTTTCTCGAACTATACACATTTTATTAACACTCCGCCGCTCTATTTGAGAGAAACATATTTCCATATCTGTCCTTTTTGCTTAGCAAGCGATACTCATCATTAAACTCTATTAAAACCGCGCACAAGCCTTTAGCCACAACGTCAGTGCGAACCTCATCATGATATATATGAACGTAATGATAAAAATATTTTAGACTGTCCATGATAACAAGATTTATATTCTCAGACGCAGGGTATGCGTACTCGGTGTGATGTAGCATTATATAATACCGCTTGTCACACCATTCGTCAACAAGGTTTACTACCCATACCCGTTGCTTCTCTTCTGCACGCGATGCTTCTTTCACTTTGCGGTGTATGTGCACCTTTACGCAGTTTAGACCTATGACGTAGTCCACTGCATCGTTTGAGCCACGAGAGCCCGCAGTGCTCTCGCCAGAATATCCGTAAAGCATTTGGACCTCCTGCTCCTCACGCTTCGCTTGGTTCAATATGGCCTTAAAAGCCTCGAAGGAGGGAGGACTAGGGATTCTTTGAGTGTTCACCACATTTGTAGACTTTATCGAATACCACTTCATAAATGTCAAGCACGCAATATCAAAGGAAGCCATCGCTATTTTCCGTCTACGTGAGAATTCTTCAAAATACACGTCTGAGCTCCACGGCTTGTTGAGGTCAACTGAGCACGCAGGGCAGAGATATGATCAAATAGTGGCAGGAGTCACATGACCCCTTTGATTGGGCATACAGTGGGCGGTGCTTAGCTTTTTTACTGCAAACACACACACACAAAGGCGAAAATGAAACGCTAATTGAAACAGGATTTATTTTAAATAAATAAACACCGTCAAATACACATAATAGATAAACATATCGTGAACAAGTAATTACACACACACACACACACACACACGCACACATATATATATATATATATAACAAAACATTCAAGGGCTACGGCACCCAAAGAGCACGGTATCGTAGGTGCCAGGCACCTGGTAGCGGTTCCTATGTGTTACGACACACTTTCGTCCCCCTAATCTCCTTCACGGCCCCCAGTTTCTGTCCTCGAAAATTGTGAGTCCCTACATTCAGTTCGGGTGGCTGGTCACCCTCATTTTCTAAGCCCACTACCTCCTTCAGCGAATCAAAGTTAACAATCCGCCGATTCGCCTGGTTAAGCGTGATACCTTTAGCTTTCACGATATATCTCACATCCTCCCCCACCCTCACCCGTACCCCATAAGTTTAGGGACCTGTTGAAACAAATGAATCAGCGGAGGCACTATCTCCATACTCATCCTTGATTTCACCAGTCAACTCTCCGAGGAATTCCGCAATAGGTGGCATGTAATCACCTTCCCTCTCTGTGAATATCACACTATCTGTGTCTGCGTACAGAACCCTCCGCCCGAGAGAATGCAGTAGACCACAAAGTTTGATGCGAGCATACGCTGTGCTGAAGCTGGCTACAGGTATGTTTGTAACACGTCATGTATCTGTAGCCAATTCGGTACTGTTGTACTTTATTGTGTACGTATTACCCACATTCACGATCTCCATGACCTCTTTATCGGGACCGTTGGCATAATCCCACACCTCATTATAACTTTGGACTAGATGGACGTTCCCCTTGTCTGTATTCTGCGTAAATTTCCCCAAAAAACTATTTAGGCACAACTTTGCACTAAAGCGCTTGCCTGGGTTCTTTACAATTTGGGTCCGGTCAAGCTGTCTCCCTTCACGATCACGGTAACGCTGAATATACGCCGATTTTTCATTTTCTGTCTCAAATCCTCGCGGATACCCTGATGCTTCTACCTTATCCTTCAAAAAAGTGTTTATATGTGGCGTGAAAAGGTTGGAAAGCTTCTAAAACCTCCACACCTCATACATCTTCAATATTATGTAACCGTGGCGAACGGCTAGGGACAGCTCGTGACTTGTATATACACCTCTGATCTTCCGCTGGTTGGTTGTGTGATTACAGGCTCCACTGTTATCCTCTGCGCCCTTCACGCACAGGGGAAACATGAGCTTGTGATCTATAACAACGGGTAAGATCGGCATCCATAAGTCTCGAGGGGGAAGCACATCTACGAAAGAAAGACCAAATAGTTCTCATTCAAATTAGATGAGAACTCTTCGATGGTCGGTAGGGCGGGTCCCACCAGTTTTTCAGATGCTCCTACGGGGTACGGATTGTTCTTTATCACATAGGGGTATAAAGAATAGAAGTCGTAGTAATGGAGTTTAACGCCCTCCGCAGGTGGAAAGTATAGCTTGAAGGGATTTGTACGTCCACCGAACAAGCTATCACCGCATTTGAGAGGATCCAACATCATTGAACGCTTGATCGTGTTTATTTCTTCGCGGTACTGCCCATCTGTTTCCATCCGTGCATCATACTCATGCTCCCACAAGAACCTGTGAGTGAACTGGGAACCTATAAGCTGATCGTGGGTGCGGGTCCATGCAAGACTGTCGGCAGATCTATTGTGGATATGTCCTGTGATTCCACACTCAGGACGTGGGCATCCATGCCACCAGCACCCGTTAAAGGAGTACGCAGTCTTTTCACCGGTGACACGGTCTTCGCTTAGCATCCACCCAAAAAACACGACCATTGCTGGGGACCAGTGAGGGGGACTTCCCCCGTGTTGCGGGCATGCTTTATGTATACATCGGTCTTTTCCTGTAGGTGTATGAGCCAGGAAATACCTTTATGCCCATAACTGCGTGGGTTGTTTCTGTGAATGCGGCTAATGTGTCTTTAGGCATGAAATTGTTCTTGAACACCGTAAAGCACAATAACACGGTCGTAGTTGCGACTTGTAGAAGATCGCAGTTAAACCGGTCTATGTACGTCCTTCTGAAGGCCTGGAAACATACTCTAAGCACGCGCACAGCATTCACGTAATAACGTTCACATTCATCCGCTATATTGTAAGGAATATCTTCATTAAAACTGTTATAGTAGCGGTCAAAATCTTCACGCTCACTATCACTCATGTTGGCATAAAGTAATGTTTGGGGGAGATAGGCCTACGTAATTTAAAGTGTCGCTAATGAGGAAAATGCAAGGGAAATACCTTTTGAAACTTCGGCGGCTACTCCCATCACCTTGGGTAGCTTGGCTAATTTACAAGGTGTGAATAATAAAGTGTCTTTAAACTGAACATTACTACTTATTTGCATCTGTATAAGTTTGTTTCCTCTTTTTAAGGGATCGCCTTTAAATACAGTATCTCCGATGATTCGTGTTCAAGCAGTTCCTTATAAAGGAAATGTGTCAAATTTTGCGCCGTTATGAGCAAGAATTTACACAGTAATTTTTTGTAATTTGTCCGCTAACTTGACGATATAGGACACAAAAAGTTTCACAGGGCTGTCATGTGCATTCGCTTCAAAAACGTTTCTTTGTGTACTACATTTGTGACACTCATCACACTCGACTGCCATGCACTCATCGCAGATAGTCTGGCCTACAAGTAGATGTGGGATAACCTCTTTGGTTTCAGCATCCGTATATGTTTCTATATCGTAGTACACAGTTATACAAGGTTTATTTTTAGGGTTAGCATCTTTCATATAACATACATGTTTTATACCATCTGCCTTATATTTCTCATGGCAGGGCTACGTCGTAGCCAATGTCGTACACCGCTTCCCGTTGATCAGCGAAGTTAAGCGACATTGGGTCTGGGTAGTAGTTGGATGGGAGAACGTCCTCCGTGTCCAGATTATGTAGCGACCCGTGGTTCGGATCCCACATAAAGCTGTAGGTCCCCTCTGTCATATGACCTGAGATGTTGCAAAGGAGGTTAAACAACCCGTCATTATTATTATTTCTCATGGTATGTAGAACAGTGAATTTCATCACATTTATGAATTTTCCCCAATTATCCATCATATGAAACATACCACATTCGCAGATTCTTATTTTCCTGCACGTGCCATTTGATTTATGGACAGCAAAACAGTTATTATTGAAAAATGTGCGTCTACACAAATTACAGTCCCTCTTCTCAGCTTCAACTACACGACTTTCACATTTGGAGCTTTTACACTGTTCACATACCATGTGACAATCCTTACAATGTTTCACTCTATCACCCGCAAACTGGAGAAATCCCTTGCACAAATCATGATGCCTTCCATATTTTCGACTTTTATCATAACTCGCGTAAAGGTTCCTTATATTGCGGATGGGGAGATACGTCATTCCTGACAACCCTAAAATAAGTAGGGGTCTTGTATGGTCTCTCACATTGCTTTTAACATACACTGTCCTACGACGATCATCCAATCCAAACACAACTATACGAACATTCATATCTTGCTCCACCCTTCTCAACTCTTCAGGACCCATATTACAGTCAAACTCAATCTTGCAATCTGAAGCCAGTTTACGGGCACGCTGCACAACCGTCGGCAACCAAATTTTTCTGGCACATGCATTTAGCACAGTAAACATATGAGCTAAGACTACTGCTATAAAGCCGCAACCAACCTCGTTGTTTATATGCTGTCTGTAAATAGCCTGAGATTTGAAGTTAAGAGTATAAGATGTGGCCGTATGTCCCGTAACACGGAATACCCGGTGAATATCTATCGTGAAGCTGTCCATGTTGTAGGCGATGCTACTTTGAGAGGCCTGCAATATACCGCCCAAAATATAATCTATGTCCACAGTATCCAAGCGTCTGTATGGTATTAGTACCCAAAAATCATCTACATCCCCGTTATCTGACCCGAATCCGAAGGACAGCCTCTTCTTGACTTCATGTCCGTCGCTGTTCTGAAGGGCAAACTCCACAATACGTTCAACTACGCGCCGTAGTCCGTGTTCAACACCGTTGCTATACATGGTTCGCGGGTCGACCCTGACTACGTACCGGTTTCTAGTCAAGGTTGGGGTGGGGATAGCAGTGCGCACCAGCTTGAATGTTATACTACTCTCCACAGAACGAGAAGCTGCTGCTGTCGAGGGTACGATCAGAATTGAACAGGAATAAGCAGACACATTTTTATTTGTGGAAGGAACTAGTGTGGGGGTTGTGTCGTAAGACGTAGAGGATTGGGGATCCATTACTGGGAGTCTAACAACCGGCGCACTCCTGGCACGCTTTATACCTGACGTGGAAAGTGAATCATCATCAACTTCATCATGACCCCGCTTTCTCCTCGAATTTTCGCATCGGAGTGATACAGCTGGCGTTGCTATGGGTTTGCTAGCGGGGATGGAGCCTGTAGCCACAACTACACTGTCATCGGAATGATCTGTAATATCGATGATGGGGACATGTTGTTGGCACAGTACCTCATCCTCATTCACGGTTCTGAGGAAGAAGAGGAAAAACAAGACTGTAGAATATAAGGAACACCACTTAAAATTTTATTATACTTTGTAAATGTTCCACTTAGGAGTGTGACGTGTTCGAGATGGATTCTGTAGAAAAATTCAGGTTCACGAGCCCATCCACATGTACTACTATATCTGGCCCTACAGGATGTGGTAAAATTGTGTTTATGTTTAAAATCATTAAAGATAAGGGGGAAATGTTCTCAAAATTTGTGCATGAAGTCATATGGTGCTATTCGACATACCAGTCAGTATTCAACGAGTACCAAGATGATATTTTGTCCACAAAGGTATATATGACGTTAATTCGATAAAGGTAAATGAACATACGCTCATTGTAATTGACGATCTCATGTTACAAATGGATAAAATGTTTGCAGAGACATTTACAGTGTTCTCCCACCATCTTAACATGAGCGTATTCTTCATCAATCAGAATCTATTTTTCAAAAATAGATACATGCGCGATGTGTCGTTAAATACACAATATCTAGTCTTATTCGCACAACGTAGAGATGTGTCATAAATTGGGGTGTTAGCCAATCAAATGTTCCCGAATCAGGTGAGGAGTTTTTGGGAGTTTATAAAGAAGCTACAAGTCAATGTTACGGATATTTACTTTGTGACCTTCACCCGCGAAACACGTTTAAGGTGCTTCGAAGAACGAATATATTCCCAAAGGAGGCTGAAACGGTATATATCCCAGAATGACAAAGAGGTTAAAGAAATACCATGAATTAATAAAAATCTATCACCGTCTGCCACGGCACTGCAACGACAGTTTGTTAAAAATATCGACTCCGACTTTTTAAATTGCATCTGTGAAATGTTTTAAAGTTATAAAATGTAATGTACCAATGAAACCCTCTCAGAAGGCTCGCCTTCGTCGTTACAAGAACGTAATACACGCACTCGCTCGTAAAAGTCAAACTGTGGGGTAAAAAAAGCGAATTATTGTACAAAGAGGGGGCTCATTCCTCCCCATCTTATTTTCAGTTTTGGGGCATTTACTGACTAGTTTAACATACTGTAATGAAGAAAGTAGTCGTGATTCCACACAAGGTGTATGCTTCACTATAAAGCTCAAAAAGTCCAGATACTGTTCTAGAACCCCGTAAAAGCAGGCTTAAGAGAATGGAAAGCGAATTGTTGGACCTATTAAACAGTGAAAAGTCACCTGATGAGAAAAGATTCTTATACCAAGAAGCTCTGCAGAAATTTCTTCACGAGTACGAAAATTATAAGAATCCGACAGAGGTCCCCGTAGTTATTAAGCACAGCGCAGACGACGCTGAGCACAGAGGCATAGGACCTGGGGACGAGGATAGAGACGAACAGGCAAAGAACAAAGGAGCGACCCCACAACATATCGAGCATGTATTAAAAAGTAGTCTCCCACATACATTGAGGAATAAAGGCTTAAGTCTTTATAAGCTATTGAGTGAGGAACCTATTATACAGTGGACCGATACAGGTGAAGTTGTTGTTGAAGGAACAAAAGTACAAGGTTCGAACATCGTTGATATCGTTCATGACCTGGCGAGAAAGTGGGATAGACCCTCACCAGCAGGATGAAAACATATGAAAGGAAGACTACAGCAAATAAATGTACCCAAAACATTGATAGGCAATCTGAACAGGTTAAAAGACCTGGGACAAGCAACGCGTGTCCCACAGCAGAACACGCCTTTGCCCCCAACGGTAGCATCTCTGAAGAGGAGGAAGAAGAGGCCAATTAGTGGCGACCAACCCTACCCGAGCGCCTCTAAACTACGCAAATGGCTAACATATTAAGAAAATGTTATTATGACATTTCTAGCCCAACTTCCTACGGCGGCGTTGATAGACTGTACAGAGGCGTTTATAATGAGGGAGTAGGGAAAAAGGATGTTGAGAGGTTTTTGCGGGAGCAGAATGCTTATACACTTCATAAGCCGGTGAGAAAAAGGATTAAGCAGCCAAGACAACAGCAGCCTCGATTGATTCTATTTGGCAGGCGGATTCAACAGACATGCAGAGATATTCAGTGTATAATGGTGGCTACCGCTACGTCCTATTCATAATAGATGTATTCTCTAGATATTTGTGGTTAATTCCCCTGAAAAATGAGTCGCCTAAAACAGTTACTGAAGCTACCAAAACGCTGAAGTTAAAGGAAAACAGGATTCATGGCTATTTTTGTACGATCATGGGGAAGAATTTATAGGCCGAGCTTTTCAGAGCATGTTGTTGTTGTTGTTGGTTAGCCGATCAGCCCACCCTGATCGAGCAAGCCGGCAGCACGCAGGTAACTGATCGCCCTCTCCGGAGTGGACCAGAGGTTCAGCGCACTAGTGATGTTGTGTTGTGTTCTATGTTGTGCTAGAGCATGTTGACAGAGTTTAATATCAGTTACTCTACTAGCAATTCTATACATAAGGCATCTTTAGCTGAAAGAGTTCAACGTACCATAAAGGAACGCATGCATCGCTATTTCACACATTAAAACACATTCAGATATATAGACATTCTGGATTCTGACCTCATCCTACAACTGTTCACACCACCGTGCGATTGGTACAACACCTAACGAAATTTTAGAAAGAGGTACGCACACAGAGCGTGAGGTGAGAAAAAGACACTCGTAGAGTGCCACCGCACTCTGCCTGTTTCAAAATCAATGATTATGTAAGGCTGTCACGTTCGAGTAATAAATTCGCGAAGGAATTTGAGCAAGGTTGGACACGTGAGATTTTTAAAGTTAGGGCTATGAGACCTAAAGACGAGATAATGCTGGATTACTTTGAAGATTTGAATGGGGAAGAAATTGCAGGGGCTTTTACGGCGAGGAACTGCAGAAAGTGACATTTAATTTAGGAAAAAATGTGTTTAAAATTGAAAAAATTTTAGGCAACAAAGGTTCAGGAAAGAAAAAGTGTATCTGGGGAAATGGCTAGGATACCCAGAAAGCTTCAACGCCTATATAAAAGCTGATGCAATAATGAAGCTTAAATAATATGCAACATGGCGCCTAACCACTTCTACGTCACACTCCCGTCCTCTTCTTCTCTGTCTGTACATCCTGGCAACACTCTGGCCAACTTTGTAACAGAACTCTGGACGAGACCATGCGTGCCGCCAGGAGTGGGGAGGCACAGTACTACACTATAGTAGTAACAATAAGCCCGGGCAATTATGACGCAGCCGAGGATGTTGTGAGAGACTTAAATGGTGGTTTGAAAAGATCAGATCTTACGAATGAGTTAGTATACGAAATCGTAAACAAAGTTACCCTGGCACATACTCTGACTAAAATCAGAGGCTAACAGATATACGAGGGTACTTCAATAAATATCTGCACTTTTTATTTTAGTGATAATATATATAATATATACTCGTAATAAGGAGCCAAACTGAGATTTATAGGCTTATTTAGGCTAACAACAGTATAGGCTTATTTAGGCTACTCGTAACTGTCACATATCGTACGAGTAGTGAACATGGCTGCGCCGCTTTCAATTTGTACTCTGGAAGAACAGAGATCCGTGGTTCGTTTTTTGTGGGCAGAAGGTGTGAAAGGAGCTGAAATTCAGACGCGTTTATGTGTTCAGTATGGGAATAATGCGTTACCACAGCGAAGTGTGTACGAGTGGATTCAAATGTTCAAGGAAGGTCGGACATGTGTGACAGATGCTCAGCGCTCAGGACGACCGTCAACATCAACCAGTGATGACAAGCAGGAAGAAGACAGAGCCATGATTTTCGATGACAGAAGATTAACAATAAAAGAAATTGCATTTTCATTAGACATCAGTCAAGGGTCAGCCTATTTGATAGTTCATGACATTCTTGGCTTTCACAAGGTTTGTGCAAGATGGGTGCCCAAACAGTTGACAGAAGAGCACCAGCGTAATCGTATGGACGTCTACGCTCGTCTTTTGGAGCGGTATCATAATGAAGGTGAAAACTTTTTGGAGCGCATTATCACTGGAGATGAAACCTGGATCCATCACTATGAACCAGAAAGCAAACGACAGAGCATGCAATGGAAGCATCCAACATCTCCCGTTGCAAGGAAGTTCAAAGCGCAGCCGTCAGCAGGTAAAGTTATGGTAACACTGTTTTGGGATACACAAGGCCCTATCCTTGAACATTATCTAGAGCGTGAAATTACAGTAACAAGTGCATCGTATTCTGACATGCTTCGGAATGAGTTAAAGCAAGCAATTCGCACAAAATGGAGAGGGAGATTGTCGGAAGGTGTTATTCTGCTACACGACAATGCGCGCCCTCATACCGCTGCATAGACTAGAAAATGCCTTCAAGAACTTAAATTTGAAGTTCTCGACCATCCAGCCTACAGTCCAGACATGGCACCTTCGGAATTTTACCTGTTTGAACCATTAAAGGACGCTTTGAGAGGTCAGCAATTCCAAGGCGATGATGACCTGAAGGAGGCGGTGCATGACTGGCTACGCACACGGCCAAAAACATTCTTTTGTGATGGCATTAGGAAGCTTGTAGATCGCTGGACTAAGTGTATTGAGAAACAGGGAGACTATGTTGAGAAGTGTTTATAATGTATCAGATGTGAAAATAAAATTGTGAAAATAAAAAGTGCGGATACTTATTGAATTGGGGCAGGGACAATTCGACGTGGCCGACTCGATGCGACCCAACTCGATGTGGCCGACTCGATGTCAGGACAACTCGATGTCAAGCCAAGTCGATGCCAGGCCAAGTCGATTTCATTTTCTTTATATATTTAATGTAGGTTAGGTCAACTGTACGCCCTTGACGATTGGTTAGGTTAAGTTGTGATATTTTCGTTAAAACTAACGAAAATATCCCTTAGGGATATCACATCGAGTTGTCCTGACATCGAGTCGGCCACATCGAGTTGGGTCGCATCGAGTCGGCCACATCGAGTTGGGTCGCATCGAGTCGGCCACATCGAGTTGGGTCGCATCGAGTCGGCCACATCGAATCGTACCCAACCCTATTGAATTACTCTCGTATTAAAGACAAAGAACTGTTTAAAATTATAACCTAGGGCCGATATGGAGCAGCCCTCCAAAGAGATCAGCTGAAATTGGAGAAATTGAATGATGGCTACCCGCCCCCAGAAATGTGCTATATTTACAGTAATATCGTGGAGCATCAGTTTGTTGGGGATACACAGACGCGCCTGCTGCGTATCGCTCATATTCCGAATCATAGAGGAAGGAGCTTAAGCATTACATACGAAAAGCCCCATAATGTCACTGTCGCAACTAACCTACTAACCAATATCTCATTATATATAAGAACGATTAAATATTAAATTTGGTTTCTCATATTCGATATTTTGTTTAAAAAATTGCCCACCAAACATCGCATTGGCTTCGTGGTGGTTTTCTGCTACAAGAAGCTCAATAGGATAAACTATTGGCGTTGCATTTTTTTGAGACCTTGTCGGTCTACCTTGGTCCCATAAATGTATTTGTTTATGGTTAATAGCTTTGTCTATTAATTGGGTCGTTTTTAGAGACCTTGTCGGTCTATTGGTGGTGGTGGTGCTGTGGTGATGGTTGTGGGGAGGTATTCTAAGGATCGCTTTTGGGGTTTGTGTGGTAGTTAGTCTAAGGAAGGCATGCTCGTATATATTTTGCTACTGGGATAGAACAATTCTTCTTTACATGCATCTGTTTAAGTTATATACGAAGTGTATATATATATGTGTGTGTGTGTGTGCTTTTAATTCAATATTTTTCTTTTTTCTTTCTGGAGCGAACATAAGCATCTATTCTCTCTCTCCATTAATATATATATATATTATATATATATATATATATATGGATCGTGTCCCAAAGCTGGATCCTATCTGCTTTGCAGATAGCCGTTGAGGGAAGTTATATTTTTGGGGCCTCTTTGCAAGTGACCCGTTGCCCACGTCGGGCTAACATCATGAAAAAGAAAACTATAATGTTTGTCATTTACCATTACTTATTTGAACTATAGTGGATTTAATTTTCTCAGAAGAGTCCCTCGTTCCAAGCACGGTATGTGTATATATATATATATATATATATATATATATATATATATATATATATATATATATATATACGCCAAATGACTGGTTACGCCTTCGAAGCCAATTACGCCTTCTAAGCCAGATTAAGCCAGCTGGCTGATTAAGACTTCTAAGCCAGCTGCTGAGGTGGAGAGGACCAGTAGCGACGAGATATGTGTGCGAAAAGTTCTCTCTCCTTCTCTCTCCTCTCTCTCTTAGGCTACCTTCCTAGGTTAGGTTTGGGGGAAGTAAACTCCACTCCTCCCTTCATGCAGTTTGGAGGCTAAGCACCCTCCCCTTGCTTGCATACCCCCTCCTCATGGGTGCCAACCCCCTCCTCCATGGTGCCAACTCACGGGTGCCAACGCCCACTCCCCATTGCAACATTGATCAACATTGTAATTGATTTTCACTCTTCCATTTTGCAGTCATACTACTTACTCCTTTATGTATTGAAACTATGTTCGCTCTCTTCAGGATGCTCGGTATTTCTCCCGTGTCGAGTGATCGTCTCCATATCCAATATAGGGGCTTAGCGAGTGCATTTTTGCAGTTTTTGATCAGTTTGGCATTCCATTTGTTCGGTCTTACCGGAGAATGTGCTTTTAGTTTCCCTTTAGTGTGTGTGTAATATCATCTTTTATAAAGTCGAAGTCCGTTATATTTTCCCTTGTAGTTCTTCAAATAACTCGTTTCTATCACATATCAGTTTATCAGTTTTTGGGATACTGAAAGATGATTCATACTGAGCTCTCTCAGTATTTCAGATAGCTCTGTTAGATCATCAGATAAAGCATTGTCTTCATTTTTCGAAGGTCCGACAGTCGCGTGATTTTTCGACTTCCTTTTTTGCAAAATTATAGAAGTACTTTGAGTTAACCTTTATCGCTTCTATAGCGATATTTTTCTGATATTGTTGTCTTTGCAGTTTATATAGATAGATAGATAGAGAGAGAGAGAGTAATGTATCTCTTTACGAGTTACTCTTTCCTAACAATTTAAGTAACAGGATATGTGCTTTGATCTTTCTCGAAGGAGTTTCGAAACCACCTGAAAAAGAATTGAATTTTTATGTGTATAAAGAATACGGCAAATGAAATTACATAAACATATAAGCTGTCGCATCTGATGTATGCTGATGACGTGGTATAAAGTAGTGATAGTACATTGGAAGTTTAAAGTAGTGAAGCGAACCAAGCGAATCATGGATACAATAACTTCATGGGAAGAAAGTGCAATAACTTCGTATTTCAATGTAGACACAGCGAGAGGTTTACACGAAAGTGTATTGGTACCATCACTGATGCGTGGATGTGTAACGTTTGTTTGGAAAGATAATTCACTATCAAAATGGAGAGGAATGAGGAGGCTGTTTAGTTTCAATGTGGGGTGAAAACAAATCATTCGAGATGAGAGAGGAGAATAGGAATATATCCACAATAAAAAATTAATTTATTACAAAATCAAATTTTCGGGTTTTTCTGAGGTTTTCATCAGGTGCGAAATAAAGGGGGATACAGGGAGACTGTCAGTTTACAAAACTCTCCCTTTTCCAAATCTCCCTTACTCACTTCCGTTTTTCCTCGCCTTTTAAACTGACCACTTCCTTCATTTCCTTTCCACTCAGGCCCGATGAGGATCTTATTACGATCTATACCCATTTCGTCGACAAGGTCAAACAATCGACACTCGAAAAACCTAACAACCTAACTTAACCTAACCTAACTTAATCTAACTTAGCGTAACCTATCTAACCTAACTTAATCTAACCCACAATAATTTGTCGATTTTTTGGTGTTGTTGATGAAATGACATTTGGCTGCCTTAATATAGATCGAAAACTTGGCCTTCCGTGCTTCTGGATTAACGACAGCTGATCGAC